>BSBM01000673.1:26490000-27090000 GCA_027924585.1 Larix kaempferi
TTTGCAGGTGTAAGCTACAGGGCAGCTCATGGTTTCGTCTATTGCAGCTCGCTCCTTCAACCATTTCCAGTTTTGATGGCATATTCTTGATCCTTGAGGGAGGGCATTTTTGGTGATCTATTGTACTCTTTGGGGGAGCTTCTAATTCCCCATTTATTTTGTAATATGAATTAAATACTTTGTTCTTCATCTCCAGAAAGTTTCAGGTCGAAATTCCAAGTAGAAATGTATAAATCTCATTTTTAATGGAAGAACAATGCCATTTCCCCACTACCTTGTTGTGAATCAATGTATTGATGATGATTTCGAATGAATGGATGATTCTATGATGCATTTTTGATTAATGGACTTCCATGGATGTATTTTACAAGTTTCATGTACTGTACTTGAGCATTTGAAGTATTTTTACTTAGTTTAATTGCATTGGGAGAAGAAATAGTGCCATTTGCCCAAGGGTCGAATTGGTGATTTTTGTAGTTGAATGGGAGAGGGTGAGAACAGTTGTAATAAACCATTAATGGTGCATATGATACCTTAATAACATAATTAACACATTACATACCTCTGTTCATAAATTTGAGTGGATTTGGAGGCATTTGGGAAGCCATTTTCAGTACTTACCTTAGGGGGATTTGAACCCCAAATTACTAGTAAAATTGCATACTTGGTCCAGAATCTTAAGAGAGTTTGCAGAGGTATTTTGGTGGCCATATGTTATCCTTGAACATCATATTCAATCCCTAATATCATTCATACACCTTCCTTGAAGATTTGAAGGCATTTGGAGTCAATTTGAGACCTAGAGACCAATACTAGTCAAAGGGAAATCACTAGTAAAGTTACCTACATTGACCAGAATTGAAAGAGTATTTGAAGAAGTTTTTTAAAGGTACAAAGGCATCACTAAAACACATATTTGTGTTCTAATATCATTCATATACATTCTCAGAATATTTGGGATCATTTGGGGCAAATTTGGGACCTAGAGATCGAAACTAGTCAAAGGTCGAACCAAGGAAAAAAGTGGAAAATTGCAATTTTAATAAAATTCCTAATAAGGGACATTACAGTGGTATCATAGCATGGTCCTTGCACCTGTGTATTAGGTACATACATTCAAGAATAATTGGCATCCATGTCTTACTATTATGATGAATCCTATGAGTACAATTCTTATGAGGAATATGCAGATGCTTATGAGCAATATGAAGTAGAATGTGAATGGTATGAGGAAGAGGTGCCATCATGCAACACTTCTTACAATTTCAATATAAATGAAGATTATTCTCATGACTTTAAATCTGATGAATATGAGTGTGTCACACCAACCAAGGATAATTCTATGAGTGAGTTCCAAAGATGGAGAGCAAAATATAAAACCTTGCCCCAACAATATCAAAAATATCAAGAATATCTTGCTCTTAGCAAAAATACACAAAATGCCATGTCTTTTGAGTACTATGCTGAACATGTTTTTGAAAATAGGCCCAAAAATGAAGATGTGGAGTTAGTGAAGAAAGGTTTATGCCCTTCTTGTAAAAACCCTTGGAGCAAGTATCATATATGTGTACATGAAATGATGTCCTCCTTGAGGAGAGCTTTTGAGATTTATTCAAGAAGAGATTCCAAATATATTGATCCTAAAGAAAACAAGGGAAAAAATGCATCAGCTTTCTTTAAGGAGCAAAAGGAAGAGACATCACAAGAGCATGAAGAAGATTCTATTGAAAATATGGAAGATCATTTCGAGACACCTTCTAGCTTAGACATGAACCAAAGAGCATCTACTGATGGATGCTTAAACTATGAAGGAGTACCTACTGATGGGTGCTCACAACTCTATGTTGGTGACATAGAGATCACTTTTGAAAGTGTTTCTACAAGTACAAGTTTCATTAAGCATGATAATGAAGACCTTGTAGCAGTTGAACAAGAACCAAGATCAACTTCCCCATCACCACTTGAGCTTCATGAAGTTGGTCCAAGCAAAATTGAAGAAGATGAGGATGTTCATTTGCAAGAGCCTCATTTTCTTGAAGGGTCCTTAAAGATGAATGAAAATAAGATCCAAGAGTCCCTCAGCATTCTCCATGACACTCAAGAATTGGTGTCAAATTCTTGTTGGAGAGCTACTTCATTGGAGGAAACATCCTTCCTTGAAGACATGGAGAAGATTCAAAGAGCAATGTGCCACATCAAAGGTAATTTCATGTCTTTTCTTTTTGATAGAAACCATTTGTTTGAGATTAATGAATTGTTACATGATGCATACTTGAAGAATAATAAGGATATTCATAAGCTCACAATTCAAAATGAGCAACTTCTTGAAAAGTTGCAAGATACTTGTTTTTCCTCCTATGTTTCAGATTGTCAAATGGTAGATTGTTTGGAGGATTCTCATGACATGGTGGATCATGAGAAATGTGGGAATTTGAATGTGCTTAATGTGTTTGAAGATGAACTTGAAGAGATCCAAACACTTGATGTGGTGGAAGAGGAACTTGAATTGTCTCTTGATGAAGCTTATGCAATTTTTAAAGAAGAGCATGATTCCTCTACATGGGAACCAATCTATGACAAAGGTTTCCCACTTTTGAAGGAGATGCATGATACTACCCACATGGATCCTTCCCATGATGAAACTTTTGCACTTTTTGATCATTTGGGTGAGTTAGTTCATTCTCCGACATCCTACAATTCCATGTTTTGCAGTATTAGTCTCAATGAAGTATGGGTGAAAGGGTTCTTTTTGATGGTGCCACATGAGGAGTATGGAACTCCTAGATTTACCTTTTATGATGACATGGTTGGAGCACATTCTTATTCACATTTGCAACAACATTATTTGTCACTTTATGATGATGCAAATCTACATGGATGCACCTATGATATGCATTTGAGTCACTTGAAGACTCATGGTTTTTCTTGCTCAACATTTGATTCATTTGATGTTGGAGGAACTTCATCCAACACTTGGGAGAATAGATTTATGATTGGAGAACATTTTTGTTGGCAACCACATACTTTGTTACATCTTTATGATTCTCACATTCATGGATGTATGGGTGAGACTTCTTTGAGTCATTTGAAGTCTCCTTGTTTTTTCTGCTCATTATTTGGTTCAGATTTTAGTGGAGATTCTTCATTCACTTCTTGGATGAAAGAATACATGGTTGAATATTTTGATGCATATCACATCCTTTTGGAGCAGCATTATAGGACATGGGATCCTCACCTATGTCATTGGAGCATATTTTATTGGTCACTTGAAGCTTGTATGCACTTGAAAAATTGTGGTCTACTTGCTTGGAGGTACAAGCACTTTCATGATTCTTTGATGAAGCACCTCCTTGATGTACATTTTCATTATGTAGTTATGTACTTTGATGATATATATTTTGTACTCATGATGTTTGGAAGAATTCATACAAGAAAATGGGATCCAGGAATCATCTTATCTGATGGTATGAGTTGGAGAGCACTCTTCATTGTTGGGGTGCAATACAAGCAATGGGACCCTGGAATAATTTGTATCTCATTAGTTTCAATTTTTGGGGAGAAACAAAAAGTATGGGAGATGGATTTCCCACTTAATAAATTTATTTTTATCAGAGTAGTGCAATAGCAAGCATGGTGGTTCCTCTCTAAAATCTTCATGGAAACTCAAAGACTCAAGGTTTGGCAATTCAATGGCACTTCAAAGAATTATACAGAAAGCAGGTTCTTCAACACCCATGTTTGAAATTGCTTGAGGACAAGCAATATTGGGAAGGGAGGATTTTTCATGTCCCAAATTTGGAATTGGGTCACAATGTCCTAATCACATTAGCCATATTCATTAGAGTTTGTAAAATTTATGTTAAGGGTCAAATAATTGCCAAGGAGGAAAATTACTAGTTTCCTAGGTTTGGGGTGGAAGCTTTGGGATTTGGAATAAGGGGGATAATCAATGATGTTTAGACATTAGAAGGGTTCAAGTATTTAATAAATAGAGTGAATAAAGAAATTCAATAGAAATCCTAGGTGACAAATGGTTTTGGAGACATATGGAAGATGTGGGACCCACACTAGCTTGATTTTTCATAATACATGGTATCTCTCTTTTGCAAATTCAAATTAATGGGAATGTGAACACTCTTGGGTGAGTTGGTAAGTCATAACACATGTCATTGAGCATCTTAGGTCGAATTGGGAAGGATTGGTAACCTCCATGGAAGATAAAGATTCAAAGTGGAAGTTTGTGGACACTTGGGCTAGATTCCCTAGCCCCTATGACACCAATGATGGAGCATCTATGAGAACTATGACAAATTGCAGACCTGACCTCTGACATCTGACCACTATGACATGTCAGCCCCAAAAATAGGCTCAAGGAAGGCGAATTTGGGAGTTGGATAAGCCAAAGAGACTCAAAATCAAATTTGGGAGAAGATGGAAGGTTGGAACTAGGAGACAAGTGGCAAATGTGGAATATTTCCTAAATGGAAATCTATTGAATCTATTGAGAGGATTTCGACCCTTAGAAGGATAATGTTGGTTATAAAATGCAGAAATGAAGTATGAGAATGGATTTTGATCATTTGTAGAATTTGCAATTGCATTTGTGAAGAGGGAGAGCTAGTGGATGACTAGTTTCTTGTCTTAGCCAATTTCGAGGGTGAAAGATTCCCATCCAAGTTGGCAATTGGAAAGGCCATTCAGACCTTTCATTTGGAGCTTTAATGGAGTCTTTATTTGCAGGTGTAAGCTGTAGGGCAGCTCATGGTTTCTTCTATTGCAGGTCACTCCTTCAACCATTTCCAGTTTTGATGGCATATTCTTGATCCTTGAGGGAGGGCATTTTTGGTGAGCTATTGTACTCTTTGGGGGAGCTTCTAATTCCCCATTTCTTTTGTAATATGAATTAAATACTCTGTTCTTCATCTCCATAAAGTTTCAGGTCGAAATTCCAAGTAGAAATGTATAAATCTCATTTTTAATGGAAGAACAATGCCATTTCCCCACTACCTTGTTGTGAACCAATGTATTGATGATGATTTCGAATGAATGGATGATTCTATGATGCATTTGTGATTAATGGACTGCCATGGATGTATTTTACAAGTTTCATGTACTGTACTTGAGCATTTGAAGTATTTTTACTCAATTTAATTGCATTGGGAGAAGAAATAGTGCCATTTCCCCAATGGTCGAATTGGTGATTTTTGCAGTTGAATGGGAGAGGGTGAGAACAGTTGTAATAAACCATTAATGGTGCATATGAGACATTAATAACATAATTAACACATTACATACCTCTGTTCATAAATTTGAGTGGGTTTGGAGGCATTTGGGAATCCATTTTCAGTACTTACCTTAGGGGGATTTGAACCCCAAATTACTAGTGAAATTGCATACTTGGTCCAGAATCTTCAGAGAGTTTGTAGAGGTATTTTGGTGGCCATATGTTATCCCTGAACATCATATTCAATACCTAATATCATTCATACACCTTCCTTGAATATTTGAAGGCATTTGGAGTCAATTTGAGACCTAGAGACCAATACTAGTCAAAGGGAAATCACTAGTAAAGTTACCTACATTGACCAGAATTGAAACAGTATTTGCAGAAGTTTTTTAAAGGTACAAAGGCATCCCTGAAACACATATTTATGTTCTAATATCATTCATATACCTTCTCAGAAGATTTGGGATCATTTGGGGCAAATTTGGGACCTAGAGATCGAAACTAGTCAAAGGTCGAACCAAGGAAAAAAGTGAAAAATTGCAATTTTAATAAAATTCCTAACAAGGGACATTACAGGGAGGGAGAGGGAGAAGAAGAGCAAGCTCAGGTAGATAGGTATATAGAGGAGCATTGAAGGGGGGAGTGAGATAAAGAGAGAGAGATACAGGGGTTGAAATGGGGTGGAGGGGAGGAGGGTTAGGGAGGGACATGAACATAAAAAGGAGAGAAGGAGCATTAGAGTTAGGGAGAGGGGTGGCAGGGGGGTTTGAGATAGATGAATATGAAAAAAATACTACATTTCAGATTAGTAAAAGAAATAACACGTATGCACTAAATAGCGCGTACGCACTAAATAGCACGTACGCACTTTTTAGTGTGTACGTGCTCTTAGTGTGTACACGTGTATTTAAAACAACGCGCACGTGCCATTTAAATTTCTAAATTTTGGTGGGCTTTCCTTTCCCACCAACGTGGTGGATGACTTGGCCGCTATGGTTTTATGTTCGGGTTTCCAAACCAAGTTGATTGAACTGTGTTATAACAAAATACATCTTATTCTATAACTTCTTTTGTTTCGAGCATGATTCTACATATGCTACACTCGTCCACTGCTAATGAAAGTGCACACACTTGTAGAACTATGTGTGCAGATTCCGAATATGTAATTTTTTATTAAATCTATTATTTGTTTGTATTTTTTAATTAATTTTAATTGCACTAATGCCAATCTTACACAAAAAGTAGGTTATTTCTTTCGTCTATAACTTTTGATTGGCTCACCTATTTTGAAAACATAAAAGAATCTGCACAAGTACACACAAAGGCCTACATCCTAAAAAAAACAAAGTTCATTGATTATGTTAAGACCACGATGAAGGGGCCCAACGCTCGACCTAGTCATTTTAGGGCTTGGATGACTTCCTTAATTAAAAAAAATTAAAATTAACATAAATAAATATGGAAAAATAGCCCTGCACTAGAATGGCCTATTATCTATGACTGTATATAATTTTTTTCACAAAATTCCACACCATTTGCATACCAAACCCAGTGCCCAATGCAAACATATTCATTATGTTTTCTTAACAAAATAACATACAAACCTTAGGACAACCCCATTTTTGGGGAGTTATACTTAATTTCCATAAATAATATTTATATATTCTGGAAGGTAATCCGATTGTCTACGTTCAATCTTCTTATGCCATATTCCAAAAAGTTGTGTAGGTAGCTCTAATATTGCTTTTTGACGTTCAAATTTTTGTTTTTCTAGAATTCCAATGCGACTAACGCATCATGAGTGGCGAGCATTAGCTTGCACCATCCCATCACCAGTATACATGTCTTTAATTTAAAATTGCAATTATTTAAACTCTAAAATATGATATATTTTTTAAATTTTTTATGGTACTTATAGATTTGATGATGAAGATTAATGTCCACTGAGACCCTTTTGTTTATTGGACCTTAAGAAAAGAGAATGGAATTACATGGATTTCTGTAAAATTTGATTTCTATGATGGAAACGTTGAGAAAGAAATGTTCCTAGGATCCCATAGTGTTGAGAAGTTAGAATATCATGGAGATTAGAGTTGTATCAAATATTACGAAACTGTGGTTGAATGTGGGTGTACGGTGGGAACTATAAAAGAAAATGAGATTCGTCCTCAAAGCTCATGGGCTCACAGAGATGGCTAATCATTTCCTCCCATGGAGTTTTAGGAATTGTGCAGCGACCTGTTTCTCTATGAAGCTCATCATAGTTCATTCTTATTTTGGCTATATAATCTTCTTCTTTGAGCTTGTTAAGACATAGAGGTATGCTTGATCTTGGAGATTAGGATTAATGAATTCCTTGTAATACCTTAATTTTCTTTTACTCTCTAAATATTTATCGTCCCACATTCTCGCTTTGAACTTATATGTGACAATTTTTTTGAAGTTGTTGATATATTGCAAAGTGGAGTTTTCATGAATCCACGAGTGATTTATCCAGGCCATGGCGTCTTTGTACCAACCTCTCTTGAGTCGAAGATGACCTTGACTAAATTTTAAAGCAATTTTAGGGAGTCTATGGTCTACCATGTTATTTAGCTTATTCTTGTACATCAAGTATCTATATATATCGATGCTTTTGATGGGGGGGACCCACTTTTATAAAGAGAATAGGATAAGGCATATTTCTCTTAATTTTGTGTTTATAAATGATAAAACGTTTTTGAATTTGCTCAAACTTTATCCGGGACTCTCTATAGATGTTACGACCCCAAACTACACACCCATACAAGATAACGAGAGTGACAATATTTTCAAACAAGAACTTATTTTTATCCCACATCACCAGATTTGCTAATTTACAATTGTTTTCTAGGCCAAGATAAGCTTTCCACCCTCCGTTAATCCTTTTCTCAGTGCTATAGTTCCAATTGAGCTTGTGATGGATATCAATTATGGGATATTTGTAAGAGGGAACTTCCTCCAAGTTCTTATTTCCATAAACAAAATTAGCATAAGTGTCTTTCGTTGACTTGATTATCATAACTTTAATTTTGTTGATGTTAATAGACATACAATGTTAAAGCATAAATCCTTGAGAATCTGTTGACGCCTGGAGAAATCCTTGCATCGAAAGTATGGATTATCTCAAATGAAAAGTCCCAATTACACTATTCACTGTTTGGAATGGGGAATTCATCTGGTTTATAGTCTAGCTACCATAAGATATGCTTTTGAGGTAAGTTTATTGGTTACGGTCCGATCCACTGTTTACGTTTTATTATTAAGTAATGTGAATGCAAAGTCCTAATCCTAACTACATATGATCCTACTTAAACTTGTTTGACTAGCATACAGAGGGCTCACAAGTGATCCACAATTTCTTACCTCCCCTCTTACCACCCCTGTTTTATCAATCAACTAAGACTATGTCACTAAAATGCATGACTTTAAAATTATCTAATTTAGCCTATTCTTGCAAGGAGCAAAATTAACTTTAGAGTAATGACTGCAATTGTTTATTACAACTTCAACAATTAGCTATTAAAATAAATGTATTCACAATCAAAGTATAATATTCACACAAAGATAGCTTTGGTATGGCATTAATCCATTCATTACTCATAATCACATCGAAAATTGCATTTCATAATCATATGGAGTAAAAGGATTCACTATACGATTAGAGTAATATAATAGAAGAAGAAATATCTTACATCATACATATGAACAAAATGAAGAAATAATTATGCACATTCATTCATGTAATCCCATGCAACAGTGCATGTATGCCTTCACCCATCAAAATAGTCCTTTCTCATTAGCAGAAAAATAATTTTCTTACAAGATGGTACTAGTTCACTATTACACTAGCCAAAAGCCCCTCTCGATTCTATTATCTCCTATTTATCTTTACAAATTTTGTCCTAGCATCACTTATCGCTTCATATTCCCCCAACCCTTGGTTTTCCATAAGTTTTGCTTTTGTGGCTATAATCAAAATGAGCTAAAATAAAATAAAATTAGAATATTACATCACTCAGATTGTATGTTTTCTTGACTTTGGATGTAGTCATTCCAAAGATCATTTTCATAAGATATTAAATTTATTTGTTGGGGTTCTAATAATTTCAAAGATATTTCATGGACATATAATTCTTTAACCATATTAGTCAACCCTTTTGCTGCAACTTTGTGACCTTCTCCTAAAACATAGGCATCCATAGTAGCTTGTCCAATATGTTTTTGGAGATCCTCCGTAGTGAGCGAGTCCATCTTTTTTATGTAATTAAGGTCTTCATTCAAGATATTCCTTAACTCTATTAGATGCTTCTTCTTTGGTGTTAGCTATACAATGGTATTAGGAGGTGGAAGATGACATTTCTTAAATGCTTTGCAGATGATTTGATAAATATCTTCACACTTTGTGATCAAATTTCGTACTTCTTTCTATATCTTCTTCTTCTCCTTTTGACAACTCTCCAAGAGTGCTATGTCCAATTTTAGTTCAACAATGGTTCTTTTTGGAAAATGTGCAGGAATTTCCTTGGATTTCCCCTTCCAAGCAATTAACTTCTTCATTTTATCACATGTCTCTGCTAATTTCTTCTTTATAGTTGAAGCCTTTTCAGAAATCTACTTCAATATGGTAACCATTTCCTTCAACTCGTGAGTTTGCTCAATGAGAATTTCTTGAGAGTGAAAAGATTGTCTCTGCAATTCATAATCATGCTCATAAAATGGTGTTAGGTCTTTTGTTTGTGCTTGAGCATATTGAAGTTGCTCCATCAAGGATTCCTTCTCTCTTGCTAATTAAACTATCTAAGCTTGCAAAGCTACTTTTTATATCGTCGGAGTCTCTATATGTTGGTCTAGTTGAGCTTCATTTTCTTGTAATTCATTTATTTGATCCTGAAGATAAGTTTTTTCCCCTTCCATTATCACTACCTATACATTCAAAGAGTTCTTTTCATCTTTGAGACTCTAAAAAATATGCAATAATTTTTCCTTTTCTAACTCTAAAGGGTCCCATTATTTCTTCATCTCAATTCCCTCATTCTATGCTTGTACTAAATTATCTTCAAGTTTGATAATTTTGGCTTTGCTCCTTTCTAAATATTCAGTCAACTTGTCAATATTGTATGCATTTGCTTGAGAAACGACAACATTGATTGAAGCCGTGAATTTTGGGTTTTTATATGTGCCTTCCACCACTGTACTTTCCTGTATGGTCACGATGTCTGGTTGTGTAGCTGTCTTCAATATTTTCTTTGTTCGTTTCTTAATGGTGTTTCTCTTTGGATAAAATACAATTGTCTCGATTTTTGCGACCGAGGGATGCTTTGAAGGCGTCAATGGAATGAGTCCAAGATCGTCCAAAGGGAGATGACCTTCCATTACAGGAACTTTAGTATTGGGATTAATGGGATCATCTATCTCCATATCTTGATGTCCTATTTGCTCTTGCACTTTCTTGTATTCCACGCCTTTCTTCACTTTCTCTTCTTCTTATATTTTCTTCTGTAGTGCTTCTGCTTCCAATCTCTTTTCTTCTTCTTCGGTTTTCTTCTTAGATTTTAATATTGTAACCTTTTCTCCTCCATTTCTGTAGCTATTTTATCTTCCTTTTATTTCTCTGCTTTTCTTCTTACTTGCTCTACCCTTTATTTCGTCTGTCTTTCTTCTTCCTTTTTCTTATCTAGCCCCTCTTCCTAGAACTTTTTTGCATTTTATGCTGCTAGAGCTTCTTCTTTAGTTTTTTTTATTGCTGCTCCTTCTAGGTCTTGTTTTGTCTTGCTGGAGCTGGCTTCCATCTTCTTACTGAACCTCTTGTTCAAATCTATGATATTATTTTATCTTCGATATACTTCTTCATCTTTCAAAAAATGATCAGTGTACTTAAAATTGATCTTACAAGATAAGTAGTGCTTAGCCACCTTCTATTGACTATCATTTCTAATAAAGATATTTTCTAAAAATTCATAATCCTCTAATTCTTCACAAATCACTCAACTCCTTTGACCTTACTGAAATTATAAGCTCCAACCACAAATGGAAGTGGTGGATATGATTCTTTCGTATGATCATGCAGAAAGTTCCTTATGCCATTAATAAATACCTGCCTCACTACTCGCTTCAAGACAATGTATTTTGTATCATACCTGGGAAGCAATGAGGGACTCTTAATGCCTCCATACCTACGGAGATACCTCCCTTCTAGAGTGACATAATAATATCCATATTCACTAATCACTTCTAATGATGCGTCTGACATGCAATTTGTCCCTTCATCGAAAACCAATCTATATAGAGGCATTAGAAATTCTTCACATATCAACTTGTAGAGGCTCACATGTTTATAAGCCCACATAATTTGGTAAGCCACATAAATTGGAGTCTCATTTGGAACCCAATGGAATCTGAGATTTGGGAAAGGGTTTCTAATGAGAATGCAATCAATCAAATATGGTGACATGTATAATTCATCCTTAGCTTGTTTAACCCTTTATGAGCATCTAATATAGCTTGAGCCATATTTTATGAAATGATGGCTTCCCAGTTAAATATGGTGCTGTGTGGTGTGACATGGTACATCAATGGAACCTGACTGAGCTTATAAATAATTTCATACACTCTCCCGTATATCCTACATAGAAGCATAGCAATAATCCTGCAAGGAGTTCTCAAATTCTTGGTTTCATGATCTCGACTAGCCCTTTGCCGCAATTGTCTTCCCGGGATTAACATTTTCTTTGCATATTCTGAATGGTCTATATTTATACTCTTAATCCACTCATCTCTTAAGAAAAATTTGGGCAATGGTAATTTATATGCCTTGCTTATATGTGCGGGCTGAAAGGAAGAAAAACCATTTCCATTGGCTCCCAAAATGATTGTAAACTTTACATCTACATGCGGCAGAATCCAATTGATCATTTCTCAGCATGCGAAAAATTATGTTTGAGTGGTATATTTGAGGAGACCAGACCCCTTGATATTATGATATATCACAGTTTCTTCTATTGTTGCGTCTGGTATGTTATAGTCTCTTATAATATGATAGAGTTCTCCCCATTTATATTCGGGAACTATCCCCGTGGTATCATTTGTATCCTCGAACTGAGTTTCCATGGTGGATTTTGGGACCATATCAACATCTGAATATGATCCCACCAGCTTGTGATTGCACTTAGAAATACTTTTGGACCTATCTGAGTCATGTGTCATAAGAGCAGCATCAAAGAGTGGCATTGTCTCCATTTATAATAGAACTAGATAGATTTAACATGAAAATAATGATAATATGAGTACTTCAAGAAAAACATGATATGTATTCATGGAACATCTTCATTTTCAATCAATTTTACCAAATGAAACTAACATCCATGCAAACTATCCATGTTATCAATTCATTCATAACATTGTTTTCAGCGAAAAAATTCTTATGAAGCAAAATGTAAATTGGAAGATTATTCTATTATGTAAATAATTTGAAAACAATAAATCAGATTCAACATCTTTTATCAAGCAAATAACCATATTGAAGACTAAATAGAAACTGGTTGAGGAACGCCTCCTTTGGTGACAATTTGTGATCAGGCTCCAAGGTTCAGTCATACCCACTACACAAACTCATCAAGATGAGGGTCTCAAATAAATTCAAGCCCATGCAACTGCAAAGTCGGTTCGTCAAGGTTTAAAAGGGTAAAATCTATATTCAAATTTTTTTTGAGGGTGACTCCTTAGCTAGGGTTTATATGCGTTTTTACAAATCAAAAAACACTCCACTGAAATATTAGGTTCAAAATGTGAGCAATAAGAAGAACGAGAATATGTTAGGGTTCATATGGGAGATCCATGATCCCAGAACTCATTGAGTCCAACTCCGCCAGAGATGATTTCCAAGTTTTAAAGAAAATGAACTGACTTCACTACGGTT
Source organism: Larix kaempferi (assembly GCA_027924585.1). Taxonomy (NCBI): domain Eukaryota; kingdom Viridiplantae; phylum Streptophyta; class Pinopsida; order Pinales; family Pinaceae; genus Larix; species Larix kaempferi. The sequence continues at coordinate 26,503,164 of BSBM01000673.1, forward strand.
CAAAGGATTAGGGTAAATGAAGAGAGCGAAGAGGAACTACAATTTAATGTCTTTGATTCATCTTTAAGCACTCTTCCAGCAGTTAGGGTTTTGAAAACCTCTTCCCATACTATTTGATAGACAGTAAACAAAATCTAGGATTAAACTAGGTCTTATTTGATTCCAAAAGAAAATAGTTTAATTTAACCAATCACCCTTCTCCCATAGCTTTAGATACCTTATTAACAAGTGCAAAAGCACTCCAATTGAAGACAAGAAGTGCTTATATGGAGGTATGTAACAAGCCCAAATTTACCCAATTTAAAAAAAAAATTATATAGGTATTTATAACGACATTACTTATTGTGTCGGAGGTATGCAATTAATAAGGATGGAAATAAGACTTCAGCATCTCACTTCTATTAGGTATAATTTGAGTTATGATGTTGATAGAGTTCGATGTAAAGAGATGTACTTTATGGAATAAAAGGGCATCCTTTATGTGTTGACCATATGTTTTTATTACAACCATGGTTTGGCTCATCAACTGACACAAATCCGTTATAATTATATTTCCTTGTTTGTGCAACTCATCTTATAATATTGGTAGCATTATCGTTAAGGTCCTAAACTTATTAACCCATGCTATGATCTAAGCCTATGCTAATGTCCTACCATTATTTCTACTATGATACACAACAATATTAAGATCAGTTAGTAAGTATTCTTATTATTTCTTATGTGATTGCAAGTTAGTACCTGTTCGGGTACACAGGGTAATACCAAAGGATGGAACACCAAGAGAAACCACTTCACACAAACATATCACAGATCAACACACCGATGTTTTGACGTGGTTTAAACCCTCTTGAGGGAAACACTCCATGGCCCTGGCCAAATAGCTTCTACGGGATAATTTATTATGCAAAGAAAGAAAGTTACAAATGAGCTTCTCATAATCGATCAACTAAACAATGACCCTCCATTATCTTTAAATAGAGATCATGGACCAATCGGGTGTTAAGCCATGGATCAAGGTTAGGTTTGATCTAAGAGAAGTTGAGCCGTCAGATCACTCTGTGTCAGGAATATATCGTTACCGTCGGATTAAGTATTTACAAATGCATACTAATGCATACTAAAGAAACACATTATCCCTAATAGATATATTACACAAGTTGATCTTAACTAACTCCTAAGTGTCTAAATATCCTAACATCCCCCCTTAAGAACAACTTGGGATAGGATTGAAGGATTTACAAAAGTGACACTATTAGGAGAAGGAAGGAGGCATTAGAGCCTATCCCCCCTTAATGACAAGTTCCTGAACTCCTAACATAGATCGAAGTTTAGAAAACTTTGCTTCTGTAAGAGACTTGGTGAATATGTCTGCAACTTGATCATATGTAGGGCAAAAGAGCACTTCAAGAACACGATCATGAACAATATTTCTGATGAAGTGCAGATGTAGCTCAATGTGTTTGCTGCGTTGATGTAGAATTGGATCTTTGGCAAGCTTGATGGCAATTTGATTGTCGCACCAAAGTGGAGTAGGCTTCTGCTACTCGAATCCAAACTCTGAAAGGATCTGTCGAAGCCATAAAGCTTCCCGACTGGCATTAACTGCTGCTCGATATTCTACCTCTGCTGAAGAAAGAGAAAGAGCTTGTTGTTTCTTACAAGCCCAAGTAATAGGTCCAGATCCTAGACTGAAAGCATAACCTGCAGTAGACTTTCGATCATCAGGACCGCCGGCCCAATCTGAATCAGTGAAACCAACCAACAAAGGTTTCCCCTATGTACTGTAATGAATCCCAAACTGAACTGTACCTTGAATATATCGAAGTATTCTTTTAGCTGCTTTCCAGTGACTTTCATGAGGTGTCTGCATATAATGGGAAACACGACCAATGGCAAAGGAAAGGTTAGGACGGGAATGAGTCAAGTATAAGAGACTACCAACAAGCTGACGATACAAGGTGGCATCGACTTCAGGTGAAGTACAAGTGGCAGAAAGTTTGACTCTAGACTAGAAGGGAGAAGGGGCTGGTGTACAATCTTCCATGTGAAAGCGACGAAGAAGGTCACAAGCATACTTAGACTGAGAAAGAAAGATTCCTTCTTTGGTTTGCATGACTTGGAGACCAAGAAAATAGTGCAAATTTCCTAAGTCTGACATTTCAAAATTTTGTTTAAGATTGAATTTACATGGGTTATAAGCTTAGGGTCACTACCAGTAAGAATAAGGTCATCAACATATATAACAAGTATGATGAGATGGTTTCCTAATTTCTTGGTATAGAAATTGGGGTCAGAATGGCATATAGAAAAACCAATGTCAAGGAGAAAGTTATCCATTTTGGCATACCAAGCTCTAGGAGCTTGCTTAAGGCCATATAAGGATTTCTTAAGGCGGCAGACAAGGATAGAGTTATTCTGAACATAGCCAAGAGGTTGTTCCATGTAATTTTCCTCCTGTAAATCACCATGTAAGAAGGTAGACTTGACATCCATTTGATGGACTTCCCAGTTGTGTAAGGCTGCAAGGGAAATAACAAGGTGGATGGAGTTCATTTTTGCGATGGGAGCAAGGGTTTCATTGTAGTCAATCCCTTCAACTTCGAAAAAAACTTTGGCAACTAACCTTGCCTTAATTCTTTCAACACTTCCATCTGATGCATACTTAGTTCTGTAAACCCATTTGCATCTGACAAGTTTTCTTTCTTTTGGAAGAGGTACAAGATCCCAAGTATCGTTCGCCATTAAGGAATGATATTCTTCATCCATGGCTGCATCCCAATCTAGATTCCCTGAAGCTTCCGCAAAAGTTTCTGGATCATGATTCTCGAAAACTTGAGCCAAAAGAGAAGAGGCTTGCTGAAACTGAGAACGTGTTCGACGTTGATCTCTAGGATCACCCACAAGATCACTAGCTGCTTCACATGTTGAACGAACCTATAAAGGAAGCACTTGTGCTGGTGCAACTGGAGGAACATGAGCAGGCAGAGGTGGATTTTCATCCTCACTGTCATCATCAAAAGCTGGAGTTGGAAACCTGTCAAGAAAGTTGGAAGAAGAAGAAGGCACAAATGCCGAATCAGGCTCGCAAGACAAAGATGGCACAATCGTCGAGTTAGGCTCGCAGGCCAAGAGATTTTCATCAAATTTAACATCTCTTCTAATGATTATATCATGAGAATGTGGTTGAACAAGTCTATAACCTTTTACATCTTCATAATATCCAACAAATATGCACTTTTCACTTTTAGGCTGCAATGCTTTCCATTTTTCATCTGGAATGTGAGCCCATGCTTCACTACCAAACACACGGAAGTGACTTACATTAGGTTTAGTTTTACTCCATGCTTCTTCCGGTGTTATACCTTGTAATGCTTTAGTAGGGGTGCGATTAACTATGTAATTTGTACAATTAATGGCTTCAGCCCAAAATTGAAGACTTAGTCCCTTAGATTAGATCATACGATTAGCCATTTCTTTTAAAGTGCGGTTCTTTTGCTCAGCTACACCATTTTGTTGTGGTGTATATGGAATAGTGTGTTTTTGTTGGATGCCTTGTTCAGTGCAGAAAGTAGTGAACTTATTGTTAACATATTCTCCTCCATTGTCATATCTTAACTTAATAATTTGATGACCAGATTGTTTTTCCACAAGGGCCTTGTAGGCCAAGAACATGTTAAATACTTCGCTCTTAAGTTTTAGGAAATAAACCCAAGTGCGTCTGGTGTAATCATCAATGAAAGTTAAGAAATATTTGAAACCAGAAAAGGAAGCAGATGGAAGAGGACCACACAAGTCACTATGCACAAGCTCCAAGGGAACCGAGGCATGCCAAGAGGCACATTTGTCAAAACTGTCCTGATGATGTTTTACGAGTACACAACCGGAGCAAACACCATCCCTGCAAGATACCATCGGAAGACCTGTCACCATATTTTCTTTACATAGTTGTTGCAATGAGCGATAATTTAAGTGACCAAATCGCTCATGCCAAAGTTTGCTCAAGTTATCACTATGAGAAACAAAAACTAAAGGGAAAGGTGATGACCCAAAGTTGTTAAATTTGTACAATCTGGTAATATCATCAACCATTCCGGTAGCTAGGACCTGTTGAGGATCTTTAAAATCCTTGATTACAACTTGGTGAGGTGTAAAGGTCACAGTTTTACCTTCACCAGAATGAGTGATCTGATAGACTGATACGAAATTGCAGGAAATTCTTGGAACACATAGTACATCACTAAAATGACCATTATCTACTGGAACTATTCCAGCTCCTACAACACTTAGAGATCTATCATCACCAACAAAGATTTGTTTGGTGTTATATTCATGCATAGTAGAAAAGATGGCTTGATATTTAGCCATATGATAAGATGCTCCAGAGTCAATGAGCCATTCATTTGAAGTAGAAGAAGAAGATGCATTATAAGAATAACCAGAAGCACAAAGTGCATGTCCATGAGAGGTAGATTCTGAAGACGAATCTAGGCTGATGTGGTGCTTCTTCATTGCTGCTTTCAAGGCTGCCATCTTCTTGAAACACTTAGATTCATCATGATTGTCTTTCCCGCAATAGTTGCAATGATGCTCAGTCTTCTTTCCTTTTGGCTTGGATCCTTTGTCATCTTTTAAAGAAGGAGCTGACTGAGAGGGTTTTGGACCCTTGTTTGACTTATTATTGCGAAAATTTTGTTTCTTGGGAGGATTGGACTTTTCTTTCTGTTGGGACAATAAGGCTTTCCCAGATGTATTTGCATTGTTGATTATTCCAAGATGAATGAGTTTATCTTGTTCTCTAATCAAGGAATCACAAAAGGATTCAAGACTAGGCTCTTGATAGCTAGTTGCATTCAAGAATGCTTTCATGGAGTAAAATGTAGATACAAAAATAGAATATGCAGGTCAAAGTTTGGAAAGAATATGATAAATGCATTGTTTGTCTTCTCTCTCAATCTTACATTTTGCACATAAGAGTTTAAGAGTTTTGTATTTAGATAAATAATCTTGAATGCATGAAAAGTCACTTGGATTTAAAGAAATCAACTCATTTTCGATTTGGTGACCTTGAATTTCATTGTGTTTACCAAACACAGATTCCAACTTGTCACAAGCAGCATTAGGTTCATCAATTCCAGACATGTGGAATCGCAAATCAGTAGAGATTGACATCCCAATCAATCGACGAGCTTCATCATATCTATTTGCCCATTTTATTTTCTTATCATTATCAGTGGGTTTTTTTTCTTTCCCTGAGGTAATTCTGAAAAGTCCCCTACTTCATAGAACATCCTCCATACGAGATTTCCATGAGAAATAGTTGGAATTGTTAAGTAGAATATCACAAGGGTTGGCCATATTTGTAAATTAATGGCTGTAAAAACAGAAACCAATAGTCTGGATGTGAAGAGCTTGAAAAAATAGGTGGTTTAAAAAAAAACGGAATTGAAAATTGACTCTCTATGATGAAGTTATGCTTGAACAAAGAAACTGTTGAAGATGTCCCCAATAGTGACATGGCAGCTAGAGAATATCCAGCAAAAAAAAGAACCCCCCTCTTCCCAAGATGAACCTTTTGACAATCACTTTACAAGAAAGTTGCTTTAAGTGAACCACTTTTGTAAAATAAGTGATTTTATTTTTACAATGATATTACTTTTAAATAGTGCAACAATAAAAAAAACTTAAGTGACTCATTTGTATTTTTATTTTTTATTATTTAAGTGAGATGCACTTTTACAATAAAATAACTTGAAAATAGAAATTGCATGCACTTTTTCTTTTAAAAGTAACTTCCTAAGACTTGAACTCAAGATCTATTAAGGAATAAAGCAACTTTGAACCAAGTGAGCTAGATTAAAAGGTATGTAAAATATGGGAATGAGGAAGGTTTTTTTTTTTACTCCTCTTGCTCGGTTTGCGTGCTTGCCCTTTTTCCTGCAAAACAAACCACAAATCAAAACAAAAAAAACATCAGATCTGATGAAATACGCGTTTCTAGAGAAACCGGGAACCGTTTTCGATCAAACAAAAACTATTTCCCAATGGAAACGACACTTCGGACACAATGGAACACATCCCATAGCCCAGAAATGCACATAAATACTAGAACTAGAAACCCTTTCGAGTTTCAGCAACAACAGTTCAAGATCTAGATCATAACCGGAAGCAGCACTTCATAAAAGCTCTGATACCATGTTCGGATACACAAGATACTACCAAAGGACCGAACACCAAGAGAAAACACTTCACACAAACAGATCATAGATCAACACACCGATGTTTTGACGTGGTTTAAACCCTCTTGAGGGAAATACTCCACGGCCCCAACCAAATAGCTTCTATGGGACAATTTATTATGCAAAGAAAGAAAGTTACAAATGAGCTTCTCATAATCGATCAACTAAACAATGACCCTCCATGCTCTTTAAATAGAGATCATGGACCAATCGGGTGTTAAGCCACGGATCAAGGTTAGGTTTGATCTAAGAGAAGTTGAGCTGTCGGATCACTCTATGTCGGGAACATATCATGACCGTCGGATTAAGTATTTACAAATTTATACTAATGCATACTAAAGAAACACACTATCCCTAACGGATATATTACACAAGTTGATCTTAACTAACTCCTAAGTGTCTAAATATCCTAACAATACCATGGTGGAGTTAACAAACCTATGGCCTGGCTAACATGGTCGAACTGACCTACATTAGGATACTTAGTATGACGTTGGCTATGGTCTTCTGACTTATATTCATTTGCATATATTTACTCCTTTTCCTATACATAAGTTTTTATCCCCTAAAAGATCTAACTATGATCCTTGAACTTGCATATAGCATACATTATTGTGCAAATGGATATACATTGCATTTTTATTATGTTTATTCAAAGGTAATAGCATAAGGATCGGAATCCTTTTATGTTAACTAAAAATTTGATGGTTTTCATAACTACTTGAATATTTATCACAGGTTAACATAATAAGGACGACCTTATGTCCCCACGCTAGCTTGCCAAGTTACCGAGCCATGTGAACATTCTTACGAATTGGTGTTTGTGGCACACTACATGGCAAAGGGCCATGTGACAGATCATAACCAAATTAATGGTAAGATATTGGTTGTCTTGTCGACTTAATGCTCGGGATGTTTGACAGTGCTGAGCCTTAACTGCACCATAAGCCTCGTGGTGAATACAAGATCTTGACCCTCCAAGTTAAAATGGAAAGTGGTTGCTCACCGTTGATCTGTCGAGTCTTGTTTATAGAAATATTGGATATATGTTCTAATTAATGCATTTATTATGTTTGGTAAACTATTCTAGGTTTCTTTCAGGGTTCCATTGTTGCGTTGCAAGGAAGAAGTGTCGAAGGCCCTCTGCCGTAGCTTGTGGAAAAGGGTTCCTCTTCCTACACAGGGTTTAAACTAGTAGTGTGGCAACACAGTTTAGCTGATATTTATAGTGATAATGTGATAAAATATCTTGGAGAGCTCTTAGAGAATTTTATAGTGGATAGTTCTCAGTTACGAATTTCTTTAGTTCTTGAATGAGTTCAGTGGTTTCGAACTGAGCTGCGTCTTGTGAAACTTCCGTTAAGAGTTTCGATGCTTTTGTAGTGTAGGGTTTGTTGATTTGAACCAAAGTTCCTTCTTATTTATTCATTATGCGACTTGGACAAGGTTTTATTGGCACTCAGGTAACTTCCTTCTCCAGCATACATTTCCTAGATTAATAAATTCACGTATTAAGATTTCTGTTAATACATAACCTAACTACCCTTCATTTTCTATAGGTTTGGGATGTGTCGTCAACAAACAAGGGTTGCTTGGACCCTGCGAAGGTTTGGGATTTTGGACGTAGGTCAGACTTGCTTACACCCTAGACCAGGTAAATTTTTTTTTTTCAACATTTAACTCTTACTTTAAGTCATTTATTACTGGCTTCCTCCATTTATTAACACTGTGTTATAATATTTGTGTGTGCATGTACAAAATTATTCCTCCTGATGTTGGGTGCGGACTTAGGTAAGATTACCCTTGTCTTTGCACCAGTTTAAGTGTCCCTTAGACGTGATCTGCGTTTAGTTGGAGATTAGTTTGCATAATCTATGGGAAATGATTTCGCATTTTTCTGTGCGAATTCTTGAGTTAACAGGTGATTAGGGTTATCCTTACGGCCTCCCCATTTACCTTACTGTTTCTGTGTTTAGTGCATTTGTAATGTACAAGAGTTCTCTACTATGAATATTCATGATTCTGGACTAAGCCTTTCGAATCTGTATTTAACATTTTATATAAGCAAGCTTTTTTACTTTTAGCGAATACTTGGTCTCGATGGAAACATTATTTTTCCTCTGTGTATTTAAATATTTCATTGTTGAACTTTGAGTTTTTATGCAGTAATGTGGGTTTCTTAACTTCTTGGCTATGCGAAAAATGGATTTTGTATTTATTCTTTTGACCTTGATATAAACTCGTGTTTGAGCCTCTCGGATTCTGTTATGAAGTATTTTAGTTGTAATGAATATAGGAGTTGATAACCCTAAAATGCATGAATAACATTTTGAGTCGTTCGGCTCTGTGAAAAAGAATTCTATGTTGAAATGTTTTGATAAAATCTATTTAATGTGGAATCCTTTCGGCTCTTGAAATCCTTGACTTATTAAGAAGCTTGTTTCGACTGTATAAATATATGTATATTTGTTGTATTCTCTCACGTCCCCATTGACCTCCTTAGGCCACGAGAGAGCTTGATACATTTTTTTTTCTTCCTCCAAATTCGATTGAATACACACACATAGTTGGAATGACCCGGATCCGTAATCCGCAACCCGCAACTGTGAATTTGCAATCCGCAATTGTAGATGTGGGAGTTCAAAACTTCATAACCAAAAATCTTACCTTTCCTCAATCTGAAATCCACAACGGCGGATCTGCAATCCACAATCCGCAATTCGCAATTGCGGATGCGGAAGTGCAAAACTTCATAACCATAAAGCTTACTTTTCTGCAATCTGCAATCCGCAATCCGCAATTGCAGATGCATAAGTTCCAAATCTCAACTTCTGACAATGGTCACTTCCGCAATCCGCACTCCGCAATTGGGGATGTGGGCATGCAGAACCATACCCTCTGTCATGGTAACTTTCCACAAAATCTTCCGAGGGGCATAACTTCCACATCCTTGGTCCAAATGAGACAAGTTCGGTACCGTTGGAAAACTCTTGGAGATCTCTATCAAATGGTGAAATCCATACCCCATATAAACATTCCTACCATGTCAAATTTATCATTGAATATATGTCCATAACTCCACTTAAAGACTTCACCTCCTTCCTACCATGATCTTTCCTTCCACCTAACCCACATAGGAGTTTTGAAACACTTCCAGGGCAATCCCCTCTTCCCCAAGGATAAGATGTAATCATACAACTCATTCACAAGGTTAATTGGCATATCATAACATGTCAAATGCATTAAATCAGATCTAACAAATACATATATCACATGAAAGAATGGTAATGCATTAAAATCATGCAATACAATAATATACCTACAAAAATGAACTCAACCCTTTACTTAGGTTTGCACATGACTCGTTGTTAACCAAATTCATATAAACATGCATCCTACAACTCCACAATTGAACATAAGAAATAATTTCATAACAATGAAACACCATCATTTAACATAACCATGAATACTTATCTTTCAATTTCCGAAGCAACTGGCTAAGTGAGTTCAACGTTCCACTCAAACCTGTACTCTTTCAGCAGAGAGATCACCCACCAGCTGGGATGTGTATCCACTAAGGAGGGCTATCAGGTTCTCTCACAGTCAAGGTTCCATTCCAATGCTAATTGATCTGGATTTATGCAGGAACGAAATAAGATAGCATATAAAGAATCATATACAAAGATATATATTCACATACACAGATATATGGCAAGAAACACATCGATACAGTAAACACATATTCTATTAAATATCGGAAATAGAATAGACTGTAAATACAACAACTAGAATGGTAGTAGCTATCTCTGAGAAGAGATGTGGCCGCTATGCTCATTCATGCCAAGATGAATAAAAAAGGAGGCCAAAAGGGACTATTTATCGTAAGCATGAGGGAAAGAATCCCAAACATCCAAAAACCTAACCCTAGGAGATGAAGCGCCAAAAGTCATGTGGGCCCCGTTTGGGTAAGTTAGTACATCGACTTCCCGGGGTCGTAACTTTTGCATATGATCTCCGTTTGGGGTGCACAATAGCTTGTTGGAAAGATCTATTCAAGGACTACATCCAAAAACAACAAATATCAAGTTCAAAATGGACTCATATTTTCCCAACCATTCAATGCTAAAAAAACGTTGTTTAGGGCATCAAAACGACTCTGGAAGTTTAGGACTCGAAAAACTGCAAAAAATAGTAAATTACCAAAAGAGCCGAAAGACTGTTTTGAGCTACCCAAAAGCGCCCAAAGACTTTTTTGAGCCAGTTGGAAGAGGTGGGTCGCCACCAATATCCACCTGGATCACTAATCCAATATGTAGTTGGGTTTATCAAGCATTCCAGGAACCTACCCATGCTAGGAAAACCTACAGTGGGTTTATCAAGCATTGAGAGACATACTGGTCATGCTAAGCCAACTTCTAGTTGGGTTTATCAAGAATACCATCATCATGGTCATTCCAAGGCAGCATGCAATTGGGTTTATCAAGCATACCAAACAATACAATCATGCCAAGCTAGCATACCATTGGGTTTATCAACAATATCAGACAAGTTGATCATGGTAAGCCAACTAGCAGTGGGTTTACCAGGAAAACAAGGATATCAAGGGAGGCGTTGCTAAGCCACTGAGCTCAACCATAGAGCTGCAGGAATCTCAACACTCACCCAAACTGGCACCCACATTACCTGCCATATCCAACATAAGGAAGACTCTCTTCTCTGTTGCATAGTCCCTCAAGGACTCTTCCCTTCCAGTGCTATTCCAGGATGGGCATAGAAAGGTCCAGTCGCTAGTTATATGAGACTACAAACTTCACTGGGTTTATCAAGAAACCCAACCTTCTTCCACAATTCAACAAGCTAACTCGTTCCAGGCTTGCGAACAAGGATCTGCTCCGCAATCTATTCTCTGCGGTCCAAGCTTAGGCTCTCTCACGGTTTCGCTACACTATTCAGGCTTGCAGTTTCGTCACGGGTTCTCACCACTTTGTCATGAAGCAATATGTCCCCGGTAGAATAGGTCCGCACACACCGTTCTCATGGCTATCAACTCTGTGGCATTTTCTATTACCCAGGGAAACACGAATATCTTCAGGTTATACCACTCTGTTGACTCCACGTCTCTAGAAACGTATGAACAAGCTCTCTATCTGTGGGGCGATGGATCGTGAATGGCCAATGCATGAATGGATCGTCGATGTCTGAATGAATGTGGTGGTTGTTTCCTTCCACCCATGGTAGTCAAACAGGCTCTTCCCGTTTCAAGTGTTGAGTGTCTTTCCGGATAAGCAACTAGAGTCATGCTCTACCATACGAAATCATAGGAATGGTCCATACTCCATCGGCTTTAGCAATAGGGTTCTCAACCACCCTATACAACCGCATTAATGTCAGTAGGGAGTTTAAAACGGTTTCACAGTCGGACATGTGGAAACATGGGAAACCAATCCCATAACTCCCTCACCTCTCCCTAGTGGATAGACATGGCCCCTTCTGATTAGTTGCCTCCTTAGCCATCTTCTTGGTTATTTTATTCATTAATAAATAACTACATCATTTACATTTCTTCATCGCTTAACAACCCATGCATAATAAAACTATCCAATTACTTTCCTAAGCAATAAACTTAAACATCCACTAGTGGGGCCTTAGCCTTGAGCTCCACACTAGGGAAAATACACATACTGTATATACATGGTATTTTAATTGAAGCCAATAAACATGAAGGGAAAAATGGGTATTACAACTCCCTTTCCCTTAAAATAACACCATCCTCAGTGTTCTCAAAACTTAACAAAAATGGGAATTCCTCTTTCATGGCATCCTCTAGCTCCCATGTGGCCTCTTTTGGGCTAAGGTTCCTCCATTGCACCTTTTCCTGTCTTATGGCCCAGTTCCAGAGCAAGGTAACCTTCCTGTCGAGGATGCATGTAGGCTCCACTTGGAACTCTCCCTCTGGTTCCACCTGTATCACATGCCAATCAATGATATGATAAGGATCATGTACATATTTCTTAAGCAAAGATACATCGAAAACATTTCAAGCTTTCATGTTAGAAGGAAATGCAATCCTATATGCAACTGGCCCTATCCTATCAAGGACCTCAAATGGCCCATAATATCTAGGTGCCAACTTGGCACAACTTCCCAACTTCATGGAACTCTTCCTTGGTTTCACTGTCAAGTAGACATGATCCCCAATTTGAAATTCCTTATGCATTCTATTCAGATATGCATAACTCTTCTTCTTGTGTTGTGCTGCCTTCAAATTCTTCCCAATCTTCACAATCTCCTTTTCCATCTCCTCAATCATTTATGGCCCAAGCACTACTTTGTTCACTGGACTGTCCCAGCTTACTGGAGTTCTGCATCCTTTGCCATACAACACTTCAAAAGGACTCATCTTCAATGATGCTTGATGTCCATTGTTGTAAGCAAATTCCACTAAGTGTAAGTAGTCTTCCCACTTAGATGGCTTATCCATCACATGCATGCTTAACATATCTTCAAGGATTTGATTTACTCTCTCAGTCTGACCATCCGTCTGAGGATGATAGGCTGTACTAAACTTCAAATGAGTTCCCAACTCTTGGAACAATCCTTTCCAAAAATTAGATGTGAACTTTGTGTCACAATCTGAAACTATTACCTTGGGAAATCCATGCAATCTGAATATCTCTCTCATGAATATATCTGCAATGTCATTGGCCTTGTGAGTGGACCTTACTGGAATGAAATGAGCTACCTTTGATATCTTGTCCACTACCAGCATGATTGAATCATGCTTCTTCACTGTCATTGGAAACCCTTTTATGAAATCCATAGAGGTCACTTCCCACTTCCATTCTGGGATGGACAATGGCTGCAACAATCCTGCTGGATGTTGGTGCTCTGCCTTAACCTATTCACACCTCTGACATCTAGCAATGTACTCAGCTATGTCTTTCTTCATACCATGCCAAAAGTATTTCTTCCTTGTTGTTGTTATAGTCTTCTGATATCCTTGATGTCCTCAGTATGGTCTTTGATGTATTTCATCCATCACCAACTTCTTCAAATATGCAATGTTTGGAATGTATAGTCTTGTGTTTTGATAAATGAGAACATCATCCTCACCCAGTTGATATCTTGCATGCTTTTCTTCTATAACAATCTGCTGCAATTTCTCTTTGATCTGAAGGTAGACCTCTTCACTATCTTGAGCCTCTAAAATTGTTGCCTTCATGTCTGATTCACACATACTTATTGCTGCAATGTGGAATATCCTGCTGAGTGCATCAACAACCTTATTCTCCTTACCCTTGACATGCTTAATTTCCAAATCAAACTCACAAAGAAACTCCATCCATCTAGTTTTCTTGCCTTCATATTTGGCTAGTCAAACAAGTATTTCAAACTCATATGATCTGTTCTGAGCTCAAATCTTCTTCCCAAGAGATAATGTCTCCATCTATTGAGATCATAAACTATGGCTGCTAGCTCTAAGTCATGGGTGGCATAGTTCCCTTCATGCTCCTTCAGCTTTCTTGACTCATAGAAAATTACAGAACCTTCTTGCATTAGCACTCCACCAAGTCCCTCAATGCAAGCATCAGTGCATACCACAAAATCCTTGCTCAGATCTGCAATCTTCAAAATAGGCAACTGCTGGAAACTTCTTTAAAAATTTTCAAACCATGTGAATTTGATGTCCTTCCTCTGCAATGAAGTAATTAGATGGGCTACCTTGGAGAAGCCTTCAATGAACCTCCTGTAGTAACCATAAAGTCCCATAACAGATCTAACATCTACTACATTCCTTGGATTGGACCATTCCATGATGGCCTCAATCTTGTCTGGATCTACTACAATGCCCTCTACTGATACAATATGACCCAAATACTGCACCTTCTCTTGATAGAAGTTACATTTACTCAGCTTAGCATACATCTGGTGCTCCCTAAGTACTTGCAATACAATCCTCAAATGCTCACCATGCTCTTCTTCATTCTTGGAATACACAAGAATGTCATCCAGGAACACAATCACGAACTTATCCAAATATTTGCTGAAGACACTATTCATGAGAGACATGAATGTAGCAGGTGCATTGGTAAGACCAAATGGCACCAGTGTAAATTCATAATTACCATACCTATTTATGGAGGTTGTATTATGAATGTCTTCTTCCTTTATCCTCACTTGATGGTACCCAGACCTCAAGTCAATCTTTGAAAACACTTTAGCTTCCTTCATTTGGTCAAACAAGTCATCAATCCTTGGCAAGGGATACTTGTTCTTAATTGTCACTTTATTGAGATTCTTGTAATCAATACACAACCTCAATGTTCCATCCTTCTTCTTAACAAACAACACCAGTGCACCCCATGGGGATACACTTGGTCTAATATATTCCTTGTCCATTAGTTCCTGCAGCTGCATCTTCAATTCTACCAACTCTGGCATGCTCATTCTATAAGGAGCTTTGGAGATGGGTGCTGCCCCTGGAATAAGATTAATGGAAAATTCAATATCTCTCTTGGGTGGAAATCCTGTAACTTCATCTGGAAACACATCCTAAAACTCTTGCAATATCTAGAAGTCTTCTATCTTGGGTCCTTTATCTTCTGTTGAATCTAATATATGCACAACATATAACTGACAACCCTTTTTATAAAACTTCCTTAATTGCAGAGCCGAAATATGCCTTACTGAAACATGTTTTAGAATTCCTTTAACCAACCTTGGCTTGCCTTCATCATCAAGGCATTGAAGTGCTTTCTCATAACAGTCCACCTTGGCTCTATACCTTTCCAACCAATCCATGCCAATTAAGGTAGCATATGACCCCAATGGAAAGACATTTAATTCTGCTTGCATGAGGAGTCCATTCAATTCTATAGGACACTCCTTCACTACTTCACTTACCTTTCTCTTGGTACCGATGGTTAATTGAACTAGCCAAGATTCATCATGCTTTACTTTACCAAGGAAACAAATTTCAACTACATTAGGAGATAGATAACTATGAGTAGACCCTGGATCAATCAAAACAGAAATAGCTTTCTCAACAATCTTACCTGCAACCTCCACCACTACTGACTAATGGTCTGCTTGGTGATCATTCAGTTCTGCATAAATCCTAGGTGTTGCTCTTTCCATGTCCCCTACTGTAGCTACTCCTCTAACATTGTACAAGCTCCTGGGGTTCTTCTTTGTAGTTGGGAAATATCTAAGCAAGTGGTTCTCCCAACAACCCCAACACTGAAGTGGCCCCTTTGACATTCTATCTACTGCTACAGCTGGCTTGAACTCTCTTCTTTCTTGCTGGCCTTGTGGAAATCTCCTAGGCTAATTTCTGAATGGTGGTTTGATTTCACCTTTCTTTTGATCAAACCTTCCCTTGGGTTTACCTTTCAACATTGGATGCACCTCTATTTTACCTTTACCCTGCTCATAGAAATGCTCTACCATTCTAATGGCCTCATCCAAGCTTGGTGGATTCACAAAGTCTATTCTATCTATGTGGCTCTATGGTAGACTACCAAGGAAGCATTGGATATTCACTCTTTCATCCTTGATGTAGTCTACATATCTCAGCAACTCCAGAAACTTGTGGACATGATCATCCATGGTGTTCTGTCCTTGTATGAGTTCATTGAATACTTTTCTTTTGCTATCATAATACCTAGCTGATAGGTACTTCTCCTGAAAGTATCTTTTAAACTTTTCCTAGCTGACTCTTCTTTCACTGATTCCTTTCACTTGCATGAGGTGATCACACAGATATAATTTCTTCCACTAAGGCTAGAAATAACAACCTTATCCTTTTCATTCTCTGAATACTTAGGCATTCTGAATTACTTCTTCACTCCAAGAAGCCATGCCTTTGCTTCTTGACCCTCTTTGATTTCACCATCAAAAGTGGGAGGCCTTGCCTTCCTAAATTCACCCTGTGGAATACCTCTATGATTATTTCTTCCTTTACTCTTGTTGGAAGTCCATCTTGGGCTCCCCTGAGAACCCTCAGAATCATCTGATATGCTAGAAGAAAATCTAGGAGAGAGTGTCCTGTGCCTTCTGCTCACAGAACCCCTTCTAGGGCTTGGAGTTATTCTTATAGAATGAACCCTAGACTAAATTTCTGCATTTCTTTCCTCTCAACCTTTTTGGCTTGGGTTAGAACCACCATTAATCATTTTCTAGAACTCCATAAGAATTTGCAAAATGGCCATATTGAGTTGATGTTGTTCCTCTTGCGCTTTCATCCTCCGCTCATTAAATCTCACCATAGTCTCAGCCAGGTTTGGGGGCATCACTTGCTCCCTTCTTCCATCAAACTCGGCCTCTGTATGTGCTTCTTGCATGTTCTCACCCGACATGTCATCTTATAGCCCAAATGGGTCTTGTGCATCATTTAAAGTGACCATTCTATGCACTGCCCTGTGATACGATGCATCTTACAGCTGCTGCTATCTCTGTGCATGTCAAAGACATTCTATTAGATATCACAAGAATGCAAATAACTCTATCATACCCATTCAAACCGAGAACTATCCATTTGAACAATTAATCAATCAAATAATTTCATCAAAATCACACCATGGGCGCATCTCGCGACCAAAATTCATGCACAGTCCAGCCCAAACAGCTCTTAGTGTCGCAAATGAAGCTCTGATACCACTTTGTCACGTCCCCACTGACCTCCTTAGTCTACGAGAGACCCTAATACATTCTTTTTTCTTCCTCCAAATTCAATTGAATACACACACACACAATTGAAATGACTCGGATCCGCAATCCACAACCCACAACTGTGAATCTGCAATCCGCAATCCACAATTGTAGATGCGGGAGTGCCAAACTTCATAACCATAAAGCTCACCTTTCCACAATCCGCAATTCACAACGGTGGATCCGCAATCCGTAATTCGCAATTGTGGATGCGGAAGTGCAAAACTTCATAACCGGAAAGCTTACCTTTCCACAATCCGCAATCCACAATGGTGGATCCACAATCCACAATATGCAATCCGCAATCCGAAATTGCAGATGCGGAAGTGCCAAATCTCAACTTTTGACAATGGTCACTTCCACAATCCGTAATCCACAATTGCGGATGCATGCATTTGGAACCTTTCCCTCTATCATGGTAACTTTCCACACAATCCTCTCAGGGGAATAACTTCAAAATCCTTGGTCCAAATTAGACAAGGTCGGTACCATTGCAAATCTCTTGGAGAGATCTATCCAATGGTGAAATCCTTGCCCCATCTAAAAATTCCTACATGTCAAATTTACCATTGAAGATCTATCCATAACTCCACTTAAAGACTTCAGCTCCTTCCTTCCATGATCTTTCCTTCCACTTGACCCACAGAGGGGTTCTGAAACACCGCCAGGGCATTCCCCTCTTCCCCAAGGATCATATGTAAGCATAAAACTAATTCACATGGTTAATTGGCATATCATAACATGTAAAATGCATTAAATCATATCTAACAAATACATCTATGACATGCCAGACTTATAAGGCATTAAACTCATGCAATATAATGATATACATACAACAATGAACTCAACCCTTTACTTAGGTTTGCACATGACTCCTTGTTAACCAAATTCATATAAACATGCATTCTACAATTCCACAATTGAACATAAGCAATCATTTCATAACAATGAAACACCATCATTTAACATAACGAGAAATACTTATCTTTCAATTTCTGAAGCAACTAGCTAAGTGAGAGCAATGTTCCACCCAATCTTAGATCTCTGTCTAGCCTGTACTCTTTTAGCTGAGAGATCACCCCTGAGCTAGGTTGTGTATCGACTAAGGAGGGCTATTAGTTCTCTCATAGTCAAGGTTCCATCCCAATGCTAAGCCAATCTATAGTTGGGTTTATCAAGCATTCCAGGGAACCTACCCATGCTAAGCCAACCTACAGTGGGTTTATCAAGCATTCAGGGAGATACTGGTCATGCTAAGCCAACTTCCAGTTGGGTTTATCAAGCATACCATTAGCACGGTCGTGCTGTTGAAATATTGTAACTTCTAAGAATATTATATTTGTACTTTATTATTTTGGAGATGTTTCATTCCTCCGTGAAGACCTCATTGTATATCTGGAGATGTTTTATTCCTCCGTGGAGAATGTGGTAGCTTGGGTTATTAGACTTTCCCAGTGGGGGTCGGCCCTGTATGTGTCATGTGGGTTAAAGGGGTTATTAGACCACCCTAGTGGGGTCGACCCTGCCACATTATGTTAAGAGATTAAGTTGGGGCCGACCTAGTTAATATAAAAGAGAAGTTAGAGATGTGTATAAATAGAGGAGGTGTGTTCCTCATTTAACACACACTACAATCACTTTTGAATAGCGCATAGGTGAGGGAGAGATCTTCTATGGAGGAGAAGGAGCTCCTGTTTAGGGTTTACATCTTTGTATTTGCTAGTCATCTATATTGAGGAAGCTTTGCTAGGTTTTCTACCCCATGAGGGTTTCCCAGGATAAATCTGTGTCTCTTGTGTTTATGTTGTGCTTGTTGTTCTTTCAGTGATCCTGTATACGCTATTATTGTGAAATGAAATGCAATGCTAATATTTTATGTCTTAGCATATTGAATCTTAACATGGTAACAGAGCTAACCTGAAGGAAGGCAATGTATGGCACCTACGACACTTTCTTCACTTGCGACAATTTGAAGGTTAGGGTTTTATATAGAAAACAACAGTCATCGTGGCACTTTCTCTATAAATCCATTTTGGAGAAGGTTCAGGATCTGAAACCGATACAGGTCATAGAAAACATTGTTAAGTTTAAACCAAATAGACTATCAAGATCACTGAAAGAAACATAATCACAAGATAGACACAAAATTTACCCTGGGAAACCCTCATGGGGTAGAAAACCCAGCAAAGCTTTCCTCAATAAGATGATCAACCAAAATACAAGATGTGCTCCCTCCTTCTCTACCTCCTTAGCAGAACTCCCAGAAAAGTGTGCTACTTTTCTGAGTTGTGCAAGTGTGTCTAATGAGGAGCTCACCTCCTCTATTTATATTAGTTCCCGACTGACTAAAAACCCTAATGGGGATGACCTATCCTGGAGAATTCTAATAACCCCTAAAATATAAGATCAGGGCCGACCCCCAGATGGTGGATCTAATAACCCTACTTACCACAACCCATCAGAAGAATAATCATCTCCGGATACATAATAGGGTTACCTCGGAGGGATGAAACATCTCCGGAATAATAATGTACAAATATAATATTCTTAGAAGTTACAATATTCAACACTCCCCCTTAACGAGAAGTATATTATAACAATGTCTGCAGAGGCAAGGAGTCATCGACTACATCATACATGATACATCTATAAATCATCGAAAGCTTTCTTCAATTCATCATCATCAGTAACTTAACTAGTTACTGGAACATCAATGTCATCAGCATCGTCATCGCACGATCATCAGTATCGTCATCACACGATCATCAGCATCGTCATCACACAATCATCAACATCGTCATCACACGATCATCAACATCGTCATCACACAATCATCAGCATCGTCATCACATGATCATCAACATCGTCATCACACGATCATCGGCATCGTCATCACACGATCATCAGCATCGTCATCACACGATCATCAGCATCGTCATCACACGATCATCAACATCGTCATCACACGATCATCAGCATCGTCATCACACGATCATCAGCATCGTCATCAGCATCGTCATCACACGATCATCAGTATCGTCATCACACGATCATCGACATCATCATCACACAATCATCATCATCGTCATCACACGATCATCAGCATCGTCATCACATGATCATTTTACAGGGTGATCAGTCCTGCTCTCTTTAAGACATAGGTCCATGGATGATACAATCCAGATCAAGTTGCAGGATGATTAGTCCTTATCACTTTAAGCAAGTCTCATGTCTAGGGATGATCCAATCCCATCATGTACATTTTGAACCCAGTTCATGGACGATGCAGTCCTCACACGTACCTTTAAGACAAGTTTCATGTCTAGGGATGATGCAATCCCGATCAAGTTCCAGGATGATCAGTCCTTATCACTTTAAGACAAGTCTCATGTCTAGGGACGATGCAATCCCGATCCAGTTCCAGGATGATTAGTCCTTATCACTTTAAGACAAGTCTCATGTCTAGGGACGATGCAATCCCATCACGTACAGTTTGAACCTAGTTCAGGGACGATGCAGTCCTATCTTCAATTCTCGGAGACATCATGTCTATGGATCTCTTTAGGACTGAAGTCCAGGGATGATCCAATCCTCTTTCTTTCTCAGAGACACCTGTCTACGGCTCACTTTAGAACTTGAGTTCAAGGATGATGCAATCCTTTCATGTCCACCAAGGACTTCATTCTCGGAGACATTATGTCTACGGCTCTCTTTAGAACTTGAGTTCAAGGATGATGCAATCCTCACATGTATTCTCATCAATACATCTATCATCAAAAACATGTATTCTCACCAATACATCTATCATAAAAAACATGTATTCTCACCAATACATCTGTCATCAAAAGCATGTATTCTCACCAATACATCTGTCATCAAAAGCATGTATTCTCACCAATACATCTGTCATCAAAAGCATGTATTCTCACCAATACATCTGTCATCAAAAGCATGTATTCTCACCAATACATCTATCATCAAAAGCATGTATTCTTACCAATATATCTATCATCAAAAGTATGTATTCTCACTAATACATCTAACATCAAAAGCATGTATTCTCACTAATACATCTAACATCAAAGGCATGTATTCTCATTAATACATCTAATATCAAAAGCATGTATTCTCACTAATACATCTAACATAAAAAGCATGTATAAGTAAAAAGTAAGTATTCTAAGCATAAGAGTCCTAAATCTAAATATTTCTAAGTATCTAGGGGTAGTGAATAGGTAACCTTATCATCGACCTTGTTGTTCGATGAGATAATCTCATCATCAGTGACTATACTACTCCTCCTTTCGAGGAGGGTCCTTTTGAACTACACCAAGCTTGTCTCGGAAGTATTCCAATTTCAATCGAGACAGAGGTTTGGTCAAGATATCATCAATTTGATCCTCAGTGTTCACATACTCGAGCTTGATAGCTCCTCTCTGCACCATATCTCGTATATAAAAGTATCGAATCTCTATGTGTTTTGACTTATCGTGAAATACAGGATTTTCTGTCATCTTAATGCAACTTTGATTGTCACACATAATCACAGTGGGATCCATTTCTAAGCCAAACACTCCAGATAATAACTTCCGAAGCCACACTGCTTCACAGCTGGCAGAGCAGGCATCTATATATTCTGCTTCAGCAGTACTGAGGGCCACACTAGATTGTTTCTTGTTGAACCATGAGATCATGGCATATCCGAGACCATAACATCCACCTGAAGTACTCTTTCTATCTGAGACACTACCTGCCCAATCAAAATCTGAGTAACCATGTAATCGGAGTTCGTGACCTCCAAGATAATATAGAGCAAAATCTAATGTACCTTTTAGGTACCTCATCACATGCTTTGCAGCTATTAAGTGAACCTTTCTAGGCTCTACTAAATACTGACTCAGGGTATTTACAACAAAGCATATATCTGGCCTAGTATTTGTTAAATACATCAATGACCCAATGATTTGTCTATATAGAGTGATGTCTGATAATTCCGATGAGTCATTAACTAATAACTTCAAGTTGGAGTCCATGGGAGTGGCCATGGCTTTACACTCCAACATATCAAATATTTTTAGAATCTCCACAGCATACTTACCTTGATTTAGAAAGATTCCTTTTGGTTCTTGCCATACTTCTAGACCCAAGAAGTAGTGCATTAATTCGAGATCTCTCATCTCGAATTCTGAAGAAAGCTTCTTCTTGCTTTCAATAATCAGTTTCTCATTTCCTGTTAGAAATAGATCATCTACATATAACAACAGTATAACTGGTTCATCATCCATCACTTTAAGATAAAGATTGGGATCAGCTTTACTCTTGGTAAAGCCCATGTTTGTTAAGAAATTGTCAGTCCTTCCGTACCAATCCCTGGGAGCTTGCTTCAAACCATATAATGCCTTTTTCAGTTTACATACATGAGTCCTCCCGTCTTTAACCTCAAAACCTTGTGGTTGCTCTATGTATACTTCTTCTTCAATTACACCATTCAGAAAAGCTATCTTAACATCCATTTGGTGTAATTTCCACTTCATCATAGATGCAAGTTCCATGATAGTTCTAATTGAAGTATACCTAGCAACTGGTGCAAATGTTTCTTCATAGTCAATTCCCTCCTTCTGAGAGAATCCTCTGGCTACAAATCTTTCCTTGTATTTTTCAATGCTACCATCTGCAACATGTTTTATCTTGAAAATCCATTTGGAAGAAACCACACTTTTATCTTTTGGTTTGGGAACTACATCCCAAACATCATTTTTCATTATTGACTAATATTCTTCTGTCATTGCTTCTACCCATTCTTTCTTCTGGGCTGCTTCTTCATAGCTAGTAGGTTGTTTATCTACAAGATCACATATCAAGGCCATATAGTTGGACACTAGCTTAGGTTTCTTTCTTTCTCTAGTGGAGCCTTCAGAAGCTCCATATATTTCAGCTCCTTGAATAATATCTCTATCCCATGCTAGCCTTCTTTTCTTAGATGAATCTGTGATAGAAGGTTCTTGTGGTTCCAACATGTCATGATCTTCTAGTGAATCATCTTTAGGGATGTGCACAGCCTCTGTGATTCTAGGAGGTGTATCTTCTTCATAGATTTCTTCAAGTTGACACTTCCTGGATTTCTTGAGAGCTGCTTCTTCATCAAATGTTACATCTCTACTTATTTCTATATGATGAAAACTTGGAATGTAGATTCTGAAGGCTTTGGATGATTCACAATATCTAACAAATATTCCCTTCTTACCAGAAGGATCCAACTTGGTTCTCTTTTCATTTGGAATGTGGATGTACACAGGACACCCAAATATTTTGAGATGATTTACCTCAGGCTTCTTTCCTGTAAACACTTCTTCTGGAGTTTTGAATTCAAGAGCACTATGGGATAGTCTATTGTGCACATAGACTGCTGTCCTAGCTGCTTCAGCCCATAGATACATGGGTAGATCTTGATCATGTATCATAGTCTTTACAACTTCCATGATGGTTCTATTTTTCCTCTCAGCAACCACATTTTGTTGGGGATTGTAGGGAGTGGTTAGTTCCCTCTTAATTCTGGCTTCTTTACAAAAGTCTTCAAAGTCCTTTGAAATATATTCTCCGCCATAATCTGTTCTGAGAATCTTGATTTTCTTTTCTGAGATATTTTCTATTAGGGCCTTGAATTCTTTGAATTTTCCAAAGACTTCATTCTTACCTTTTAGAAAGTATATCCAAGTCTTCCTTAATTAATCATAAATGAATGAGAGATAATACTCAAATCCACTTAGGGAAGTAGTGGGCATTGGTCCACATACATCTGAGTGTATTAGCTCCAGAATGTTCTTAGTCTTTGTTTCACTCTTTGGAAAAGGGTTTTTGACATTCTTCCGTTTCTTACAACCTTTACATGAGCCATTATGATCACCCTTCATATCTGGTAATCCTATGACCATCTTGCTTACATAGGGTAAGGATTTGTAGTTAATGTGAGCTAGTCTTCTATGCCATTGCTCACTGGGGCTAGAGGTTTCATGAGCAAGAGCAACTTCTGAATGACCCTTGAGCTTATAGAGACCTCCTTCTTCTTCACCAATGATAACTGCATCTTTAATTGATTTTCCTTTGGACCACATGAGTACTTGTCCATCTATGAAAGCCACTCTAAAACCTTTCTTATCTAGTGATGAGATAGAGAGTAGGTTCTTCTTTAAACCTGGAACATATAAAACTTCTTTCATTTTCAAGGGTGTTCCACAATCAAGCTTGTAGCTTGCTTCACCAATTCCCTTGATGGGATATTGATAATCATCTCCTAGAGATACCTTTTGAGGTGAAGACGTTTCTTCAAGTCTTGAGAGAGATTTCTTTTGACCTGTCATGTGCTTTGAAGCACCACTATCAATGAGCCATGTATCTTCTCCAGGAGACACTGATCCAGAGAGTGCAGATAATAGGACATATTCTTTTGGATCTTCTTTCTTTACTTTAGATCTTTTCCTTTGAGGTCTTTCCTCTTATTCTTCTTCTTCTTCTTCCCCTACTTCTTCTTCACTATCATCTTCTGCCATATGTGCATGATGTCTTTTGTGAACAAACTTCTTCTTCTTCTTTTATGGAAAAGAACAGTCTTTAGCATAGTGTCATAGTTTAAGAAAATTATAACATTGGACTGTGGAGAGGTCTCTTTCTGAGATTGAACCTCCTTTCCTTTTGAATTTATGAGAGGGTTGATACCTTTTGTAGTTCACTTTATTGAAGTGGCATCTCTTTCCTCTTTTAGTGTGGGTTGCCAAAGCTTGGTCATCCTCTTTTAGAAGAGCTTCTCTGTTGGCTACCCTAGCCTCTTCTTGAAAAAAATCCTCCCATACTACATCAAACTTCATGCTTTCTTTTCTGGCACACATAGTTTGTATGAATGATTCCCAAGGTCTAGTGAGACCATTTAGGGCAGTCATCACAAGTTCATCTTCATCAAGAGTATCACCAATGGCATCTAGTTTCTCCTTGATTTGGGAGACCCTTGATAAGTAGTCTTGAATGGATTCTCCTTTGTGCATCTTGGTACTTTTCAACTGAGTCCTTAGGTTCATCTTTCTATTGATGTTCTTTCCTTCATACATTCTTCCTAGGGCATCATACATTTCCCTTGGAGTCTTCTTGGAGGCCACTTGGGGAATCAAGTGGTCTTTAATAGAATCAACTATGATTCTCTTTTCCCTAATCAAACCCTTCCTATGATTCTCTTTGGCTTCATCTCCTTCCGGTTCTGCAACTTCATCCTTGACATAATGAACAAGATCATTCTCTTCAAGAATGAGACCAATTCTGTATTTCCATGCCCGAAAATTCTCTATATCTTCTAGCTTGTATTCAAGCTTAGTTTTTGGAGCCATCTTCTCTTGTGGGAGTCCAAGAGATAAGAGACAGAGTAGTGCTTACCCGGAAATATTACCCTTTTACTTTTCCGGATCCTGGGACAAAATTTCTGGTTTGTCGCACTTTTGGTAAAACTAGGGTTTGACTTTCTCGGAGTTCTACCCAACCAAAAAGTTTGATCTAGGGCTCAAAAGATTGGTTTTGAGAAGGGATATCCAGCCATGTAATCAGAATTTAACAATACCAACTTTTTGCTGAAACCAATTTATGGTTTATCGCACTTTTGGTAAAACTAGGGTTTGACTTTCTGGAGTTTTACGCAACCAAAAAGTTCGATCTAGGGCTCAAAAGATTGGTTTTGAGAAGGGCTATCCAGCCATGTAATCAGAATTCAACAATACCAACTTTTTGCTGAAACCCTAATTTTCATCGGAGAGAGAGAGAGAGAGATATTCTTACCTTGTGAAAGATGTCCTATTCAGGCTGGCTCTGATACCATGTTAAGTTTAAGCCAAATAGACTAGCAAGATCACTGAAAGAAACATAATCACAAGATAGACACAAAATTTACCCTGGGAAACCCTCATGGGGTAGAAAACCCAGCAAAGCTTTCCTCAATAAGATGATCAACCAAAATACAAGATGTGCTCCCTCCTTCTCTACCTCCTTAGCAGACCTCCCAGACAAGTGCACTACTTTCCTGAGTTGTGCAAGTGTGTCTAATGAGGAGCTCACCTCCTTTATTTATATTAGTTCCCGACTGACTAAAAACCCTAATGGGGTCGACCTCTCCTGGAGAAGTCTAATAACCCCTAAAATATAAGATCAGGGACGACCCCCACATGGTGGGTCTAATAAACCTAGTTACCACAACCCATCGGAAGAATAATCATCTCCGGATACATAATAGGGTTACCTTGGAGGGATGAAATATCTCTAGAATAATAATGTACAAATATAATATTCTTAGAAGTTACAATATTCAACAAACATCCCCATGTACCTTGTGTCCAAGGGACAACCTCATATTCGTTGTACTTTGTGATTTTTGATCAGTACAAGTTAGGGTTTCGGCCTCTTGCAGATCTCAGTCATAAACAGGTGACCTAGGAAAAAAAGGTCACAACTTGGGATAGGAAGCTCCAACTGAAATTTCATAAAAAGTGTCAGGTAGAGCATGGAAGTTAGTTTCTTAGGTAAATGTTTTAGAGGCCGAAGTTGAACCAGTGACATGTGGCATGCCATAAAAGTTTGCTCTCTTGTTTTATCCCATAAACAGGTCACGTTGCAACACTTGGAATAACTCTCTCTCAGAGAATCCAATTGAGGTCAGGTTGGGATACCACAGGAAGAAGTTTCAGAACCTTTGGATTCTAATTTCGGAGTTACCCTAGAAACAATCAGGTGCATATTTATGCCAAAATAGATTTGGATTTTGAGCACCTTCATTCTTGAATCGTCACTGCTGTGGGAAATTAGGGTTTCAAAGAAAGTTGAAATTCTTGGAATCGGAGACCACGGCTGAATGCTACTCATCAAAATCAAAATTTAGAGACCAAGATCGAAGTTTTTTGGTTGGGAAGAAGGTCGGGCTTGATCAAACCCTAGTTTGGGATTTTATCAGAAAGGTAGAAAATTAGGGCTTCTGCGAAAGTTGGAATTTTTGAAGTCTGTGACCATGGCTGGAAGCTCCTCAGAAAAATCAAACTTTAGAGCTTTGGATTGAACCTTTTGATTGGACAGAAGGGTGGGATTTATCAAACCGTAGTTTGGGGTCCTATACAGTGAATCCAGAAGTTTCAAAGGCAATTTTGAGGGGTCAAATTTTGTAGTTTTCAAAATTGAAGTATACCAGCTTGATCAGCTCAGCAAGCCACATCTTTCCATCCATTCAGAAGTTTGAAATTCAAAGTTTGAATTTTTAGGGTTTCTCTGACAAACCCTAATCCAGCTCTAGATCCAGTTTCAGCAAATCAAAGTGGATTGGGTTAAAAGCAATCTTGACAAGTATGACTTCAGGAAATACATGTATGTTTTAAAATCTGATTCTTGACTAAGTTCACGATATGTTTGTCTTCATATTATTGAGGTTAGTACAATTATGATTGTCTGATAATGAATGCATGGGAATGATAGAAGACATTCAATTAGGGTTATGACACCTATGATTGTACTAATGCACTGAGGTATTGTATGAGGATGATGTTGTCTACTAACAAGATACAGGTACATTAAGAAAGACAAATCAAGTTCTATGACCATGGTGACATAAAGACAAAGACTCGTCCATAATCTTTGATCACGTAGAATCTCTACTTACGAGGTATGTATGAATTTGTTCTACTATGCTTAACCTATGAGATATGCAGGTTCTAACACAAAGTCTCTAAGTCATTGAAGAGAACAAAGAAGATATTGTTTGGGTATGTTAAGACATAACCAAGGATGATAATCCAGGTATGTTTTCCTATATCATGTTAAAATCCTACTTTGTTAGGATCTTAGGTAAGTATACCTGTGTATAAAATGATCATGACCATACATACTTAATATTATATAAAATTATAATGTTTTGATAGTATTGAGATTATACTAATGAATGCATGTTTGTGTATGAGATCGTGAGGATGACATTAGTGCACACTTAAACATGCATAGTGGTACAGAATGAATAGAAGTTCAAAGACACATAGAGATCAAGTGGGAGGCAATCACACAAACATAAAATATAAGTATTTGAGTTGTCATTTGAATCTCTGAATAGTAAATGATATTTCTTGGAATAGTTGTATGCATATTTGTATTCCTAGAATATATCATGCATAGTGTAAGCATTCATATAGCATTGAATAGTATACTACTAATATGCATATGATTGGTAAGTTGGAAAAACATTCCACTATTGCTTGTCTAGAATGAAACCTCTTTGCTGACATGCTAAGAGCTGTGCATGCTCTTGATAGTATGTTCTGGTAGAGATGGAAGGCATCTAGATAGCCACTGTATGTATACAGGATATGGAAAAGTGTTGTGGCAAAGTATTGGTCAAGATAGTTGCATAACTATGTGAATCATATCTGTATGCATAATAGGTTATCATGTCAACATGCTTTGATGATTATGAAGTATTACTAATCATGTAATTAACTTTGATTTGTAGGAAAGATCATGAAGAATGATGAACACTGAACAAGTGATGGATGTTCAGCAAGAATACTTACAAATCAAACATACTATAGAAGGCTCGTGGCTAGAAGATTCTCTTAGAAAGAGGAAGAGGATCATGATGAGATGTTTGCTCCAAGTGGCTAGATAAGACCATTCTCTTAATGATGCAATTGAAGCAAGCTTTGTACGGATACCCATGATCGATAGTCATTTGATGAGCTTAATGATCACCATGGGTGATGCGGATTTCAACCTTTTCTACAAGGTTGAAGATGGTGTCTATATACAGATGACATGGTTGCACGAAGGAACTCACCACAGAGTTCGAAATGATCTTGAGGTTCATATCAGTAGATCGATCTGACGGGAGAGGGAACAGATAGATATGTAGAAGATCCCTCAATGCAGAGTGTGAATGATGTTCAGTTATAGAGGGAGAATTGATAGCTTCTTGACAAGCTTGGGCTTTACCAAAAGTAAAGCTGATCCGTTACGGATGATGAACCTATCATACTATTACTGTATGTGGATGATCTCTTTTTGACAGGGAATGAGAAACAGATCATGGAAAGCAAGAAGAAGCTACATAATTTGAGATGAAAGATCTCAGATTGATGCATTACTTCCTAGGTCTGGAAGTATGGCAAGGCCTAGAAGGAATCTTTCTCAACCAGGGAAAATATGTTGTGGAAATCTTGAGAAGATTTGATATGTTGGAATATAAAGCCATGGCCACTCCCATGGATTCCAATTTGAAGCTGTTAGCTGTTGACTCATCAGAGTTAGTGGATATGACTCTGTATAGACAAATTATTGGGTCATTGATGTATCTGACGAATACAAGGCCAGATATAGGCTTTTTTGTGAAACACCTTGAGATAGTATCTAGTGGAACCTAGGCATGTTCACCTGATAGCTGCAAAACATGTGATGAGGTACCTAAAGGGTACGATAGAATTTGGTCTATGTTATCTTGGAGATCATGACTTTAGATTGTATGGCTACACAGATGCTGACCAGGAAGGAACTCTATTAGATAGGAAGAGCACATCGGGAAGATGTTATTGTCTGGGATCTGCCACGATCTCGTGGTTTAGGAGGAAGAAGTCAAGTGTGGCTCTTAGGACAGCTAAAGCAGAATATATATATCTACTTACTCTACTAGTTGTGAAGTGGTATGGCTTCAGAAGTTGTTATTAGGATTGTTTGACTTAGAGATGGATCCCACTGTGATCCTGTGTGACAACAAGAGTTGTATCAAAATGGCAGAGAATCCAGTGTTCCATGATAAGTCAAAGCACATAGAGATCCGATATTTTATATATATATATATGGGATATGGTGCAAAAAGGAGCTATCAAGCTCGAGTATGTAAGCACTGACGAACAAGTTGCTGATGAATTGACCAAACCTCTGTTTAAAGTAAAGTTTGAGTATTTCTGAGACAAGCTTGGTGTAGTTCAGAAGGACCCTCCTCCAAAGAGGGAGTTATATGGTCGATGATGATATATGGATACTTGTATTGATGATGAGGATAGTTGTATCAATGACGAGGATACTTGTATTGATGATGAGGATACCTGTATTGATGAGCATACTATATCGATGATGTGGATACTTATATAGATGATGAGGATACATGTATTAATGATGAGGTTACGTCTTCCAACAATGAGTTTGATGATGAGGTTATCGGTTCCAACGATGAGGTTGATGATGAGGTTACCTGTTTCGACGATGAGGTCGATGAAGTAGTACTTAGACTTTGTCTAAGAGTACTATTGGGATTGCATCATCCTTGGACTTATGTCCTAAAGTGACAGGGATTGATCATCCCGTAAGTGGATCAGGATTGCATTATCCTTGGACTTATGTCCTAAAGTGATAGGGATTGATCATCCTGTAAGTGGATCAGGACTGTATCGTCCCTGAACGTTTGGTTCAAAATGTACATGATATGATTGCATTGCCCTTGAACATTTGGTTCAAAATGTACATGATAGGACTGCATCGCCCTTGAACATTTGGTTCAAAATGTACATGATAGGACTGCATCGTCCCTGAACATTTGGTTCAAAATGTACATGATAGGACTACATTGTCCCCGAGCGCTTGGTTAAAAATTTATGTGATTGGATTAATCATCCTTAGGTAGTAAATCCAGTAATCCCAAAAGGAAGGATAGTCTTAAATACTGATTGTGATTGGACTAATCATCCTTTGACAGTAAATCTAGTAATTCCGAAAGGAAGGATAGTCTTAAATGTGATTGTGATTGGATTAATCATCCTTAGACAATAAATCCAGTAATTCCGAAAGGAAGGATAGTCTTAAATACTGATTGTGATTGGATTAATCATCCTTAGACAGTAAATCCAGTAATTCCGAAAGGAAGGATAGTCTTAAATGTGATTGTGATTGGATTAATCATCCTTAGACAGTAAATCCAGTAATTCTGAAAGGAAGGATAGTCTTAAATGCTAATTGTGATTGGACTAATCATCCTTAGACAGTAAATCTAGTAATTTCAAAAGGAAGGATAGTCTTAAATGTGATTTTGATTGGACTAATTATCCTTAGACAGTAAATCCAGTAATTCCTAAAGGAAGGATAGTCTTAAATATGATTGAGTTTGGATTAATCATCCTTAGGTAGTAAATCCAGTAATTTTGAAAGGAAGGATAGTCTTAAACATGATTGTGATGAGATTGATCCCATAATTCTGAAAGGAAGGATCATGTGTGTTGCAGGGTATGCTGCTATCATCATGTTGATCGTGATGTTGCTGATTGTGATGATCTAGATGACGATGCTGCTGATCGTGATGGTCTAGATGATGATGATGCTGATCATGATGATGCTGATCATGATGATCTAGATGACGATGCTATTGATCGTGATGATCTATATGATGATGTTGTTGATCATGATGATCTAGATGACGATGTTGTTGATCGAGAGGATCCAGTTGATGATGTGATGCTGTTGATCGAGAGGATCCAGTTGATGACGTGATGTTGTTGATAGAGAGGATCCAGTTGATGATGTGATACTGTTGATCAAGAGGATCCAGTTGATTTTGTTATGATTATGATCAATAGATCCAGATGATGATGATGTTGTAGCCGATCAAGTGCTACAGAAGGTGAAGAATCAATACTGACGATGTTGATACTCCAGTATTGAGGACCTGAAGATATTCCAGTAACTAGTTGAGTTACTGATGATGTTGAGAAAGCTTCCAATGATTTATAGATGTATCATGTATGATGTTGATGACTCCTTGATCCTGCAGATGTTGCTATAATATCCTTCTCGTTAAGGGGGAGTGTTGAAATATTATAACTTCTAAGAATATTATATTTTTACTTTATTATTCCAGAGATGTTTCATTCCTCCTTGAAGACCTTATTGTATATCCGGAGATGTTTTATTTCTCCATGGAGAATGTGGCAACTTGGGTTATTAGACTTTCCCAGTGGGGGTCGGCCCTGTATGTGTCATGTGGGTTAAAGGTATTATTAGACCACCCTAGTGGGGTCGGCCCTACCACATTATGTTAAGAGATTAAGTTGGGGCCAACCTAGTTAATGTAAAAGACAATTTGGAGATGTGTATAAATAGAGGAGGTGTGTTCCTCATTTAACACACACTACACTCACTTTTGAATAGCGCATAGGTGAGGGAGAGATCTTCTATGGAGGAGAAGGATCTCATATTTAGGGTTTACATCTTTGTATTTGTTGGTCATGTATATTGAGGAAGCTTTGCTAGGTTTTCTACCCCATGAGGGTTTCCCAGGATAAATCTGTGTCTCTTGTGTTTATGCTGTGCTTGTTGTTCTTTTAGTGATCCTGTATATGCTATTGTTGTGAAATGAAATGCAATACCGATATTTTCTGTCTTAGCATATTGAATCTTAACACATGCCAAGCCAGCATACAGTTGGGTTTATCAAACATACCAAACAATACAATCATGCCAATCCAACATACTGTTGGGTTTATCAAACATATTAGACAAGCTGATCATGCTAAGTCAATTGGCAGTGGGTTTCTCAGGAAAACATGGACAACAAGGGAGGTGTTTCTAAGCCACTGAGCTAAACCACAAAGCTACAAGAATCTCAACACTCAGCCGACCTGGAACCCACATTACCTACCACATACAACACAAGGAAGACCCTCTTCTCTACTGCA
Source organism: Larix kaempferi (assembly GCA_027924585.1). Taxonomy (NCBI): domain Eukaryota; kingdom Viridiplantae; phylum Streptophyta; class Pinopsida; order Pinales; family Pinaceae; genus Larix; species Larix kaempferi. Next base: position 26,535,832 of record BSBM01000673.1, read on the forward strand.
CAACCCCTCAAGGCCTCTTCCCTTCCAATGTTGTTCCAGGATGGGCATAGAAAGGTCCAGTCACTAGTTCTATGAGACTACAACCTTCACTGGGTTTATAAAACAACCAAACCTTCTTCCACAGTTCAACAAGCTAACTCGTTCCAGGCTTGCGAACAAGGCTCTATTCTCCAATCTATTCTTTGCGATCCAAGCTTAGGATCTCTCATGGTTTCGCTACACTGTTTAGGCTTACAATTTTCACATGCATTCTCACCACCTAGTCATGGAGCACTCTATCCCTAGTACACCGGGTTCACACACACCGTTCAAATCGCTATCAACTTTTTGGCATTTTCTATTACCCAGGGAAACACGAATATCTTCAGGTTATACCACTCTGTTCACTCTGAGTCTCCAAAAATGTATGAGCAGTCTATATCTCTGTGTGGCGATAGATAGTGAATGTCCAGTGCGTGAATGAATCATCGATGTCTGAATGAATGTGGTGGTTGTTTCCTTCCACCCGCGGTAGTCAAACATGCTCTTCCCATTTCAAGCGTTGAGTGTCTTTCCACATAACAAACAAGAGTCATTCTCTGCCATACGAAATCGCAGGAATGCGCGATACTCCATCGGCTTCAGCAACAGGGTTCTCAACCACCCTCTACAATAGCATTAATGTCAGCAGGGAGTTCAAACGGGTTCACAGTTGCACATGTGGCAACATGGGAAACCAATACCATAACCCCCTCACCTCTCTCTAGTGGATACACGTGGCCTCTTCTCATTAGTTTCCTCCTTAGCCATCTTCTTGGTTATTTTATTCATTAATAAATAATTACATCATTTACATTTCTTCATGGCTTAACATCCCATGGATAATCAAACTGTCCAATTACTTGCCTAAGAAATAAACTTAAACATCCACTAGTGGGGCTTTGGCCTTGAGCTCCAGACTAGGGAAAATACACATACTGCATATACATGGTATTTACATTGAAGCCAATAAACATCAAGGAAAAAATGGGTATTACATATTCTATCTGACCATAACTCAATTTACTTATGAGTTCAAACCGTACGGTTCTATGTCTAAAATGACTAGATTTATACATGTCGTCTCTATATAATAATTTATATATGTGTTACCTATCTTGAGTATATATAGATATTATGTTAAATATAAATTTATAATGCTTTGATTAATAGATACCCAATTGTTTACACGGTAAGAAATTATAAAACCCTAGGTCTACATGCCATATTTGTAAACTTTAAACTATTGTATGGAAAAAGAGTTATAACAAAAAATTAGTAGTGATAAAGTAATATAGTCAACATAACCTGTTAAGTATAATGTGAACATAACAGTAATTTAGATTTGTACTTTCTATGATAAATATTGATCATCTAAATATATTTAAAAATGAGCTTTAACATACAGTTCATCATTCTGCAGTAATACTAGACATAAATAAATTTCTGAATACTAAATAACAAATGATAAGAAATTGATAGTAAGAACAGACCGAATCCAATCTGAAGGTCGTCGTTCCTCCCAACTAATCTTCCAGAACAACCAAGATTACTTGCTCTGAAACCCTAGAGCCTGTTCGGTGGACCACAAGGACAAAGAGTATTGAACTAGTTCCAAACTATTCCCTAGTTCCACTCCTTTACTCAACAATGATATTTCGCTCTTCCATCCAAGCCTCCTACTTGTCTGATGGGAATGCATATTTAGCTTTTCCTAGGACTTATGTCTATCATGAGCCTCCTTCTCTAGAACCTCCATTTGGAGTTCTGACCTAAAAAATAGGGATGATGCCTCCTCCACCTGTTGAGGTATGAAATATTTGTTTTCACCACTATGGGATTTTTGTTCAACACTTTTCATTTCTCCTTGTGGGCCAACAAACACTCTTTCAACAACTACTTCAGATTGGATTCTCCTGTTTATATTTATTTAATAATAATAATAATTCAAAATCCTCATACAAGTGTCTTTGACCACACTTAGTCAAATAATTGTTCAACAATAATTAGAACAATATTACAAAGTATTAAACTTTAGTCAAGGTTGTAGGGGTATTGCAAACACCCCCCTAAAGATAACATGATCCTCGGTGTTATTCAATCTTCTTTAGTTTCTTCTTGGAACATAATTGGATATGGCTCTCGCATTTTACTTTCCAATTCCCAAGTAGCTTCTTCTGGGCTAAGGTGCATTCATTGCACCTTTACCTTCCCAATGATGCAGTTCCAAAGAATAAGCTCCCTCCTGTCGAGGATGCATTCTGGTTGCACTTGGAATTGTCCTTCTAGTTCCACCTGAATAACATTCCAGTCCACAACATGAGTAGATCATGTACATACTTATTTAACAAGGAAACGTGAAAAACATTATGTACTTTTACCGTAGGTCGTAATGCCAACCAATAAGCTACTAGTCCAACCTGATCTAATATTCAAAGGGGCCACAATACTTGGGTGCTAGTTTAGCACATTTCTCCAATATAAAATATCTCTTCCTTCTTTTTCCTTTGACATTATAAACATGGTCCCCTACCTGGAACTCTCTTTGAGTTCATTTTAAATATGTATAGCTCTTTTGTCTAGCTTGATCTATCTTCAAATTATGTTGTACATGTTTCATGGTTAGCTCCATATCCTTTAACACTTCAGGGCCTAACGTTAGTCTTTAAACTAGACTACTCCAAGAAATTGGAGTGTTACATTTTTGTCCATAAAATATTTCAAATGGACTCATCTTAGCAGAAGCTTGAAAATGATTATTGTATGCAAATTCAACCAAATGTAAGTAGTCTTCCCATTTTCCTAGTTTATCCATAGCATACATTCTAAGCATGTATTATAATATCTGATTTACTCTTTCTATTTGTCCATCCATTTGAGGATGAAAACTAGTACTGAAATTCAGTTTAGTATCTAATTCTTTAAACAAATTCTTCCCAAAATTTCCAGTAAACTTTGAATCTCTATCAGAAATTACTATTTTAGGAATTCCATGCAATCTAAACATTTATTTCATAAAGATATCAACAATATGTATAGCTTTGTAAGTAGATTTAACATGAATAAAATGTGCTTCCTTACTCAACTTATCTACAACAACCATTATAGAATCATTTTTTTAGCATTTTTAGGAAAAACCTATTATGAAGTCCATACTAATGACTTCCCATTTCCATTTTGGAATGGGTAAGGGCTGCAATAAACCTGCTGGATGCTGATGTTCAAATTTAACTTGTTGACATTCCATGCATTTCGCTATGTATTCTGTAACTTCATTTTTCATATTAGGCCAAAATAATTCTTTCCTAAGCATGGTAATCATTTTCTGGTATCCAGGATGTCCTGAATACGGTTTCTTATGCATTTAATTCATAATTAAAAGATTAAGTTCATTATATTTAGGTACATATAATCTTCTCTTATACATCAATAACGCTTTTCTATTCAATGTAAAATCTGTTTTCATTTGTCTTGCTTCATTTTCTGTTGTTTTAGATTTTAATTTCTGATATTCATCATCAACTCTTGTTGTTGTTTGTATTTTTAATTCCAAATATGTTTCATAACTGCTGCTTGTAATTACATATAAAATATTAACATGACGACTCAAAGTGTCTTCTAGTTTATTCTCTTTCCCTTTTATGTGTTTTATTTCTAAATCATATTCACTTAGAAAAGACAACCATCTAGCTTGTCTTGCATTTAGATTCTGCTGGTCAAAAATATATTTTAGACTAACATTATCAGATTTTACTAAAAATTGTCTACCAATAAGATAATGTCGCCACATTTTTAGTGCATGTATTATAGCAGCCAACTCCAAATCATGAGTTGCATAATTTCTTTCATGTTCTTTAGTTTTCTAGACTCATAAGCCACAACATAGTTATCTTGCATTAACACTCCACCTAGACCTTCCTTTCATGAATTTGTACAAATAGTAAAATCCTTGTAAGGATCTACAATCTTTAAAATAGGGGTTGTTTTTAACAAGTGCTTCAATTTATTAAAACTCGCATTTATTATTCCAATCAAACTTATTTTCCTTCTTCTGTAATGAAGTTATAAGGTATGCAATTTTTGAAAAACCTTTAATAAATTTTCTGTAATATCTTGTGATTCCCATGAATGATCGTATATCAGATACGTCTTTAAGAATTGGCCACTCCATTATGGCTTTTACTTTATCTCGGTCAACTGATATTCCTTCCTTAGTTATCACGTGTACTAAGTACTGAATTCTATCTTTAAAGAAATCACACTTACTGAATTTTGGATTAAGTACTTGTTACCTTAATACTTGTAGTACAATTATCAAGTGCTCTTCATTTTCTTGTTCATTTTTAGAGTAAATTGATATATCGTCAATAAACACGACTGCAAATTTGTGTAGGTATTTACTCAGTACACTATTCATTAAGCACATAAACACTTCTAGTGCATTTTTCAACCCAAAGGGCATCACAACAATCTCATAATATCTGTACCTGGTTCTAAAAGCAGTTTTATATATGTCTTCATCTTTTACTCTTACTTGGTGATATCCCGATGGCAAATCTATTTTGGATAATATATTTGCTCCTCTGAATTAATCGAATAAATCATCACTCCATGGTAACAAGTATCTATTTTTAATTTTCATCTTATTTAGTTGTCTATAGTCGATGCACACTCTTAGAGTGCCATCATTTTTCTTCACAAATATTACCGGCGCTCCCCAAGTGGATACACTTGGTCGAATATATTTCTTGTCAATTAACTCTTGAATCTAAGATTTTAATTCATTCAATTCCAATATGTTCATTCTATAAGGATCTTTCGAAGCTGGTACTGCTCCTGGTATAAGATCGATTGTAAAATCTATCTCTCTTTTAGGTGGTAGTCCAAGAATTTCTTTTGGAAAAACATCTTTGAATTATTTCAATATTGGAATAACATTTATATCCATTTTATCATTTTTATCTCTATCATTAAGTATGTGAACAAAAAAAACTTTACATCCTTCAATAACTTATCTTTTCATTTGTAAAGTAGAAATTTCTATAATCATAACTTTCTTAGGAATTCCTTTCACTACAACAGAATTATTTTCTTCATCATTGCATATAAAATTTTTGTCATAGCAGTTTAGAATCACTCTATGTTTTTCTAACCATTCCATTCCTATTCTGATTTCATACGATCCCAAAGGTAAAACATTCCAATCTGCATGTGTTTTAAATTCATTCATGAAAAACTCACATTTTTTAACTAAGTTAGTTACTTTTCTTTTTGTTCTAGTAGCAAGCTGAACTAACCATGACTTTTCAAACTTATCTTTCTAAAGTTTACATGCTTCTACCAATCTAGGAGATCTATAACTTAAAATTTCACTTGGATCTATCAACATAGAAATAGGTTTGTCTTTTAACATACCTTCGATTTCGACCATTATCAATTGATGATCTACTTGTCGATTATCCAATTCCATGCTAATCCTTGGTATGCTCTTGGCCACATCTCCTACAGTAGCATCTTCTTGTATGGAATGTAAGTTATTAATATACTTTCTTCTCTTTGGACAATCTTTAAAGTAATGTGGTTCTCCACACTCCCAACATTTCAAAGATTGTTTTTTATTATTAACTTTATTGTATATAACATGTACATCTCTTCCTTTGTTATTCATTATATTTTGAGGTCTATTTCTGTAGTTATTCCCTTAGATAACTTTTATAGTTACTTCCAGTATTTCTGAAAAAACCTATTTTCTCTTTTCTTTTGATCATAACTCTTTCCTTTCCAGGCTGGTATGTTATATTTTTGGTTTTTATTTTGTTCATAGCAGAAGTTTTCCTTTCTCATTGATTCTTCCAAAGTTTTAGGATTATCATATTCAATCCTTTCTTTATATATTACTGGAAAACAACTTAGGAACCGTTGTAATTTTGGTTTCTCTTCAATGATGTAGAGTACATATCAAAGCAAACTTAAGAAATTGATGCAGAATTCCTTCATAGTTGGTGTTCCAAGTTTCAGATCATAAACTTCTTTAGCTTTTTCTTCATAATATTGTTCAGATAAATATTTCCTTTTAAATAGTTTCTTAAAAGAGTTCCATGTTACATGACGTTCTTTTATATTTCTCACCTTTTTAATATCTTTCCAGCATATATCTGCCTTTCTAGACAGATTATAAATGACAATTTTTGCTTTTAACTCTGTAGAGTAATTATAAATTTGAAAGTACTTGTGCATTCCAGAAATCCATGCTTCAACTTCTTCTCTAGTTTGAACTTCACCATTAAATATAGGTGGTTTTATTTTCTTAAACTCCCCAGTTATTTCTTTATAGTGCTTACTCTTTTTCATAATTTGTTCGTTGTCACTACTTTCACTAGTATTATACTTCTTTGTATTTTTCCTTATTGAACCTCCACTAGATGAATTAGTTTCATTATCTGCAAAATTTAATTTTCGTGTCTTTCTCTTATATGATGCGGTTTTCATAATTCCTTCATTTGATAGTTTGTTCTTTATGGTTTTTTGATCATGTATCTTATTAAGTAGAACATTGTTTAACTCTTCTTGTGCCTTTAGGATACGTTCATTATCTTCTTTTACACTACGTATTTATGCCTTTAATTCTTCTATTGTTTGTAAGAATTTATATTGATTATCATTTCTGTTATCATTCAGATCAACCCATAGATTGTCGTTATTAATATTTTCGTGTTTATGATTTTCTTGTTCACTATGATGTGATCCTTCTTCAACAGATGTTTCTACTCCTTCCATTTTCCTTCACAATAGAAGCTATATTTCTATTCCTGAAATAACCATAAAGAAAACACAAGTTAGTTTTTATTTTTGTTTTGTCATGACCATACTTGTTGAGCATATTTCCAGGCCTAGTGTTTGTAACTGTGCTCTAATACCAATTTGTCACAACCCCAAATTTACCCAAATTTAGAAAAAAAAAATTATATAGGTATTTATAACAATATTACTTATTGTGTCGTAGGTACAAAGTTAATAAGGATGCAAAGCAGACTTCAGCATCTCACTTCCATCAGGTATAATTCGAGTTTTGATGTTCTTAGAGTTCGATGTAAAAAGATGTATTTTGCAGAATAAAAGGGAAGCCTTTATGTATCGACCATATGTTTATATTATAGCCATGGTTTGGCTCATCAATTGACACAAATCCGTTATAATTATATTTACCTATTTTTGCAACTCATCTTATAATCTTGGTAGCATTATCGTTAAGGTCCTAAGATTATTAACCCATGCTACGATTTAAGCCTATGCTAATGTCCTACCATTATTTCTACTATGCTACACAACAAGATTAAGATCACTTAGTAAGTATTCTTATTATTTCTTATGTGATTGGAAGTTAGTAACATGGTGGAGTTAACCAACCTATGGCCTGGCTAACATGGTCGAATTGACCTACATTAGGATACTTAGTATGATATTGGCTATGGTCTTGTGACTTATATGCATTTGCATATATTTCCGCCTTGTCCTATAAATCATTTTTTATTCCCTAAAATATCTAACTATGATCCTTGAACTTGTATATAGCATACATTATGGTGCAAATGGCTATACATTGGATTTATATTATGTTTATTCAAAGGTTAATAGTATAAGGATCAAAATCCTTTTATGCTAACTAAAAATTTGATGGTTTTCATAACTACTTGAATATTTATCACAGGTTGACATAATAAGGACGGCCTTATGTCCCCACGCTGGCTTGCCAAGTCACCGACCCATGTGAACAGTCTTATGACTTGGTGTTCGTGCCACACTACATGGAAACAGGCCATGTGACAGATCGTAAACAAATTAATGGTAATATCTTGGTTGTCTCGTCGACTTAATGGTCGATATGTTTAACAATGATGAGCCTTAACAACACCGTAAGCCTCGTGGTGGATACAAGATATCGAACCTCAAAATTGAAATGGAAAGTGGTTGCTCGTCGTTGATATGTCGAGTCTCGTTTATAGAAAATATTGGATATATGTGCTAATTAATGCGTTTATGATGGTTGGTAAACTGATGTGGGTTTATTTCAGGGTCTCTTTGTTGCGTTGCAAGGCAGAAGTGCTGAAGGCACTCTGCTGTAGCTTGTGGAAAAGGGTTCCTATGTGTGCACAGGGTTGAACCCTGTAGTGTGGCAACACAGTTTAGCTGATCTTTACGGTGATAATGTAATAAACTATCTTGGAGAGCTCTTAGATAATTTTATAGTGGATAGATCTCTGTTACGAGTTTCTTGAGTTCTTGAATGAGTTCATTCGTTTCAAACCGACCTACATCCTAGGAAACTTCCCTTAAGAGTTTCGATGCTTGTGTAATGTAGGGTTTGTTGATTTGAACCGGATTTACTTCTTGTTTATTCGTGCTGCGACTTGGCCAAGGTTTTCTTGGCACTCAGGTAACTGTGTTCTCCAGCATATGCTTCCTAGATTAATAAATTCAAGTATTTCTATCTCTGTTAAGACATAACCTAACTACCATTCGTTTTGTGCAAGTTCGGGATGCGTTGTCAACAAACAAGGGTTGCTCGAAACCTGCGAAGGTTTGGGGTTCTGGACGTAGTTAAGACTTGCTTATGCCTGAGACTAAGTAAAAATGGTTTTTTTCAACATTTAACTCTTACCTTAAGTCATTTCTTACTGGTTTCCTCCATTTATTAATGTTGTGTTATAATATTTGTGTGTGCATGTACAAAATTATTCCTCCCAGCTTTGGGTGCGGACTCAGGTAATATTACCCTCATCTTTGCACCAGTTTAAGTGTCATTTAGTCATCCTCTTCTTTTAGTTGGATATTAGTGTGCATAATCTATGGGAAATGCTTCTGCATTTTCCCATGCGAATGCTTGAGTTAACAAGTGATTAGGGTTATCCTTACGGCCTCCCCATTTATCTTGTGTTCAACGCATTTGTAATGTAAAAGAGCTCTGTACTATGAATATTCATGATTCTAGACTAAACCTTTCAGCTTTGTATTTAACATTTTATATAAGCAAGCTTTTTGAATTTAAGTGAATACTTGGTCTCGACGGAGACGTTATTTTTCCTCTGTGTATTTAAAACTTTCATTGTTGAGCTTTGATTTTTTATGAAGTAATGTGGGTTTCTTAACTTCTTGGCTCTGCAAAAAATGGATTTGTATTTATGATTTTGACCTTGATATAAACTCATGTTTGAGCCTCTTGGATTTTGGTATGAAGTATTTTAGTTGTAATGAATATAGGAGTTGATAACCCTAAAATGCGTGAATAACATTTCGAGTCGTTCGGCTTTGTGAAAAAAAATTCTATGTTGAACTGTTTTGATAAACTCTATTTATAATGTGGAATCCTTTAAACTCTTTAAATACTTGTGTTATCACTCCAGGAAGCTCTTATAGGTTGTATTTCAGAGATGCCTGGTAACTTAAATGTATCTTAAATGATGGGGTTTATTTGGATCAAGTTGGATGACTGAGCTCAAAACTCACACACTCAAAACACACATAGAGACACTCGAGTAGACAAGGCTTTGACTACTGCTATTTAGAGGGTTGATAAAAATTAATGGGAGTTAATCCTTATCATGTCAGAAAACTCATACACATAAATATGTATATAAATGGCTAATCACAACAAATAAATAACATGTATGTTCAGTTCTCAAATACCAAGACTGGATAACAGCTATCTAGCATAGACAAGTGAGCATACAAGAAATAAACCATCCACTGTAAGTGCACAAACATAAGAAAGAGAAATCTGAAAGCAAATAGTAAAAGAAGCTTATATTATCTGAGAAGTCACTGAAGTATGAGAATACAAATATCGATCAGTCTCTCCAAAATCGAACCTGCATTCTATTTCATTTCTGGGCTTTATAGACATTACAAATTTTTTCAGATCCCAAAGATGGATCGAATAGGCTAAAAGTTACAACTAAAACAGCTAATGAAAGTGTGACAGCGTATTATGATTAAAATAACTGATTCCTGCTGATACACCTATGCTTGAGAGCTGAACGAGCCTCTGGGGGTTGGAGGACGAGTTTGAAACTGCTGTTTGCGAAAACCTGTAGGTGTCTTTTTCTAAAAATAGACAGAAATATTTGACTATTCAGCTAGCTGGCGCCCTCAGTTTGGAACCAGAGGTGATCATGATGCAATTGAGTGCTTATGGATTCCCTGGAAAATGCCTTTAAGATGCTCGGGATAACCAAAAGGGGGTTTGATACTTGCAGACATACCTCTGCGGTTTCTGTGTTTTCGGTGGTTAACAAAACTTGGCTTGGAGGTGATAAGCAGCCGAAAGCTTGGTATCCAACTGTTAATGAATTAGATTTATGCTTCGTCTAAACCACCGAATCGCTTCGAAGTGCTGGAAAACCTTTATCTCTTTTAGCTATCCGGGAGGACTCTGCTTGTACGTAGTAAACCACCAAATCAGGATTCAGCAGCTAGTGAACAGATCCTGTGTTCGCCCAAGCTGCCGAAAACAATGTATGATACAGCCTGCAAAAATTTAGCAAAATTGTGTTTCTATTCCCTTGCAACCTGGGTTTCTCTTCCACCTGGGAAAAGACTAGAGGGTTAGCGAATTTGATTGCAGCTGCTGCCAGAATGTTGAGGTCTAAAAGTACCTTGGGCTGAAATTTTTCCTTACCCTCGAGAGACTCAACCTTCCTCCTCAGCTTGATGTTTTCTCTGATCAGTTTGATGTTTCTGCCTCTCATTTTGCCATGTTTCTTGGTTAATCCCTGAAAAGACACATAAAGCTCATTATACCTTTCGGTTAGCCTTTCATTTTTCTCCTTAATGGCCCTCTGGAGTATCTCATGTTCATAAGCTTGCTGGAGGAGCCGCTTGATTTTCTGTGAGGAAGAAATCTTTGCGTTGTGAATTGATCCCTCAGCCACCTGCTGACCTTGTTCCTCCACAGGTGTAGGGGAAGACAAATTGACATAGTCATTTTCCTGTTCCATCATGGATGGGGATGCTTCCTGGGGTTCCTGTTCTATTTCCACCTCCTCATTTCCTGCTCCAGCTTCCTGCAATTCATCCTCCTCAGAATCGATGAATGGGAGGTTTAAAATATTTGTACTCTTTGAAGGGGTTTCTTCTGAAACAAATCCCTCATCCTCAACCTTATCTTTGAATGCCAGTTTCCTTTTGGCTTTCTTCACCTTTGGGGCTGAGGAAAAGGGTTCAGTTAGAATTAGGGGAATATCCCTTCTCTTCCGTTTTCCACTTCTGGGGGTGGAAAATTTCTTTCCATCCTCCGGTTGTAATTTCACTTCGAGCCCACTCCAGAAAAGGAAAAAAGTCCATTTTATGCCCTTCCTTTGCAATAATTTAGAGACCATGAGCTTGATCAGACTATGGTGATACATCCTGCTTGCAATTTTGGTTCGCTAGTCTTTGACTTGACGTGCCATTTTAGTCAGGATCTTGTGGAGGAAAAAGGGGAGGTTTAAGGGGCTCTTGCCTGTGAAGTGATCCAACAATCTGAAATGGTAAATCAACACCCTGTTATACCTACCCTCATAGGTTATATAAACCAAGATTGAATTCAATAGCAGCTACCATCTATCCTCCAGATAAGACATAGGGATGTGTTTCTTCCATACCAGGCTCTTATGCTTGGGTTTCAGGTAAGATCAAAATTTGAATTCCTTTGCGACAATGGTCTTAAACAAGTTTTCTCCAGTCGCTGGGAGTTCTGTCACTTGAGCTATAAGGGCCACATCTACCTGGAATTATTCCTTGCCTATCACAGCCTTACTGTCGTCAAACGTGAGGGAAAATTCTTTGGCCACCTGTTGATGAGAACCCTGTAGCTTTTTGTAGAAATTATAGCAACCGACATTCTTGAAAAATTGACATACCTCGGGGTGTGCCTCCAGGTAGAAGATGTCGCTCAATTCCTTTCTCAGGACCGCTCCTCCTCCTTTCTTCATCGGTAACCTGCTCGCTGGCGCCTGCTGCTCAAATCCGGACTGAGGGAGAGATGGGAAAACAGGGAGAAAAATAGCTCAATCGACGTGGTGAGGGTGAAAATAGAAAGATGGTGTGGCTTTTCGGGAGCTGACTCCGAGGGTATGAAAATGTGGATAATCATGAGGGAATAATGATGGCTACTGCGGCATGATTGTACTGGGGGAATGAGTTTTTAGAAATGTTGTTATGTGGATGGGGAACGAGGTTCATCTAGTCAGAGTTATGGCAATGGATTCGGCCTTCCCTTAGGGTAAATCGTGTTTTCGCTGAAATGACCCTTTCGATAGCTAAGCCATGATGGGTTCCCTAAATTATGACCAAAACCCCTAAATTTGACTTGTCCACTGATTGACGCCAACTCCCTTTTCGACAGCCGATAATCCGCCCTTAATCTCGTTTGCCACTGGAAAATGATCTTAACCAGTGCTTTTTGCTTTCGGTGGCTGTAGACAACCCATCCTTTGGATGTTAAGCTACAGAAAGTATCCACCTTTTCGGTGGCTAATGAACACCATCGTGTTCGCCCAAACCCCCGAAACGGCCTCACGGATTGCGAAAATGACTTTTTCTTTTCGGTAGCTACAGAAGGTCCCAAACTTGCACTACGAACTGCGGAAAACATCTACCTTTCGGTGGCTAATGAACACCATCGTATTCTCCCAAGCCACCGAAAACTGTCCCACCACTCACGCTGTAATTTTGCCTTTTTGGTAGTTGGAGCGTTCTTTCTTTCACACAGTAAGTTGCCGAAAATAGGGTTTTCAGTAGCTAATGAACCCTCACCAAGCCCGCCTAAGTTACCGAAACCTGAAATTTTCCTTCGGAAGGAGAGCCAACGTTAAAATGTTATTTCAAACTTTGTTACCTTCTTCAACCTATCAAACTAGAACTCAAACACATGAAAACAAAATAAAAAAATTAAAGACTTCCTATCACCTAGATGCCATGACTAGTCTATGTCTACTGAGAAGATAACAACTTGACTTATGATGAAGCTTGTTTCGATTGTATAAATATATGTATGTTTGTTGTATTCTATCTGAGCATAACTCGATTTACTTATGAGTTCGAACGATACGATTCTATGTTGAAAATGACTAGATTTATAAATGTCGTTTCTGTATAATTATTTATATCTATGTTACCTATCTTGAGTATATATAATGCTTATGCTAAATAGAAATTTATAATGCTTTGATTAATAGATACCCAATCGTTTACCAGGTTAGAAATTATAAAACCCTAGGTCTACATGCCATATTTATAAACTTTAAACTATCGTATGGAAACAGAGTTATAACAGAAAATTAGTAGTGATAAAGTAATATAGTCAACATAATCTGTTAAGTATAATGTGAATAGAACAGTAATGTAGATTTGTACTTTCTATGATAAATATTTATGATCTAAATATATTTCAAAATAGAACATTAACCTACAGTTCATCATTCTACAGTAATACTAGACAAAAATAAATTACCGAATACTAAATAAAAAATGATAAGAACCTGATAGTAAGAATAGACCGAATCCAATTTGAAGGTCTTCGTTCCTCCCAACCAATCTTACAGAACAACCAAGATTACTTGCTCTGAAACCGCCGAGCCTATTCGCTGGACCACAAGGACAAATAATGTTGAACCAGTTCTCAACTATTCGCCAGTTCCACTCCTTTACTCAACAATTATATTTCCCTATTCTGTCCAAGCCTCATGCTTGTCTGATGGGAATGCATATTTAAATTTTCCTAGGACTTAGGTCTATCATCAGCCTCCTGCTCTAGAACCTCCATTTGGATTTCTGACCTAAAAAATAGGGATGATGCTTTCTGCACCTACTGAGGTATCGAATATCTGTTTTCACCACTATGGGATTTTTGTTCAACACTTGTCATTTCTCCTTATGGGCCAGAAAACACTCTTTCAATAGCTACTTCAGATTGGATTCTCCTATTTATATTTATTCAATAAAAATAATAATTTGAAATCCTCATACAAGTGTCTTTGACCACACTTGGTCAAATAATTGTTCAACAATAATTAAAACAATATTACAAAGTAGTAAACTATAGTCAACATTCTAGGGGTATTACAAGGTACGATCCACTCACCATTGAGCAAACAATCGACTTGGCAAGATTCTTCGTCCAGGTGGCTTGAGTTGCTAAATGACGTTCAATCAAGTGGAGATGGTCTTAAAACAAGGTTTGATCCATTATATTGGCTTTCAAACCCTACAAATTGTTTATGTATTTGTAACTTCAGAAGATATTCACTTGTATATTGTTTGTATTACATTGGTACTTTACTGTATCCCTAACGGAGATGTATTATTCCTCCAATTGGAAGTGTCGTCATTTCTATTTGCGACTGTCACAAGTCATATTGTAAGTGTCCTAACTTATACTTGATGTGTTATTAGACCACCTTGGTGGGGTCGGCCCTATATGAGTTAAAGGGTTATTAGACCACCCTAGTGGGGTCAGCCCAGTGACAAGTGGTAATGGGTTATTAGACTCTCCTAAGGGAGGTTGGCCCAGTTAGAGTAAAAGGCAAGTAAAGGTAAAGTATAAATAGAGAGGAGCACCTCTCTATTTATCCATTCACACACTCACTCAGTTCACATTAGTAAGAGAGAGGAGGAGTGCGCACAAGTGGAGGAGGAGAAGCTGCTAGGAGACTATCTCTTGTTTTGGGGTTTTGTATTGGTGCTCATTCTATCTCTAAGGAAGTTGTGGGGTTTTTCACGTTCTTGGTTTTCCCCGGTGAAATGCTTTGTGTCTCTTGTCTCTTATGTTTGATATGTTGTACATGTTGTTATCTCAGTTAAGATCCTAGATCAGATTGAATTAAATGATGAAGAAATAACATGGTATCAGAGCTAGCCTGAAGGAAGGCATTGTATGGCATTTACGACACTTGTTGCACTTGCAACAAATTGGAAGCTAGGACTTGGTTTATTAAAAGCTAGTCATCGTGGAACTTTTGCTATAAATCCGTTTTGGCAAAGGTTTAAGGTCTGAATTTTTTATAGGCCAAATATCAGAAATGAATGTACCCTATGTAAAAATTTCAGCCCCAGATTCATTGTACTTTGTGAGATATGATTCGTACAAGTTAGGGTTTTTGCCTCTTCCAGAATGCTTCCCTAAACATGTGACATAGGCACAAAGGTCATATCTCGGGATAGGAAGCTCCAAATTAAATTCCATAAAAAATGGAAGTTGGGGAACGGAATTTAGCTTCACACGTCCAATTTTCAGAGGCCTACGTTGAAATAGTGACATGTGGAACTCTGTACAAGTTTGCTATGCTGTTTCATCTAAAAAATAGGTCATGTTGCGAAAATTGGCATATCTCTCTCGTTTAGAATGCATTGAAGCTAAGATCTGTGGGGTTGGAAATATGGTAGGTCAATATAACACAGCCCGAAGTTTCAGACCCTGAATATCCAAAATTTCAGAGATGCACCAGAAACAATATTGCATATATTTCTGTCAAAACAGATTTGGATTCTAAGCATTTTCATTTTTGGCTTGTAAGTGCTGCGGGAAATTAGGGCTTTTGACAGAAGTGGAATTTTGGAGTGCTCTCAGCACAATATTTCTCTCCTCAGCAAAATCAAAATTTAGAGACCAATATCGAAGCTTTTGGTTGGGTAGAACACCAGGATCTATCAAAACTTAGTTTGGTTTTTGGACCAGAAAAACTAGAAAACCAGATTTTGGCAGAAGTTGTAGATCTGAAATTCGTAGGTCATTTTTGGATTGTCAATTTTTGTAGTTTTGGAAATATGAGCACAACAACTTGCTCTCCTTAGTCAGTTTCATCTCCATGTCCAAACAAAAGTTTGAAATCCCAAGTTTGTATTTTTAGGGTTTCTCTACCAAACCCTAGCCAGCTCCAGATCTAGTTTCAACAAATCAAAGTGCATAGGATTGGGTTAATACTAGAAGAGAATGAATTGGACCCCTACATAAGTGAAGAAGTTCTAGTTACAGAGGGAGGTGTGGTTAAGGCCTTACATAAAAGACTACAAGCAGTCTGGACAGGTACGACTTGAGGAGATACAAGTATGTTTTGAAATCTGTTCATGATTAAGTTTATGATATGTTTGTCTTCATATTATTGAGGTTAGTACAATCTTGATTAATTTCAAACTTGTCTTATCACCTTAGTAAACGTATGAATGCATGTGAATGATAGAAGACATTCATTGATTAGGGTTATGACACTTACGATTGTACTAATGCACTGTGGTGTTGAATGATGCGAAAATAATGAATCTATTTAGTTTTATGTATACAAGTATAGACAATGTAATTTCTTTTTTTTGGCCGATGAAAAGGTTTTTGCATTTGGTTTTTTGTCCGAACAATCTTTGTTGTAAATAATGGTTCCGTTACAGAAAAATGTTATTCGACTGAATAATCTCTGAGACCTAAGAAATTCACGGTTCTGCACATTTTTCAGGTTTCTCCATTTTCAGAAGGTAAACACAATCTCTTACAGTACAAAGAGACTATCAGACTTGATACCATTAGTTTCATCATTGAATCTACTTTCTATATGTGTATATTTTGTTGTGTATAGGTGAGATCTGATATTTTTAATTATTTTTTTCTTAACATGTGTCGAGTTTGGTTTCATCTCTTTCAAAATGCGGTGAAATGAAAAATACATAACATTAAAAATACACCACCAAAAAAATTGAAAAAAATATGGTGTAGCTAATTGGCGTGTCTACTTCAAAATGGTATTCGTAGATTTTTTAGTTTTCTAGTCAATTGAGAGGAACGTTTTGCAACACAAAACATGTTGAAAATCGGCAAGGTTTCCCCATTGGTTGAATTCAAAAAAACATAATAATTAGTATATAGATACATTGATTACAAAATTATAGTCATGCAGTAGTATATTGTGTGTAGATTGTTGTAGCATATTTTGTTTTTGCAAAAAACAAGTTTAACAATGATTTTACGCTCGCAACAAAACATGACTATTTTGTAGTTCTTTCATTTTATAAGAACACACTGTCAAACATTTTCCAAATCGACATATCAAATCTCAATAAAAAAAATTGAAAAAATTATGAATAGAAAGCTAACATAATTCTCTAAATTTTTTCTTTTTAATGAAAAGTGAAATTTTAAACAAAAATATCACTTTTATTCGCCCAAAGTTGAAAAACATGAAAACATCATATGTATTTTCTCACAAGACCCCCCAAAATAGACACCCATCGTCATGGATTCACCCATGAGGATGATGTTATCCACTAACATGAAAGGTACATCAAGAAAGACAAATCAATTTCTAGATCAAGAACATATGACCAAGGTGACATGAAGACAAAGACTCATCCATAGCCATTGATCACATAAAAGATCTACTTACGAGGTATGTATAATTTGGTTCTACCAGCCTAGATCCAAATCCTAGGCTCTATCAAGCTCCGAAAGGGATCAAATCTCCCGAGGTGCAAACCTCTCCTTGAATAGATCCTTGAGTGCAATACCTGAGCCACCTAATCCTAAGCTCTAAAGTCTCATATTTACTTTTTACTTTGTATTAAAAGTAAAAAGTAAAGTCTCTAGTTTAAGTCTCATATTTACTTTTTACTTTGTATTATTCTTTTTTGTTTATGGCCGACATAATATTTACCACCTAATCCTAAGCTCTAAAGTCTCTAGTTTAAGTTTCATATTTACTTTTTACTTTGTATTATTCTTTTTTGTTTATGGCCGACATATGATTTATTACTTTTTACTTTGTATTATTCTTTTTTGTTTACTTTGTATTATTTTGTTACTCGACAAACACTCGACACATGTTACAAGATCTCCCTCATACTGGGCTGTAGAGCGCCTCTTGGCACAACAATGCTTTCCTTATGAGATATGCAGGTTACTAGCACAAGGTCCTTAAATCGTTGAAGAGAACAAATACGACATTGTTTGGGTATGTTAGAAATAACTAGTAAACATGATAATCCATGTATGTTTTTCCTGTATCAAGTAAGAATCCTACCTTGTGTTAGGTTCTTATATAAGTATACTTTTTGTATGATTGATAATGATTATTCATGAAGTTATAAGTTTGAGTAATCATGGGTTTATGCATATTATGATTCTTACTTTGATTGATGATATAAAAACCCAGAAGAGTCCTATGGTCAAATAAGAATATGCATGAGTAAAAGAAGTCCTCCTTGAAAACTTGAAATACTAACCTTTGTGATAAATTACCCGTGTATGAAATGACCATGACCATACATGTTTAAGATTATTTAGAATCATAATGTTTTGATAGTAATTAGATTATACTAATGAATGTATGATTATGTATGAGATCTTGAGGATGAAATAGTAATGACACTTGTCGCATCCCCTTCCATCAATCCAAGCCATAGAGGGAACATGACTGCCATACCAAGGCTTATTTGAAAAACTTAGCCCCATACATTACTAAAAAATTCATAATAAATAAAAGCTTCTATGTGCAAATTCATTCTCAATATAAACACAACGGAATTAAATCATATTTGCAAACACACAAACAATAATGCATCAGCATATCTATCACAGGAATATGATGGATCAACATGCAGAGAATTCAATCTCATTCTCATGCTATGCACAAACTTCATGTCAATTTCATTAAGATAATCATTTCATTTCATTAACATGGACAATTAACATTCAGAACAGAACACATAACGATCATAATTTGAACCACATAAAACACTAATCTTTGAGATGAAGCTGTCCAACAACTGGCTATGTGAGAGCAAAGTTCCACCCAACCGTAGATCTCTGTCCATCCTATATTCTTCCAGCTGAGAGATCACCCCCGACCTGGGTTGTGTATCCACTAAGGAGGAACTAAACAAGCTCACTCACAGCCATGGTTTTGCAAAAACAATCATGCTAAGCCAACACACAGTTGGTTTTATCAAGCATACAAAAGATCAAAGAGGAAGATGCTAAGCCAGTGAGCTCAACCACAGAGCTACATGCATCTCAACTAAACTCAACAGTCATGGCACCCACAATACCTACCACACCCAACATAAGGAAGGTCCCCTTCTCTGCTGCACAGTTCCTCAGGAATCCCTTCCCTCCGGTTCTCTTCAGGATGGGAATAGAAAGGTCCAACTTCTAATTCCTTGAGATTCTAGCCTTCAATGGGTTTATCAAACAAACCCAACCTTTGCACAGTCATTCACACTTGGATTTCTCACAATTTCGTCATCAAATAACTCAATCCCATCACTAGATTTATGGGCTATAAAAATTGGGTTTTCCAATGGATTTCGGGGTATCTAATACTATCAATTTTGCCCCAAGCTTCATATCTATGGAACCCCCATTGGATTTCACTGTCAATACTCAATTCTGGACATTTATGGCTCTTCAAAACACGGGTTCCTGCAAAGTTGCGATTTCTAGTTTTGTTCACTGCTGGGAATTCGTAATGGATGCAAATTGATGCTGGGATGTTCAGCCATGGAACGGGAATGAGGAAGGACCCATTCCCCATGAGGTAGAGTGACTTGTGGTACAAGAAAACAAAGCCCATACTCTGCCATACGAATTTTTGGGCTGCCCATGATCCATTGAAGCCATGGACTGAATTCTTCAACAACTTCCTTACAACAGAATTAAATGTCAGCAAGGAAAGTCAAATGGGTTCTCACAATGACATTTGGTAGCATATGGTTCATCCCCACAACCCCCTCACCACTCCCTAGTGGAATACACAAGGCCCATTCTCATTCATTGCTTCCATAGCCAGTTTTGGTAATTTATTGAAATATTAAATATTTACATCAATTACAATATTCCATGGCTTAATAGCACATGGGTAGCAAAATATAAAATACTTGCATTTCTAAATAAATCCGAGCATACACTATCGGGGCCTTGGCCTTGAGCTCCACGCTAGGAAACATACACCGCATGTATACAATATTTACATTAAAAGCCAATATTTCATAAGGGCCAAAATTGAGGTATTACAACACTAGTGCACAGTTAAGCATGCATAGTGGTCCAGGATAGATATAAGTTCAAGGACAAATAATCCAGGAAGAAAAGATCAAGAGGGAGCACACTCCAGAAGTTCCTGCAAGGAAGCAAAGATTGAGAGGGAGTCCACCCAACAACCAAACAAAGATAAGTATTTCAATTGTCATTTCTTGTATATATGATTACTTAAATAATGTTGTTCAGTCATGTACATACTTATGTTCCTAGATTTAGGATGTATATTATGGATATTAGAAAAGTTGCAAGATACTACTAATATACAAGTCATGGGTAAGTGGCCTATGGTACTATACAACATTCCATTGCTACTTATCTACAATGAAACCTCTTTGCTAACATGTTGGGAGTTGTGCACACTCTTAACAATGTTCTGGTAGAGATGGAAGACATCTAGAAAGTTACGGGATATGGATAAATGTTTTATTGAAGCATTGGCTAAGATAAATGCATGACTGTATGACATATGCCTTTATGTGTAAGAATTTTTTATGAAATCTATGAGATGTTTCTAATCATGCAATTGAACCAGTCGATCATGAAGAATGATGTTTGGGATGTGGTCCCTAGATCAGAAGGGAAGTCTGTTGTGACTTCCAAGTGGATCTACAAGATCAAGCATGTTGCAGATGGTAGCATAGAGAAATACAAGGAAAAGTTTGTGGCTTGTGGCTTCTCCCATAAAGAAGTGATAGATTATGAAGAAACTTTTGCACCTGTAGCCAAATACACTTCCATTAGAACAATACTTCCTCTGGCTGCAGTGATGAAATGGAAGATACACCAGATGGATGTCAAGATAGCTTTCTTGAATAGTGTAGTCGAAGAGGTAGTGTATGTGGAGCAACCACTCGGATTTGAGACACATGACAGGGAGGCACATGTGTGCAAATTGAAGAAATCCTTGTACGGTTTGAAACAAGCACCCAGGACATGGTACACAATTATTGACAGCCTCTTGACCAGTTTGGGATTTACCAAGAGTAAAGAAGATTCCAAACTTTACTACAAGGTTGAGGAAGGCAATCCAATGATACTCCTACTATATGTGGATGACCTATTTGTGATAGGTGAGGATGGGTTGATTGCTGATATGAAGAGGAAGCTTGTTTTCGAGTTCGAGATGAAGGACTTGGGTATGATGCATTACTTTCTAGGCATGGAGGTGTGGCAGAGTGCAGATGGAATCTTACTTGGACAAGGGAAGTATGTAGTAGAGATCCTGAAGAGATTCATGATGATGGAATGCAAGGCCATGGCCACAGCTATGGCATCGAACCTGAAATTATTGAGTGATGCTTCATCAGATTCGGTTGATGCCACAATGTATCGTCAGATGATTGGGTCCTTGTTCTACATGACGAATATGAGACGATATATTTGCATTACTATGAACACATTGAGCCAGTTCCTGACGAATCCTAAACATGTTCACTTGATTGCTGCAAAGCATATTCGTAGGTACCTGAAGGGTACGGTTGATTATGGTATCAAGTATGATGCGAATCAAAAGATTAACCTGGAGGGTTATGTTGATTAAGATTGGGAAGGAAGTGCTGCAGATAGGAAGAGCACTTCAAGGTGTTGCTTCAGTATGGGATTAGGTGTCATCTCTTGGTTTAGCAGGAAGACGTCCTATGTAGCACTGAGTACAATCGAAGTGTTAGATTTTGAGAATTAATTCAAAATTATATAGGATCTTATCTGAGAGAATAAAAGGTATTGCATATCAATCATAAGGGGCAAGCATAAGAGACAATATACACAGAGTTTCCTCGGGGAAAACCAAGAAGGTGAAAAAACCCGCAACTTCCCCAGAGATAAAAAGAGCAATGATACAAAACCCAAGTACAAGAGATAGTCTCCTTAGAATCTTCTCCTCCTCCACTAGTGCGCATCACCCAAGTGAGAGAATAGATGAGTAAGTGAAGGATCAAATCGAGTGACACTCTCACTCTATTTATACACTGACTTGACTTGCCTAATAACCTAACGGGGCCGACTTCTCTATGAGAGCCTAATAACCCATGGTAACTCAACTTAGGGCCGACCCCACACTTGGTGGTGTAATAACCCATCATATATAAGTTATGATACTTGCAACACTTGTAAATACAAATGACGACACTTCCGTAGAGAGGAATAATAACCTCTCTACAGGGATACAATATACATATATGAAATACATTCCGAAGTTACATATACATCAAGATTCCCTCTTAACTAGGAAGGTATTTCTCGACACAGGTCTTCTAGCACAAGTCTTCTTCTTTGGATCATCGTCATCGGATCATCATCATCGTCACTGCTGCTATCTCAATCATTCTCCAATCTACTCGTCATAGGAAGTTCTACAAAGACAACCCTTTTTCATGTTGGTTGTAGGCCTATCCTCCATGTATGTCTTCATCATCTCTGCGAGCAAGACATCAAGTAAGTACACCTCAAGACTGATTACACTACCTCTGCAACACCTACAAGATCTCCCAGGACTGATTACACTACCTATGCAAAAAATGTCAAGATCTTCCAGGACTGATTACATGTCAGTACACAACCTGTCAAGAGCATCTCAGGACTTATTACATGCCTCTGCAAAACCTGTCAAGATCTCCCAGGACTGATTACATGTTAGTACAAAACCTGTCAAGATCATCTCAGGACTTATTACATGCCTCTGCAAAACCTGTGTACAATATTATTACCTCATCATCCTCAGATCACCTCATAGTCCACATAGCATATCCTAGATGCACATAACACAACACTTACACTCACTGGCATGGAAGGACTCTCCTTTGACCATCCGGGAAAGGTTTCACTCAGCCCTTACATCTCACCACCATGTGAGAATGGCTCGTGTGCATGTGTGTCTCCAGACTCATCACTTCCCCTTAGAGGGAATCTTGCTCTGAAGTACACAAAGTCTCTCTTTGAAGTACTCAAACTTCACTTTGGCCAGTGGCTTGGTCAACACATCGGCTATCTGCTCATCCATTGCAACATACAGGAGCTTCACTGCTCCTCTCTGCACCATATCCCTGGTATAGTGATATTTGATCTCAATGTGCTTCGACCAGTCATGGAACAGTGGGTTCTTAGACAACTTCACACAACTCTGGTTGTCACAGAAGATACAGGTAGAATCCAACGGGAGATCAAATAACTCAGACAGTAGCTTCCTAAGCCATACTGCCTCACAACTAGCCGAACATGCTGCAACATACTCTGCTTCGACTGTGCTTAGTGCTATGTAGGATTACTTCCTGCTAAACCAAGAGATCACACCTGATCCCATACTGAAGCAACACCCTAATGTGCTCTTCTTATCTGCAGCACTGCCTGCCCAATCTGAATCAACATAACCCTCCAGTTTAAACTTTTGATTCACATCATACTTGAGCCCATAGTCAACTATACCCTTCGGGTACCTCAGGATATGCTTTACGGCAACCAGGTGAACACTTCTCGGATCTGTTAGGAACTGGATCGATGTGTTCACATCAAAGCAAATATCTGGTCTCGTGTTTGTCAGGTACATAAAGGACCCAATCATATGACAATACACCATGACATCAACCAGCTCAAATGAAGCATCACACATAAGCTTTAGGTTCGATGCCATAGGTGTGGCCATAGCCTTGCACTCCATCATCCCGAACCTCTTCAGGATCTCTACTGCATACTTCCCTTGTCCAAGGAAGATTCCATCTGCACTCTGCCACACCTCCATGCCTATAAAGTAATGCATCATCCCCAATTCCTTCATCTCGAACTCGGCAGCAAGCTTCCTCTTCATATCGGCAATCAATTTATCCTCACCTGTAACAAACAGGTTATCCACATACAATAGTAGTATCACTGGATTTCCTTTCTCAACCTTGTAGTAAAGGTTGGAATCCTCTTTACTCTTAGTAATGCCCAAACTCGATAGGAAGTTGTCTATCCTACCATACCAAGTCCTAGGATCTTGCTTCAAGCCAGACAAGGCTTTCTTCAACTTGCACACATATGACTTCCTATCATGTGTCTCAAAACCGAGTGGTTGCTCCACATACACTTCCTCCTCAACTACACCATTCAAGAAAGCTGTCTTGACATCCATGTTAGTTTTTTTCATCATTTAATTCAATAGATCTAGGATCTTAACTGAAAGAACATGTACAACATATCAAGCATGAGAGACAAGAGACAAGAGAGACAAAACATTTCACTGGGGAAAACCAAGAAGGTGAAAAACCCAACAACTTCCTCAGAAATAGAATAAGCATCAATACAAGGATCACCATGACCAAACCCAAGATATAGATATCTTCAGCAACATGCTCCTCCTCCTCCACTTGTGTGCATGCTCCTCTTCTCTCACTAATGCGAAGTGAGTGAATAATAGAATGTTTAAAATGAGAGAGACACACTCTCTATTTATACACTATTTCACTTGTCTTTTAAGTTTAGCTGGGTCGGCCCCAACTTAACCACTTAACATAATGTTGACTGGGCTGACCCCCACTAGGGTGGTCTAATAACCCTTTAACCCGCATGACTCATACAGGGATGACCCCTTCAAGGTGGTCTATTAACCCATCAAGTATAAGTTATGACACTTACAATATAACTTGCGACACTTGCAAGTACAACTGACGACACTTCCAATCAGAGGAAGAATACATCTCCGTTGGGAATACAATAAGGTACAAATGTAATACATACAATATACAAGTGAATATCTTCTGAAGTTACAAATACATCAACACTCCCTCTTAACTAGGAAGGTATTCTCTTGACACAAGTCACCAATACATATAGACACAAGTCTTCAATTCTGGAGCTAGATCATCGTCACTGGATCACAGAGCATCATCATCATCATCACTGCTGCTGTACTCCACATCTCAATCACCGGGCTATCCCTAAATTCTTCTCGTCATAGAAAGTTCTACAGAGCCAACCCTTTTTCATGCTGGATGTAGGCCCACCACCTGTAGGTCTTCATCAACACTTGCCATACTGTGGATCCTAGGACTAATTACATGCGTCAACAAAACCTCGAAAAGCATCCCAGGACTGATTACGAGCTTACTGCTCAACCTATCAGATCTCTTAGGATCTTTTACATGTTGGTTGTCCCAAAACCTTAAAAGAGTGTCTTGCATCCTGCAAGAACTATAAAGAGCATCCCAGGATGGATCACGAGCTTACTGCTCAACCTATCGGATCTCCAGGACTGATTATATGTGACCCCCACACCACAAAACCTTTAAAGAGTGTCTTGCAACCTGCAAGTACTCTAAAGAGCATCCCAGGACTAATTACGAGCTTACTGCTCAACCTATTGGATCTTTAGGGCTTATTACATGTGGTTAGGCAAAACCTTTAAAGAGCGTCTTGCAACCTGCAAGTACTCTAAAGAGAATCCCAAGACTAATTACGAGCTTACTACTCAAATTATTAGATCTCTAGGGATTATTACATGCCTCCAATAGAAAAACCTTGAAAGAGCATCCTAGCTCAGGCTATAGGATCTCCCAGGATCGTCACTGCATCGTCCTGATGCATGTCCTCATACATGATCCAACTGATCATACAAAGCATCCACCTGATGCATATACAAATACACAATCCAACTAATCATACAAAGCATCCACCTGATGCATATACAAATACATGATCCAACTAATCATACAAAGCATCCACCTGATGCATATACAAAGCAGTAACTGGAGCATCGTCCTGATTCTCATCATGCAACGCTTATATACACAGCCATGGGAAGGATCCTCCTATCACCATGCTTGGAATGGCTCCTGCAAATGTGTCTCATCACTTCTTCCTCGAAGTATATTCAATCTGAAGAACACCAAGCCTCTCTCTGAAGTACTCAAACTTAACTCTGTCTAGTGGTTTCGTCAACACATCTGCAATCTGCTCATCCGTCGCAACATAGAGGAGCTTCACTACTCCTCTTTGCACCATATCCCTAATATAGTGATATTTGATATCGATGTGCTTTGACCTATCATAGAACACCGGGTTTTTTGACAACTTCACACAACTCTTGTTGTCACAATAAATACAGATAGCATCCAATGGGAGATCAAATAACTCAGACAGTAGCTTCCTAAGCCATACTATCTCACAACTGTCCAAACAAGCTGCGACATACTCTGCTTCGACTATACTCAGTGCTACACAAGACTACTTCTTGCTAAACCAAGAGATCACACTTGATTCCATACTAAAGCAGCACCCGAAAGTGCTCTTCCTATCTGCAGCACTGCCTGCCCAATCTGAATCAACATAACTCTCTAGGTTAAACTTTTGATTCGCAGCATACTTGAGCCCATATTCAACTGTACCCTTCAGGTACCTCAGAATATGCTTTGCAACAATCAGGTGAACATGTCTCGAATCTCTCAGGAACTGGCTCAAGGTGTTCACCGCAAAGCAAATATCTAGTCTCATGTTCGTCAGGTACATCAAGGACCCAATCATTTGACGATACACCGTGACATCAACAATATCTAATGAAGCATCACACAATAGCTTCAGGTTCGATGCCATAGGTGTGGCCATGGCCTTGCAGTCCATTATCCCAAATCGCTTCAGGATCGATATTGCATACTTCCTTTGTCCAAGGAAGATTCCATCTACACTCTACCTCACCTCCATACCTAGAAAGTAATGCATCATACCAAAGTCCTTCAACTCAAACTCGGCAGCAAGCTTCCTCTTCATGTCGGCAATCAATCTATCCTCACATGTCCCAAACAGGTCATCCACATACAGTAGGAGTATCACTGGATTGCCTTCCTCAACCTTTTAGTAAAGGTTGGAATCCGCTTTACTCTTGGTAAATCCCAAACTGGACATGAAGCTGTCTATCCTACCGTACCATGTCCTAGGTGCTTGCTTCAAGCCATACAAGGCTTTCTTCAATCTGCACACATATGACTCATTATCATGTGTCTCAAAACAGAGTGGCTTCTCTACATACACTTCCTCTTCGACTACACCATATCCATCTGGTGTATCTTCGACTTCTTCACTACGGCCAGAGCAAGTATTGTTTTGATGGAAGTGTATCTGGCTACAGGAGAAAAAGTATCTTCATAATTGATCCCCTCTTTCTGGGAGAAGCCACGAGCTACAAACCTCTTCTTGTATTTTTTTATGCTACCATCTGTAGCATGCTTTATCATATAGATCAACTTGGAAGTCACAACAAACTTTCCATCTGGTCTTGGGACCACATCCAAAACATCATTCTTCATGATCGACTGGTATTTCTCGATCATGGCAAACTTCATATTCTTTAATATCTTCAATAGATAGTTTTCTTTGATCTTTGTTGCTGGAACAAATGTTGTAGTCCTTCTTTTGTAGGTGATTGTATATGATCTTTCCTACAAGTCAAATTCAATTACATGATTCGAAACCTCTCATAGTTTACAGAACAAAGTCTTATACATAAAGGCATATGTCATACAATCATGCAATTATCTTATCCAATGCTTCAATACAACATTTATCCATATCCCGTATTCAAACGGTAACTTTCTAGATGCCTTCCATCTCTACCAGAACATTTGTTAAGAGTGTGGACAACTCCCAACATGTTAGCAAACAAGTTTCATTCTAAATAAGTAGCAATGGAATGTTGTACAGTATCATAGGCCACTTACCCATTACTTGCATATTAGTAGTATCTTGTTCGTTAATGCAACTTTTCTAAAATGCAAAATGTACATCCTAAATCTAGGAACATAAGTATGTACATGACTGGACAACATCATTTAAGTAATCATATAATAAATGACAATTCAAATACTTATATTTTTTTAGTTGTAGGGTGGACTCCCTCTCAATCTTTGCTTCTTTGCAAGAACTACTGGAGTGTGCTCCCTCTTGATCTTTACTTCCTGGATTACCTGTTCTTGAACTTATGATCATCCTGAACCACTATGCATGCTTAAGTGTGCACTAGTGTCATCCTCAAGATCTCATACATGATCATACATCGATTAGTATAATCTCAATACTATCAAAACATTATGATCCTAAATAAAATTAACATGTGTGGTCATGATTATTTCATAGACAGGTAATTTATCACAAGCATTAGTATTCAAGGTTTCAGGGAGGACTTCTATTACTTATGCATATACTTATTGACCATTCGACTCTTCTGGTTAGTCATATCATCAATCAAATTAAGAAACATAATATGCATAAACTGTTGATTACTTAAACTTCAAACTTCAAGAATAAACATTATCATTCATACAAAAGTGTAATATCCTAACACAAGGTAGGATTCTAACTTGATATAGGAAAAACATACCTGGAATATCATGTTGGATAGTTATGTCTAACATACCCAAACAATGTCTTCTTGTTTCCTTTAATGACTTGTGCTTAGTAACCTGCACAACTCATAAGTTAACCATTGTAGAACCAAATTATACATACCTCGTAAGTGGAGCTTCTATGTGATCCATGAGTCTTTGTCTTCATGTCACCATGGTCATATGTTCTTGATCTATAACTTGATTTGTACTTTCTTGATGTACCTTTCATGCTAGTGGACAACATCAACCTCATACAACACCATAGTGCATTAGTACAATCATATAACCCAAATCAATGAATGTCTTCTATCATTGACATGCATTCATACTTTTACTAGGGTAATAAGACAAGTCAAGATTGTACTAACCTCAATAATATGAAGACAAACATATCATAAACTTAATCATGAACATATTTCAAAAACATACCTGTATCTCCTCAAGTCATACTTGTTGAGATTTCTTGTAGCATTCCGATGTAAGGCTTTAGCCTCATTTCCCTCTGGAACTGGAACTTCTTCACTTATGAAAGTGTCCAATTCATTCTCTTCTAGGATTAACCCAATCCAGTTTGATTTGCTGAAAATGGATCTAGATCTGGATTAGGGCTTGTTAGAGCAGCCCTAAAAATTCAAACTTTGAATTTCAAACTTCTGAATGGATGGAAAGATGTGGCTTGCTGAGCTGATCAAGTTGGTATACTTCAATTTTGAAAACTGCAAAATTTGACCCCTCAAAATTTCCTTTGAAACTTCTGGATTCACTAGATAGGACCCCGAACTAGGGTTTGATAAATCCCACCCTTATTCCCAACCAAAAGGTTCGATCCAAAGCTCTAAACTTTGATTTTTCTGAGGAGCTTCCAACCGTGGTCATAGACGTAAAAAATTCCAACTTTTGTAGAAGCCCTAATTTTCGATCTTTCTAATCAAAATCTCGAACTAGGGTTTGATCAAGCCCGGCCTTCTGCCCAACCAAAAAATTCGATCTTGGTCTCTAGATTTTGATTTTGATGAGTATCATACAGCCTTGGTCTCTGATTCGAATAATTCCAACCTTCTCCGAAGCCCTAAATTCCCGCAGCAGTGACAAACCAAGAATGAAGGTGCTCAGAATCCAATTCGGTTTTGACAGAATCCAATTCTATTTTGATTGTTTCTGATGCATCTCTAAAATTACGAATCCACAGTGTCTAAACCTTCGGCTTGTGGTATCCTGAGCAGTCATATTTACCACCCCACAAGTCTGACCTCAATTGGATTCTCTGAGAGAGAGTTATGCCAAGTTTCGCAACGTGACCTATTTATGGGATAAAACAGGAGAGCGTACTTGTACAACATGCCATGTGTCACTGGTTCAACTTCAGCCTCGGAAAAACTTACTTGATAAACTTCAGTCCATGTTCTTACTGTCACTTATTACAGAATTTCATTTGGAGCTTCCTAGCCCATGTTGTGACCTTTTTTCCTAGGTCATCTGTTTATGACTGAGATCTGGAAGAGGCAGAAACCCTAACTTGTACATATCATAAATCACAAAGTACAACGAATCAGATGTTGTTATTCAGAAAAAAAGTACATGGGTATTTTATCTACGACCTGCAAAAGTTTTAGAATCAGACCCTACGCCAAAATGGAGTTATAGCGAAAGTGCTATGATGACTACTTTTTTCTATATCAAGCCCTAGCTTGCAATTTGTCGCAAGTGCAACAAGTCTCATAAATGCCATACCATGCCTTCCTTCAGGCTAGCTCTGATACCATGTTAGTTTTTTTCATCATTTAATTCAATAGATCTAAGATCTTAACTAAAAGAACAACATGTACAGCATATCAATCATGAGAGACAAGAGAGATAAAACATTTCACCGGGGAAAACCGAGAATGTGAAAAATCCTGCAACTTCCTCATAGATAGAATAAGCATCAATACAAGGATCACCATGATCAAACCCAAGAGATATATATATTCAGTATCATGCTCCTCCTCCTTCACATGTGTGCATCCTCCTCTTCTCTCACTAATGTGAAGTGAGTGAATAATAGAATGTGTAAAATGAGAGAGACACACTCTCTATTTATACACTACTTCACTTGTCTTTTAACTTTAGCTAGGTCGGCCCCAAGTTAACCACTTAACATAATGTTGACTGGGCCGAACCCCACTAGTGTGGTCTAATAACCCTTTAACCCACATGACTCATACAGGGATGACCCCATCAAGGTGGTCTAATAACCCATCAAGTATAAGTTATGACACTTACAATATAACTTGCGACACTTGCAAGTACAACTGCCGACACTTCCAATTGGAGGAATAATACATCTCTGTTGGGGATACAATAAGGTATGAATGTAATACATACAATATACAGGTGAATAGCTTCCGAAGTTATAAATAGATCAACAATCCATCTGGTGTATCTTCCACTTCATCACTGCAGCCAGAGCAAGTACTATTCTGATGGAAGTGTATCTCGCTACACAAGAAAAAGTCTCTTCATAATCTATCCCTTCTTTCTAGGAGAAGCCATGAGCTACAAACCTTGCCCTGTATTTCTCTATGATACCATCTACAACATGTTTGATCTTATAGATCCACGTGGAAGTCACAACAGACTTCCATTCTGGTCTTGGGACCACATCCCAAACATCATTCTTCATGATCGACTGGTATTCCTCGACCATGGCATCCTTCCATTCTTTCTTTTCCACTACTTCTTCATAAATGGAAGGTTCTTTGTTCATAATATCATAGAGTAAGGAAACATAGCTAGTATGTGACCTTGTCCTTTTTCTTTCTCTGTGTTCCTCTTCTGGAATACCATACCTTTCTGCATCTTGGATGAGCTCTCTAGCCCATGCTGGTTTCCTCTTGTGAGAGTTCTTCTCACAGGGTGGATCTACAGGTTCTTGTGGATCTTCTATTTCACGATCTTCTTCTAGAATAAATTCATTCATGGTGGTGTCATGTGTTCTGGGTATTCTTGGTTCTTTATTGTCTTCAGCAGGTGTCTTCCTCGATTTGATGTATGCTAAGTCTTCATCAAAAGTTACATCCCTGCTGATATTAGTCTTCTTAAACCCTGAAAAGTAGATTCTGTATGCCTTCGAGATTTCACTGTAACCCACAAAATGCCCTTCTTTCCTGAAGGATATAGCTTTGTCCTCTTTTCCTTTGGAATGTGTGTGTACACTGGACAACCAAATATTCTGAGATGGCTAACTTTTGGCTTCTTCCCAGTGAACACTTCTTCTAGTGTTTTGTTGTCAAGTATCTTATGAGGTGTTCTATTTTGCACATATACAGCTGTCCTTGTTGCTTCTTTCCATAGGTGCATAGGTAGATCTTGGCCATGAAGCATTGCCTTGGATGCTTCCATGATAGTTCTATTCTTCCTTTCTGCAACCCCATTTTGTTGTGGATTGTAAGGAGTACTCAACTCCCTCTTAATCCCTGAATCACTGCATAGCTTCTTGAAGTCTCCTGAAGTGAATTATATACCATTGTCGGATCTAAAGATCTTGATCTTCTTATCAGTTTGATTTTCTATCAAGGCTTTGAATTCCTTGAACTTATCAAACACTTAATCTTTATTCTTCAAGAAATAAACCCAAGTCTTCCTAGAGAAGTCATCAATGAAGGAAATATAATATACACATCCACTCAGAGAGATGGAAGACATCGGACTGGATACATCGGAGTGGATAATTTGCAAGATTCCTTTTTCCTTGCTTTAACTGCTTGGAAAGGTCTTCTTTGTGTTTTTTCCCTTTGCATAACCTTTGCAAATGCTTTCATGCTTTGTCTGGATTTCAGGAAGGCCTTCAACTGCTTTGCTTGCAATAGGTAGTGCCCGATAGTGCACATGTGCAAGCCTTCTATGTCAAAGTTCACTTGGTTCTACTGAGTCATGAACCAAGGCTTGTTCTGGTTGGCCCTTCAGTTTGTATAATCCTCCCTCTTGCTCTCCAATCACTACTGCATCATCAATGGTTTTATGTTTTGGCCACATAAGAACTTGACCATCTATGAATGCAACCCTTATGCCTTTTGCATCCCAAGCAGATATGGAGAGAAGATTCTTCTTGACACCTGGAACATATAGTACGTCTTTCATCTTCATAGATTTTCCAGAGTCTATCTTATAGGAGGCTTCAGCACTTCCTTTTATGGGATACTGGTAGTCATTCCCAAATTTCACCTTGTGGGGTGATTCATGTTCAGATAGGTCTACAAAGGATTCCTTGAATCCTGTCATATGTTTGGAAGCCCCACTATCTATAAGCCAATCATTTCTTCCATGAGTAAAGGCACTAGTGAGAGCAAAAATTAAGACATACTCTTCATCACTTGAAGAATCTTCACTTTCTTCTCTAGCCCTCTTCTTGGGAGGTTCATCATCCTCTACAGTGTGAGCATGACATTTTCTTTTGGTGTTCTTCTTCTTATGATACCTATCTTTATTATTTCTGGGACAATCCCTGGAATAGTGTCCCCTTTCACCACATGTATAGCATCGGACTGTGGACTTGTTTCTTTGAGGTTTGGAGTCA
This sequence comes from Larix kaempferi, assembly GCA_027924585.1. Taxonomy (NCBI): domain Eukaryota; kingdom Viridiplantae; phylum Streptophyta; class Pinopsida; order Pinales; family Pinaceae; genus Larix; species Larix kaempferi. The sequence continues at coordinate 26,568,809 of BSBM01000673.1, forward strand.
CCCCTTTGATTATGATGGTGGTGTCTTTCTTTCTTACTGTGGTGGTTCTCCCTCTTGATATCACACTTCTTGGAGTGTGCAATGAGGGATTGGTCTTCATTCCCCATCTTCTCTTCTCGAGCTATAATTTGAGCTTCTTCCTACGAGCATTCTTCCCACCGTCTACTGAATGTGATAAGTTTCTTTCTAGCACAAATTCCTTGGATGAAGGAATCCCATGACCTAGGAAGGCCATTTAGAGTGGTCATCACCACTTCTCCACTCTCTATATCTTCTCCCACAGCTTCAAGTTGTTCTTCTATCTGGGATACCCTTGCAAAATAAGATTGCATGGTCTCCGCATTCTGGATCTTGACATTCTTTAGTTGATTCCTCAAGTTCATCTTCCGATTTATGTTCTTCCCTTCAAATAGATTTGACAAAGAATCAAACATCTCCTTGGGTGTCTTCAGAGATAACACATGTGGTATGAGATGTCCTTTGAGAGAATCAACAATGATTCTCTTAGCCTTGACCAAATTCCTTTTGTGTAAGGCCTTGGCCTCATCTCCCTCTGGAACGGGAACCTCTTCACTCATGTAGGTGTCCAATTCATTTTCTTCCAGGATTAACCCAATCTTATACTTCCATGATCGAAAGTTATCAGCCCCTTCAATCTTATCCTCAAGCTTGGTGTTGTGAGACATCTTAATGAGGAACTCAAATGGAAATAAAAGGTTTAGGTCTTACCACTTGTCTTGCTGAAAACTAGATCTGGAGATGGATTAGGGTTTGTTAGAGAAACCCTAAAAAATCAAAATTTGAATTTCAAACTTCTGAAAGGATAGAAAGATGCACCTTGCTGAGCTGGTCAAGCTGGTATACTCTGATTTTGAAATCTGCAAACTTTGACCCCTCAAAATTGACTTTGAAACTTCTGAATCTATTAGATAGGATCCCGAACTAGGGTTTGATAAAGCCCACTCTTCTACCCAACCAAAAAGTTTGATCCAAGGCTTAGAAGTTTGATTTTTCTGAGGAGCATCCAGCCATGGACTCAAATTCCAAAAATTCCAACTTTCTCCAAAACCCTAATTTCTCGCAGCAGAGATTAGGTCAAAACTAAAAATAATCATAATTGAATTATGTTTTGATAGAAAGATGTGCCCTTGCTAGGAGAGTCAATCTAGCCTTCTGCCTTTGAAGATCTATGGAGATAAACCCAAAAATAAAGAAGCCCTAGCTTCTGCAGCTGCATAGTGTCTTCTTCTCAGGTTAGCTCTGATACCATATTAGATTTTGAGCATTAATTCAAAATGATCTAGGATCTTATATGAGAGAATAACAAGTACAACATATCAATCATAAGAGACAAGCACAAGAGGCAATAGACATAGAGTTTCCTTAGGGAAAACCAAGAAGGTGAAAAACCCTACAAATTCCTTAGAGATAGAAAGAGCAATGATACAAAATCCAAGTACAAGAGATAGTTTCCTTAGCAGCTTCTCCTCCTCCACTAGTGCGCATCACCCAAGTGAGAGAATAGATGAGTAAGTGAATGATCAAATAGAGTGACACCCTCACTCTATTTATACACTAACTTGAGTTGCCTAATAACCTAACAGTGTTGACTTCTCTATGAGAGCCTAATAACCCATGGTAACTCAACTTAGGGCTGACCCCACACTTGGTGGTCTAATAACCCATCAGATATAAGTTCCTACACTTGCGACACTTGTAAATACAAATGACGACACTTCCGTATAGAGGAATAATAACCTCTCTATAGGGATACAATGTACATATATTAAATACATTCCGAAGTTACATATACATCAACACGAAGTAGAGTATGCCGCAGCTTGTTTGGTCAGTTGTGAGGAAGTATGGCTAAGGAAGCTACTATCATATTTTTTGATCTCCAGTTGGATGCTACTTGTATCTTCTATGACAACCATAGTTGTGTGAAGTTGTTTGAGAACTTGGTGTTCCATGACAAGTCAAAGCACATCAAGATCAAGTACCACTATATCAGGGATATGGTGCAGAGAGGAGCAGTGAAGCTCTAGTATGTTGCGACAGACGAGCAGATAGCTAATGTATTGACCAAGACACTAGCCAAGGAGAAGTTCAAGTACTTCAGAGAGAGGCTTGGTGTTCTTCAGATACAAGATAGTTCGAGGAGGAAGTGATGAGTCCAAAAGACATAGATGCACACAGGCCATTCTGACATGGTTGAGGTGTGTCTTCCCATGGTCACTGATATAAGTGTAGGGCCATTCCGACATGGTTGAGGTGTGTATTCCCATGGTAATTGATATAAGTGCTGACCCATTCAAGCATGGTTGAGTTGTGTCTTCCCATGGTTGCAATATAAGTGCTGTGCCATTCTTGCATGGTTGAGGTGTGTCTTCCCATGACGTATATGTAAGGGTAGTGCCATTCTCTCATGTTTGATTTGTGTCTTCCCATGGCATAGATGTAAGTGCTAAGCCTTTCACGGATGGTGGTAGGTGTGTCCTCCCATGCCGGTGAGTGTAAGTGTTGTGCTGTGTGCATCTGGGATGTGCTTCATGGATGATGAGATGATCTGAAGACGATGAGGTGACTATATGGTACATAGGTTTTGCAGAGGCATATAATTAGTCCTGGGATGCTCCTTCAGGTTTTGTAGTGGCATCTAATTAGTCCTGGGAGATCTTGCAGGTTTTGCAAAGGCAGTGTAATAAGTCCTGAGATGTACATACTTGATGGATTTCTCACAGAGATGATGAAGACCTACATGAGGGCTAGGCCTACATCCAGCATGAAAAAGGGTTGTCTCTATAGAGCTTCCTATGATGAGTAGAATTGAGAGATAGCACCAATGATCGAGATGACAGGTACAACAACAGTGACGATGATGCTCTAGTGATCCAGTGATGATAATCTAGTTCCATTGTTGAAGACTTGTGCCTGTATGTATTGATGTTTGTGTTGAGAGAATACCTTCCTAGTTAAGAGGGAGTGTTGATGTATTTGTAACTTCAGAAGATATTCACTTGTATATTGTATGTATTACATTTGTACTTTATTGTATCCCTGACGGAGATGTATTATTCCTCTGATTGGAAGTGTCATCATTTGTATTTGCAAGTGTCGCAAGTGATATTGTAAGTGTCGTAACTTATACTTGATGGGTTATTAGATCACCTTGGTGGGGTCGGCCCTATATGAGTTAAATGGTTATTAGACCACCCTAGTGGTGTCAGCCCAGTGACAAGTGGTAATGGGTTATTAGACTCTCCTAAGGGAGGTCGTCCCAGTAAGAGTAAAAGGCAAGTAGAGGTAAAGTATAAATAGAGAGGAGCACCTTTCTATTTATCCATTCACACACTCACTTAGTTCACATTAGTGAGAGAGAGGAGGAGTGTGCACAAGTGGAGGAGGAGAAGCTCCTAGGAGACTATCTCTTGTTTCGGGGTTTTGTATTGGTGCTCATTCTATCTCTGAGGAAGTTGTGGGGTTTTTCACCTTCTTGGTTTTTCCCGGTGGAATGATTTGTCTCTCTTGTCTCTTATGTTTGATATGCTATACATGTTGTTCTCTTAGTTAAGATCCTAGATCAAATTGAATTAAATGATGAAAAACTAACATAAATTTGATGACTAGATCAACGTGAAGCATGTGGTTTAATACCCTTTTCAAATTACCAAGTGTAAAGTGTGTTTCTCCATTTGGGGAAAAATCATTTCTAATTTACAATTTTTAATCGGTGCCCACACACCTTTTATATCAATGTTTAACATGATCCCTTGCGATGCGTTTCAGATAACAAATTGGTTTTACGCCGATACATTCAACAATCAAACCAATACTAAATCCGAAGTATAGGGTGAAAAAACTAGAACCATGCCGATGGGAAAGAAAATCGAAGGTAAAACCTTTACTACATTGACCGTTTCATAGTAGAAAGAGATAAAGCTCCGAAATGTGTCGGGCCTAAGCAAAAAATAGCACCGAAGCTATACTTTCAAGAAAACATTTGAGCGTTGAAGTATTTTTCGGGCCACATTCACAAGTTTTCTAGGTCAAAATTTGACTTCAGTATCTCAAAGAGTAAATAAAATCCAACAAACAAATTAAATATTTAACAAGCTTTGAATGAAACCTCAAGAAGATCCGACAGTTTTGGTGCTAGATCGAATTTGAATCTGACCGTTTCAAAGGAAAAATGGATTTAGACTTGATCGAATCGGCGCAAAACCAAAAATTGAACAGACAGTTTTAGCATAAAAATGAATTTTGCTCTGACTGTTTCAATGAGAAATGGAGTTTTGATCTGTCTATTTCAGGGATAAATAGGAAGTTGGTCCGATGTTTCATTGAACTTATGATAAGTCACCAAAACAGTTTCAAATTCAAAATTTTTCTAACTGTTAAATCCTCAGTGGGGAATCAAACCTCAAGAAAATCTTTGGTGACACTAGTACAAAATGAGAAATTAGTGACTAAAAAAATGAATAAAACTTGCATATAAACGACTATTTTTGAGTGGGTGACTAATAGTAGCTAATTTCCAGTATCTTATAGTTCGACTAACTTAGTCGTATTTATTTTAGTCATTAATAGTCACAATTAATGATTAAATCAATGACCAAATATACGACTAAATAAGACAAGTATTAATGACTAAAATAAATATGACTTAGTCAAGGTATACGATACTGCAAATTAGCTATGAATAGTCGTTTATATACAATTTTAAGTCATTTTTAAGTCACAAATTTATCATTTGTAATAGTCATTTATCTCTATTTAGTAGTTTCATATTCATTATATAAATGACTAATTTAGTAGTTTTGTATTATGTCATTTTCTTTCATTATTAATCTAGATAAAAGACTAATTTAGTTGTTTATTCATTTTATTTGTGTTCATTATTAATCAATATAAATAAATATGGTATTGTGACTAAATTAAAAAATGTCATACAATATCCATGCTCATCAAAGATGAATGCGCATGTGAATCATGCAAATTTGCATTAGTTAATTACGACACTAAATAATATCAAGTACAAACATATATAATTTCAACCATGTAAATTGTATTATATGAAATATCAAGTAATATTAAAATATATATGAGTTTCCAACAGAATATCCACTAATGGACTAACACTGGTCCATGAAAAAAAGTCTCCATACTTTACATGAAAATCATTTACATCGATGACTTTTCAAAATATTACAATGTCCATTGAGTAAAACCTTGGCAATGCGCATAGAAATCCAAATGATTCCCTTATTGTCATTTAACCAACACCCACTACACTCTTGAACATCTTGCTTCCCAACATGTTCCCTTTATTTCCCTTGAAGTCCTTGCCTCTTCCTATGTAGAAGCCATCTGTTGACTCTATGATTTAAGACTCGATATTTTCCATCCTCCAAAATTAAACACTGCAAAGGTGAAGAGACAATGAATCAATTAATACCGAATTAAAGAATGTTGCAAAACACCTATGATGTGAAGATACAAGGTATCAGTTAATACTGAATTAAATAATGTTGCAAAACACACTACTAAAGTACCGAAACTTTGTCATAAAGGAGCTGCATGAAAATTGTTCATTCCCAATATATCAACAATAAAAAAATAATAAAAAAGAAGGCATAGTTAGCTCATGAAAGAACAATGTTTATAGTAAGAAATAGAAGAATTCTAATCAAAATTGAATATCATGGTTGGCCATCCTTTTGGAATAACATCATCGACCTTACCTAACTATATCTTTTCCAATAAGAGATGCTTTAGATGATCGCTCCAATATGTTGAATACCACAATTCCCAAAGCACCATATAAAAGTCAGCTACTTTAATTATCCCGATCATTTGTTGTAAAAATAACACCATGAAAATAATTGTTAAAAGATTCTAACAAAAAATAAAGTGGTCATAAAATATTAAGAAATCAATGCTTACTTAAATATTTATTGAATAAATTTTATTACCTCACCAAATTTCATCTCCACCACTTGACCTACATTGTATTCTCATCTAAAACAATATACAATATAATTTCTTTTATTGACGTTTCGAACCTTGACTAGGTTCATCTTCAATAACAAATAGGCATTATTTATAATTGGAAGGTAATTTTGGACAACAAATTTCATAAAGAGATTAGATGGTTTCATGTTGAAAAGGGAACATCTGTTAGTAGTTACATTCAAATTTAACATAATAAAATCCTAGTGGTTGCATATGCATATAATATTTGTAGTTGAATGAGTGTCGATAGTGAAATAGTCCACAAACTATGAACATTGAAGGATCAACAATATTTAAAGTTTGAATTCTTTGAACCATACTTTATAATACCCTACTAGAATACCAGAGAGAAGCCATTGATTTCGTCATGAAAAGATGAGACAAATTGGAAGCGACCAATAGGTTGAGCACATTGTAGTAGATGTATGTGATCTATTATAGACAAGAGAGTCAATACAATACATTTGAGATAATAAATCACTCACTTTATTTGAAATTGATGGTGTTTTTAAGGTATGGTATATATTTTGCAAAAATTGCATATCAATATGAAGTTGCAATCTAGTAGATTTCACACCTAATTTGCCAGCTTGCATTGATATTTTTATTAGTAAAATGTACTTTGAAAAGGTACCTTGCGGGTTTTATATAGTTGTAGATCAATAGAATTACAATTTGGTGAAATTATAATTTATTTCAGTTGTAGGTTTGAAAACATTGTGGCATAGAGGAAATTGTGAGAATCATAAATCTAGGTTGAAGGTTCAAGAAAACCTCACAAGGTTAGGCTAAGAGGAAAGGGAGCACTACAAGGTTGGGTTTTGGAGCCTTAAGTTGTACATCAATATCAAGTTACAGGTTCAGAATGTTGCAACTGATGCAAATATACCATAAGGATTGTTGCAAATCACCAAACAGATAATGGGTTTTGTATATACATTGGAAGTGGAAGAAAAAGAGTAATTAAATAAATTGTAACAGAATATAAAAGATTTTATAACTAATTTTTTTCTATTATAAGTGATGAAACTTGTATGATCCATTCATAAGTTGTTGACCTGGACTTGTGCCCTGAAGAATCTAGGGTTTACCCTAGGTACCATCCTTGGAATGAGAAGTGCCCAAGTAGTTTTCTCCAGCATATATTACTTGGAAAATAAGAAGAAAAAAAAGCTTGCATCATTTTCTAATTATAATGTATAAGGAAAAAATGTCTTGAAGAAAGTTCGAGAGTCACATATTATTGTATCTATGAAACAATCAATTTTTTGGTCTACAAAGTTCGAGAGTCTTGAAGGAATGACTTGGGGATGAAAAAATATAGGAATAAACAATATAAAAATATTACCATAAGACCACTAGCACTATGCTAGATAAAATACAAAATTTGAGTTATAGCCCCTGGAGCTATCCCTTCCCATTATAGATTGGTCATAATTCAAATGATTAAATAAGACTAAATGGGATGACTTTAAACCACCTAACGATACTTAGTATTTTGAAAAGGGTAAAGATAATACCGTTGAAAAATCTTGGAGAAAGTAGGGAGTGAGAAACTGCAGAAGATAGGGCTGGCAAAGGTCCACTTGCACAATGTCCACAAAATAAATCTACAACTGCACGATCAAGAAGAAGTGAGAAAGATGAGGAGGAATTGTCGAAGAGGGAATTAAAACACAAACTAGAAAACCCTCTTTTAATGATTAAGTTACCTAATAAGGCCTCCAACAAAGCATATCAATATACCACTGATGTTAATTTCTTGTCTACTTCAACTATAGTTTGTCACTCACCCTGGAAATGGTCACATATAATGTTATGTGTTCTGACTTCATTTATTGATTTATTAGAAATTTCTACTGATCAAAATACTTATAAGAACCTGAGAGTTGTGATTTCACTAGCACTGAAATTCCCAATATTCATTATGGGCATAACTCTAACTACTTCCCCACAAAGTATTCCCCTATCATCTTTGTACCACATATTTTTATACATTCTACCTTTACTTCAAAGACTCTAGTTATGCAATCCTGAGTCTCTACTTTTGATTCTATAATATCGTCAATAATTGATGTGAGTACTGTAAATACAACCAAGGTGATAATATAGCCAATATGTTTGAGAATTGAGAGTTGAGAAAGGAATCTTAGACCCAACCAATAAATGTTGCTACCAGGTTTGTGAGTGCACCACCATCTACAAAGGGGCATATGGAAATTCACTGGAAATATAATCACAGTTAAAATCTCAGGAAACATCTCAACTGTGAAGAAAGGATAGGCTTAAACAAGATAGGGGCTTCACTAACAACCTATCAAAAAGGAAGGCACCCACAAAACATGTTCCTCAGAATTTAGCATTGCACAATGAGTTGAATGAGAAGCAAAGCATATTCACGATGCACACAGAAAATAAAATGATAGAATTCAATGCGAAAAGGCAAGAAGTACAAAAAGGTACCTCATTTGTTTATAAGTTTTTGAATTTGAAAAATAATAGTGCCAATAAAATTCAGTGGATAGTGAACTTATTTTATTTAACGATCAATTTTGGCAAATAGATAAGAGAATGTGCATCTTAAAAAGAATATTGACACTTCCAAAAGTGGAATTAGTAGGATACAAAAAATTCATGGGTCAAATATATAGTCAACAATAGAAGAGTTTAATATAGAAAATGCCATAGATTTTTTCAGTTGTTGTGTATAAAAGTTTGAAAAAGTCAAAACAGATTCTTAATCAAAATAAAATTGAATTCTTTGATAAAGAATAATATGTTTCCTCCTCTTAAAACAATTAAAGTTATAGAAAGATAAATTGAAGTCATTGAAAGAAAAAATAGAATTATCGATTAAAGCACCAGTGCAAGCCTGTCTGACCTAGTCACAAGCAAATATTACTTTATACAGATAAATAATTCTAAGTTTTGAAAAGGCAAGTCACCAAAGATGTTGCAAATAAAGTTTGAAAGAAAAAGAAAGTGTTTAAGAATTGAAAGTTAAAGAATATATATTTTGCACTTTTATAAAAAAGGTGTTGGAGTGGAATGAGTTGCATAAGTTGGAACAACAACTCCAGGAATGTGAATATCAAAGGGAATCATGATCAATATGGAAAGATGATGAGTTTACTTGCACAATTAAGCGAAATTAAAGGAAAAGAGAGTGAACAAGGACTCCCAATTTCCCATCATTGAGAAAATTAAGTTGGATTTGCAAGATTTTTAAAGATATTTTTAAGTGTGAATTTTAATTTGGAAGCTGCAATGAACAAGTCAGAGCAATATTTTGTGAAAGTTGAGCATATTCAACAATTCATTCAAAATTTACATAGCTACAAACATACCAGACTTAGCTATAGACGTACTGGCCCTATTTTTGAATTATGTAGTTGATAGAAGTATTTCCATTAAGAAAAACACATATATGTGCCTGCCATAAAATGCTTATGAAAAATATGATAGCCAGTGTACCTCATCTAGTTTGTTATGGACTTCCTCATTTATACCTCCCATTTAATCCATAGTTACCCCCTGAAAATAAAATTGCAGAATTTTCACATAAACTTGATACAAAACCAATATTGAATCTTTAAGTATCTTAGGAAATATGTAAGATATATGTGAACATCTTAAATATCTCAAAACTACTACATCAAAATATCAGGGAAAAAATTACCTCTTCCTTAAAGGGCTCATCGTATTGAGGAAGAATCGATTTCACCGAATTAATATAATTTTGAAATCATTCAGACAACCAAAATACTAAGAAATATTTAAGCTAAAAACATTCACAAAATTAACTATCCAATAAATATGTAGCTTACTTGTGATCATAGATCCCAATTTTCTTATTTGTTTGTTTATAGGAATCATTTCTTGCATTATGCTCTCCAACTTCAATGTTTTCAAGCATATCAATAGCTGCAGTAGGATTAAAACATAATCAACGAATATTCAATCAACAAACATAACAGAAATAGAGATATAAAGACCATACTAGGTAAATTAAAAATTCATGAACCATCTGTTGGAGCATAGGCCGCAGCTATGGTAAAGCTACCAAGTTTTGGGAAAAAGCACTAAGTTTGAAGGAAAAGTGCTAATTTTGAGGAAAAGCACCATTTTTGGCGGAAATGAACAGTGCGCGGTACGGTGCCAGATGGACGAGCTCACCGCAAAGTGCGGACCAGAAATAACAGAGCTCACGCGCACAAGCCAAAGAAGAGTAAATGTGGCCGAGTAGAAAGCTCAACCCCCACAATAAATGAAGCGGCGGAATAGAGGGGTCGGCTACCCTCATTAAGGCTAAGTACAGAAGTTATGGTTCCTCGGACCAATGAAGAGCAACGGGACGAAGCATTGAAGGCAAAGGACAAGGAGCAAAGAACGATGAAGCGGCGCCCATACCCGCGATCTGCGCCAAAAATTGCGGAGTCTGCAGGAAGCTGCGACGCGACTACAAGAGGCATATAAAGTAAACCTAGCAATCTGTGGTTAGGGTTTTTGGGGATCACTAATGGGAAAGGCCCACAGTTTTGTAAAGGTGCAACCCTCAGGGCCACCTATATATATGTGTAATTGTAAAGGGAAAAAGGTGAGATGGGTTAGATAGGTTGGTTAGAAGGTTAAGGAGTTAGAGAATTGGATAGCTGAAGAGCTACAATCGCTGAGTTTACAGACAGTCTAGGTTGATGTCTGAGTCATTGTAATATTTGTAGAAGAAGGGAATAGATCTAAGAGAAGGGCTCCCAGCTGTGTGCGTGGAGTTTCCCAGAAAGATCTAAGGCTGTAGCTGTGTGCGTAGATGAACTGTGTAATTTCCGTTCCAAGTTAATATAAAATACAGTTCCCGTGGACGTGATTTCCCCGTGGAGGCGAACCACATAAACTTCTTGATTGTTATGGTGATTTTTTATGTGATTCCATGTCTTTGTTTTACAATCTGTGTTTACATGAATGTTTCGCTATCTTTATGAATGAGTATGTAAAGTAAGTCCTTGAAGCTCCCTTAGAAGTCATACTAGTGCAGTGTCGAAGGAGCCTGTAAGAACACTATCGCTGCAGTGCTCGAGGAGTGTGTTACTGCGCTGTGGCACAAGGCCAGAAACGATACATAGTGTTTCGGGCGTAGCAGGTAAAATCCTTGTGCGTAGGGGCGGGGCTGCCGCATAGCTAGGCTGAGACGAGTAAGTTCCAGCGCTGTTGCACCGTATGACCTATGAAAGAGTAAGACACTTTGTACAGGGGAACCTGCAAGAAGGTATAAGAGAGAGGGCTGTAGACTCCATGCCACCCCGGTTAAGGAAACTTGATTCCTTATCCCCCCCATAGCCACTTCAGGTGAGACTTCGGGCTGTAGCACAGCTCGTCGTCGAAAGGGCCAGTGCGCCAAAGGGGTGTTTGTTGCTGCGTCTCCTGAAAACCTGGGTCTGTCCAGAAAGCAGCCAACAAATGGTTCCATTGCCTTGAGACTTGTTCATCCAACAAATGGTTCTGTTGCCTTGAGACATGTTAAGCCAACAAATGGTTATGTTGCCTTGAGACTTGTTAAGCCAACAAATGGTTCCGTTGCCTTGAGACTTGTTAAGCCAACAAATGGTTCCATTGTCGGCTTTAACCCTAGTATTTTGAAGGCAATGTGGTGCTAGAATCCTACTGCTAAATAAATTCAAGAGTGGTTTGATTCAAAGGCTAGAGAGTTCACTGAACGTGAAAATAGAAGCCCTAGGCTTCAGACAGAAGACTGGTTGCAGAAGCATATTTATACTGACCTTCACGAAATCTTCTTTGTAACATTTGCACTCGAGTTGCATGGGTGGGTATCCAAGCTAGCAAATACTGAACCCACTGTGCATGTCGATCAACCTATCATTTCGACGCCGGATCTAGTTAGCATTCTGAAGCGGGTAGATAATCCTGTATCCCGTGCAATAGACTTTTGGTTCAATAGTCTGCTGGAAGGCTTCATCACCGAGTTTGCAGTAGATACGAGAAAGAGCTTCAGCGAGGCTGAGAGGAGCTTCTTCAAAGCATATAGGGGTAAGTTCTTAAATTCTCTGAACTTGTCGATTAAAATGCTCTTATATGAAAAAGGAAAACTATGCATAGCTTCCGATGAATAGCATAGACAAGTAATGTCCACAGATTCTGATAGTGATTTTGAAGCTATTGGTTGCACTCGTAGTGGAAAACGGTATAAAGTAGGCCTTGACCAGCATTCTTGTGATTCTAGCCCAGAAGATAGTCGAGCTCATAGAGCGAGCCATATAGAGAGACAAGGGAGTACTCATATCCCTTATCACCCTTTTACACCGCAAAAGCCAGACGAGGCTCAGCATAACCCCGCAGTAACCCGCATGGTACTTCTAGTACCTCAGCTCCACCTTTGTTTAACCATCCTGGAGGCAGTGCCACAGCACCTCCACGTCAACCTAGCGCAAGAAGGATGGGTGATGACATGAAGATACCAAATTTTAGAGGAACAGGGTTAGAAGACCCTGAGCATCACTAGTTTCTATGTGAAGCCATTTGGACGATTAAGCAAATTAATGATGATGTTGTTAAGCTGGTTCGGTTAGCAACCACACTAAGAGAGAGAGCCTTAACTTTGTTTATGAAATACTCAACAACACAGAATAGGACGCTTGCTGATGTAAGAAGTGCTATGATTAAAGAATTCAAGAAACCTAAATCAGAATCACAGTGCATAACAGAACTCAAAGACATAAAACAATTACCTACATAATCAGTATGGGACTTTGATCAGAAGTTCAAATCCCTGATAGATCAAGTAAGGTTTGAGTTTGCACCGCAGCAGCATAAGGAATGGTTCATTGCTGCGCTGCTTCCTCATATTAGACTTCCTCTTATGCAACAGAATCTCACTACTCAAGAACAAGCTCTAGAGATGGCTATGAAACTAGAAGCTTCACCAATTGCTGGAACAAGCAACGATGTTGTGCAGTTGCAGAACAACATAGCAAACCTAACCTTGCAAGTGCATGATATTAAGAAAGGAAAGGATGTTAAGGAATAAATTTGGTGTACAAAGTGTAGAGCACAAGGACATTCAGAGGACCAATGTCCTGTTTTTATAGATTATATTGCAACTGGAGCACCTAACCCTTTATCACAGGCACAGGGGCCTTGGTGTGAAATCTATAGAACTAGAGGCCACAGACCACAAGAGTGTCACTTGTTACAGAAATATGTACAAACTCCAAAGAATCTATATTGCAATTTCTGTAAATCAGTAGGCCATGATGAGAACAATTGCAGAGCATATGAACTTATGATAGAAAGAAAACATGATGTTTATAGAGTACAGTCATAACCACAGGGACCCACAGCAGGTCCGCAGTATGACCCAACTCGAGAAGGTCGAGGAGGAAATTACAGGGGCCGCGGATGCGTAGCAGGTTTTGGTCGTGGAAGAGGACAGATCACTTGTTATAACTGCGGAGCTCAAGGCCATTATGCAAGGGATTGCCAAAATCCTACAACCATCTGCAGATACTGTAAATATTATGATCATGTCATTGAAGAATGCCCTCAGTTGATGGCCAAGATACAAGAAAAGAAGCCACAGGTTAACCAGAATATTCAGTTGATTGCAGTAGAAAAAAGAGAACCAGACCCCACAGTTAATATAGTGACGTGCAGTGGAGCAACCACTGGTGCACCAGAGTCAAGAAGTAGAAAGCCAGCGACACAATGGGTGCGCCGCGTTAATATTAAACCATCCCTGCTTGACCTACAAAAACAAAAAGAAGCATTCAAGCAAGCTCAAGATTATTTCTCAGACCCGTGAGCTTCATGTTCTGTCGTAATTCCGCATAATGATACCAAACCGCATGTGCCACATCAAGAGAACCTGGTGCGAGAGTAGGACACTACATCTGGAAGGTCTGATGAGGAGGATGCACTAGGCAGTGTTCATGCTTTCCTGAGAAACTGCTTAAAGTTGTTGCGCAATGAAAAAGCAACTATGGAACTCCAACACCTATTGGATCAGTGTCAACAATCTGCTTCGATGAATACACCGCAGCGTGCTGTTCATTAGATTGGGAGTCATGCTAGAAATGGAAGAGAGATGAGACTCACAACGCAGATTGGAGCATTTGAAATGGATGAAGTCATTTTGGATTTAGGCTCAAAAGTTAATGTTCTCACCATGCATATTTGGGAACAGATGGGTAGCCCTCAGCTTACCAGATCTTTTATCCAGCTAAGACTTGCAAATTAGCAACGCGTTTCTGCATTGGGCAGATTACCCAATGTACCCATTGATAATGAGGGAGTAAGAAGTTCTGCAGACTTCGAAGTGATCAAAATTCTGGATGACAATAGATCTTACCCAGCACTTTTAGGCATAGACTGGGCATTTGATAATTTGGCTATCATTAATTTGAAGAAAAGACAGATGACCTTTGAGGATGAGCAGACCAGGGTCATTGCACCGCTTGATCCCCTTCAAGGACCACGGTATATTCAACCCATTCGAGCAGAAGAAGAAGTGCGACACATGGAAAGTTTATACCAGATGACTACTAGTCGTAATGATTATGTCAATCCCATAGTGGACGGCCATATCGCCTGGCGATGCGATAGCACGTGCGCATCAGATTCGGAAGCAGGACTGGAAAACTGGCAGAATCACTTACATAAGGTTTCTGCAAGCATTGCGCCATGATGACTAAATCCATTCGATGGATTGGCACATAATTGATTAACACTCCTATCTTTGATGGTTTAACTGGAGTAAGTGAATTCATACATGGATATGAACAAGAAATCCCAGATGAGCAGCGCATACAAGCATTGGATGTAGCACTGCGCACTACACCCGCAAGATGGTGGGGTGCGCATAAAGAAAATATCGACACATGGCAAGACTGTCGCAGGTTGATACTGCACAGATTTCAAGAGACTACAGTAGGAGTTTTGGGTAAATATGATGGACAGAGTGACCCCAGGACACACATGGAAGCATGTATTCAGCAATGGTCAGATATTCCATAGGATGAGTGGGATCACCTATTCATCCACACGTTGGATATAGTTCCAAGGAATTGGTACACTGAAACAGAATTTCGCAGAGGCACTATCACTTGGCCTCTCATGATTGAAAGTTTTCAACTCACTTTCAGCTTTGAGTCAGAACATCCAAGCATTGATCAGGCTTTAAAGTGTATTAGAAAGAAGGTATTTGGACAATGTCCTTTACCAGAGTATTCTCAACTAGATTGAGCTATCCATATGGAACATGCCCTGGAATGCTATAATTTCACCACTGGAGAAGAGGATGATGATCCTCGCAACATCAATATTCCAGAGTCAGAAGGGACGCACAAAGTCGAAGGCCCTCGGCTTAATATCCCTGCCATTACAGAACACATCAAGCTCAAGAAAATTAACATTGGTACAGAAGCTGAACCCAAGGTTGCCTCTATAGGAGATTATTGGGATGACGAAACTGTTGGCCATATTGCAGATTTACTACATGAGTACCAGGATATCTTTCCTACCAAGTTTACAGAAATGAAAGGCATCCTAGGAGATTTAGGAGTTATGCGCATACCTTTGAAAGTGGATTCTAAGCCAGTAAAACAGCGCCCGTACAGGTTAAACCCGCGATATAAAGAAAAGGTCAGAGAAGAAATTGATAAGATGCTTGCCGCTGGTATCATTGAACCAGTAGAGGAAAGCGATTGGATCAGTCCTATGGTGGTACAAGAGAAAAAGAAAAAAGGTGAAATAAGAATCTACGTGGACCTGCGCAAGCTCAACGACGCATCAACACATGATCCATTTCCTACGCCCTTTACAGACAAAGTGCTTGATAATGTTGGAGGACAAGAGGCTTACTCCTTCACTGATGGCTTTTCAGGATACCATCAGATCATAATCCATCCAGAAGACCGCCATAAGACCACTTTTGCGACTGAATGGGGCTCATTCCAGTATACGGTAATTCCATTTGGTCTTAAAAACGCTCCTGCTATCTTCTCTAGAGTCGTTGTTGCTGTTTTTAAAGAGTTCATCCATAAGTTTCTAGAAGTCTATTTTGATGACTAGACTGTGTTTGGTTTACTAAAGAACCATATAGGGAATCTAAGGATGATGTTAGAAAAATGTAGACAGTATCAGATCTCTCTGAACTTGAAAAAATGTATCTTCTGTGCTCCTTTTGGTATTTTGTTGGGTCACATTATGTGCAGACAAGGACTCATGATACATCCCACGAAGGTTTCCATCATTGCTAACTTGCCTGCGCCCAAATCAGTTAAGCAATTGCGCACTACATTGGGACAAACAAGATACTACAGGAAATTTATCAAAGGTTATGCAAAGATCACTGCGCCTATGGAAAGACTGCTGAAAAAGGATTCGAAATTCCAATGGACAGAAGAATGCCAATAGAGCCTGGACACACTTAAAGAAAAGATGATCACAGCGCCTATTCTAGTTTTCCCAGACTGGAGAAAACCCTTTCATGTTCATGTAGATTCTTCTTCCATAGCATTAGGAATTGTACTAACACAACCGGGAGAAGGAGGTATTGACCAACCCATTGCTTACTATAGCAGAAAGCTGTCTACAGCCGAGAAGAACTACACCACTACAAAAAGAGAAGGACTAGCTATGGTGTATGCCTTACAGAAGTTCAAACACTATCTATTGGGTGCTCATTTTAAAATGTACACTGACCATTCTGCCTTGAAGTACTTGGTCAATAAGCCAGTGTTAGGGGGAAGAATTTGCAGATGGCTACTCCTCTTCCAGGAGTATGGTTTTGAGATTATTGTGAAGCCAGGAAGATTAAATGCAGGACTTGACCATTTATCTAGGATAGAGTCAGGGGAGGAACCTACAAATTTGGAGGACAATCTGCCTGATGCACAGCTGTTCTCTGTTCAAGTAGCAGATGGATATTATTCTGATATTCTTGAGTTTCTCACTACAGGGCAAGTGCCAGTTGAGTTCACAATACAACATAATAAACAACTTGTTGTAAAATCCGCAGACTTCACTTTGATAGCAGGCCAGCTCTATAAGTTGGGCCCTGATGAAGTCTTGCGCAGATGCATTTTACCGCATGAGAAGAACTCCATAATCGCAGAAGCACACTCAGGAACCGCAAGAGGCCATTTCGCAGGAAAGCCGACTGCGCAGAAGATCTTAGCCACAGGTATTTGGTGGCCAACATTGCACAAGGATACTAAAGAATTCTGCAAGTGTTGCGATGTGTGCCAGCGAACAGGAAAACTTTCAAGAAGAGATGAAATGCCGCTAAAACCCCAGATAACAGTGCGTGCTTTTGATAAGTGGGCCATTGATTTTGTGGGACCTATCAACCCACCAGAAGAGAGAACCGGCGCAAGATACATAATCACAGCTACTGAATACCTCACCAAATGGGCTAAGGCAAAGCCAGTTAAGAATTGCGACGCTGTCACTGCCGTGCAGCTCATTTTTGAGAATATTGTCACTAGATTTGGATGTCCACTGATTCTAATGAGTGATCAGGGCACACATTTCCTCAACGAGACTATAGCGGCCATTACTGAAGAATTCCACATCAGTAACCATAAGAGTACACCCTACCACCCTCAAGCTAATGGTACGGTGGAGGCATTCAATAAGATTCTGGAGAATGCCCTGACTAAGATCTGTAACCAACAAAGAGATGATTGGGATCTTAGAGTCACAGCTGTGTTATGGGCTTACAGAACCACATGCAAAAAATTAACAGGTCACACACCTTTCAGTTTGGTGTATGGAAAAGAAGCAGTTATGCCCATGGAATACATTGTTTCGAGTCTCAGAATTGCTTAAATTACAGAAATGGCAGATACTGATACTATGAGTGAAAGGCTGTCACAATTGGTTGCCTTAGAAGAAGACAGACTTTTAGTTGGATTCCATCAACAAGTGCAGAAGGCAAGACATAAGGCTTGGCATGACAAGCATATTAAGAATAAAGTCTTTCAGGAAGGACACTTGGTACTCCTCTATGATAGTAAATTCATCAAGTTTCCAGGCAAGTTTCGTGTACATTGGTTAGGTCCTTTTCAAGTAATGAAGATAACAAAAGGTCGAGCGGTTCCGCTTGCGAAGCTTAATGGATAATTGCTGCCCGCAATGATCAACGGGAGTCGGCTCAAGCTTTACTGTGACGGCCACTCCGCCCTGTCGACCTAATCAGCTCCTAAAGCATAGATGTACAGTGTAGTTGAAAGAGGCATCGCACTTATCGCAGTCTACATGGAAGTCGTGAGACATTTTCAGTCTCTGGCTTCCTGCGCAGTTCCTCGAACCATCCGCGCAAGTAATAAAGCCTGTTCTGAGAAAGTCTATTTTCGCTCTTGCGGAAATCCCCCGGGTTGTCAAACTTCGCTCTTGCGGAGTTCCCTGTTGTCTAATTTTGTTTTGCTCTTATGGAGTCCTCGCTGTGGACCCCTCTATATGCACAGTTACCCATGTTGAAGTTACCCGCCGAAAATTTGAAAATTTGAATTACGAAAGTTCTGTAGCCGCATCTAAGTCTTAAGGAAGGATGAGACCGCCTGTTAACACCTAAAAAGTGCTCACTAGCTCATTCCCTTATTCACATGACCCATTTGTCCACTTTTCCACCATCTGAGCCTCTGAAACCAACAAAAGGTCACCAAAAGACCTTAGTACACCCCTTTTTCCATTAAAAAAGATTATTTTTCCAAGAAAATCATAAAAAACCCTAAAAAAGGGTCCAAATTCCCAAAAATATTAAAAAGGGAATTAAAATATTATTTTTATTCAAAAAAGGAAAAAGGAGGGAAAAGTACCTAAACCATGTTGGTCAATACCATTTGGTTTCCACAAAACCACAAATGGTATTTCCCACCACCAAAACCTATAAAAAGGTGGTAGGGGCTCCTCATTTCACATCCATCCATTATCTCATCCTTATGCTGCTGAAATCTCCCTTGAACATTTTAGCCATTGCAAACCACATTGGAGAAGAGACCATTGGAGATTGGAAGTTGCTCATCCTTGGAGCTATTCAACCTCACCATTAGAGGTATTGATTTCGCAAGCACTTGCTTGCCCCATCCTTTCAATACAAATTCTTATTTTATATATGTTCTTGTTCTTGATTTTAAATTATTTTTGTTATTTGCTTAATATCTTTGCTTAGATCCATGAATAGTCTTGTTTAATTAGTTTATTGTTATTTATTTCCATTGAAACCGCTGCTACTAGTTAGCAGGTGCCCATAGCACTAAGCCTGGTTGCAAAACCGGGCCAATAGTTTTTGGCGACTCCGCTTTGGTTTGAACTATAGATCTCTAGTTTTGCCTTTAATCTTAGTTTTTTATGAGTTTTTAACGTTTAGATCCATAGATCTGCCATCTTAGACAGCAGATCCATTGCTGCTTTGAGATTTGGCCCCATAAACAGCCCAAAATTTTCAATTTTTGGGTTCGTTTCTCGGTTTCCGTGCACGGTTTCCGCCTCGCGGTTTTTTGCCAGACAGTCGCGCGGTCCATCGTGACTTTTCTGCACTTTTCCACGCGGTCCACCGCGGCTTTTTCCCAGACAGTTGCGCGGTCCATCGCGACTTTTCTGCGTTTTTCCGCGCTGCACACCGCGGCTTCGCGGCCAATTTCCGCGCTGCCCATCGCGCCTGTGCGGTTAAAACCCGCGTGGTCCATCGCGACTGTGCGCCCAAAACCCACGCGGTCCATCGCGACTGTGCGTCCAAAACCCGCGCGGCCCATCGCGGCTGTACATCCAAAACCCGCGCGGCTGAATTTTTCATTCGGCCATCCCGATTTTGAAAATTTTTTTTACTGTACTTTCTGCCCATAGCACATTTTTTACAGTACTAAATCCTGCATATTTTACAGCTTTGAAATTTTTTTTTTTACTATTTAAAAGTGCATATCTAGAAATCTTTTTAAAAATTTTCAAGAAAGTGAAAGAAAGACTCATTTTGCATTTTTATCTAGATTCAAATTTTTTCTTGTTTACTTCTTTAAAATCTTGCCCTTAGCAATTTTTCTTGAAACGAAGAAATCCATTTATTTCTTTTAAAAAGAAGTCTATTATTTGCTTTCATAAATCCAAAAAATCCATTATTTTTTGAGTTATTTTTTGAAAAGCATTTAAATTCCTTTTAGTGAAAAGTCATAAATATTTGCTTTTTTATTTTCGAAAAATCCTTTATTTTTTGAAAGTTTCCTGTAAAGCATTTAATTCTTTTCAAGTTCAGTTTACAACACCTCACGTGCACTCACACGATCACTTAATTGAACTAAGCCTTAAAACGTACCTTAATTTGAACACACTTTTAACCCCACTTGGGGAACACTAAAAGAATTCTTGTAGCTAGGTAGTATTGGGGGGATAGGTGTTCCAATAACACCCCTCAGTTCTTACATCTGAGACATAGAAGTTGTCCAATTAGGGAGCTAAAATCTCTTAGTACTTTTTGGCGCGGTCACAACCGGTTTGTGGGAAGGCCTCTCCCTTAGGAGGGTTGAAGTCGCGAGGATGGTTCCGGAAGCCTGAGTGGGATACCGAAACCCATTCAGTAACCGAAGGGCTACCATTCGCAGTTCTCGGGATATCCCTATATTGGGATATTGCGATCAAAGGACCAAACGACAGATTTACCTTTTCTCGACGCGTCATGAACGGAGTATCCTAGTAGCCTGTCTTTAGGATTGATTACCCGGTGTCCCTCCCGGTAGGGGGATATCTAGCCGTTGTCTCAACATTCATATTGTCTGACTTGGATTTCATCACCTTGCAGAGGATATCGTCTGTTTGAGTCACAATACTTTTAGATTAGGTGTTTGCATGATTTCAACCTACCTGTGGTCTAGTTACACCTATTTTTTCTAGGAGCCGCTTGCGTGTTGGTATTCTGACCTGTTGTTGCATTCCTCCACTTATTGTAGCAGAGCTGCTAGAATAAGTGCCTTTTCTGAGGATTGATTTTTTGGCCTGAGAGCCTTCTTTTTTCACTCCCCTTCTTGCACCCTTGGTTGCATAAGGGTTTTGAGTCTTTTATATATATATCACCACCTGATACTTAAACAAATTTTTTATACAACAACATATTCTCACCATTGAGAATTTTAGACGCTCTCGCCGTCTACAGGGCGAACTCCCAGAGTTTAGTCCACTTGGCTCTCCACGTCACGGACGCAAGGCCTTGTCCCTTGATTCGACACATCGTCAATCAATTAGACAGTCATCCGATTCTGACATACCCCACTTCACCTTTGATTTGGAGGTGGAATCCGAAAACCCCACAGAGTTACCACCAACCACCATTATGTCTGGAACACCATTTGATCCACTATTTACAACTACCATAGGTCAGACATCTGCAGACCCTTCTGCTGTAGCACCATCCACGGCAACAACCACCCCCCTGGGTATGCCCAATATGGGTAACACTCCACATTTAGGAATGCCTAACACAGGGCCACCACCTGTCATGGGTACACCCAACATGGGGGTCATACCCCCTTTGGTTTCCACAAACCCTATCCCAGGAATCCCTAGTACGATTCCCAACCCAAGTGCAACCCATGTTGCACTTGGGAGTGCTATCCCAGGAATCCCTAGTGCGATTCCTAACCCAAGTGTAACCCAAGTTGCACTTGGAGGCGCTGGCCCATACCAGACTACACCTATCGGAGGGCATATACCCTCCATACCTAGCATACCTTTAGGCGCTACTGGACCCCTTCACCATACCACTATGGCCAGGCATGTCCCAGTTCCAGTCACCACATCTGCTAGTCTACCATATATGGCGAGTCTGAACCTGCCAGATTTAGCTAGGCTCACAAATGACCCCATTAGACATGATCCGGCGTGGCCTCAAATGCCCACCAAACTCCCCTCTGACATCCCTAAATTTGAGGGTAAGGCAGGAGAAGACCCACAAAACCATATCATGTCCTTCCATCTATGGTGTTCCTCCAACTCCATAGTGGACGACTCTGTCCGCCTCCGTTTATTACAGCGCACCTTCACTGGCTCTGCAGCCAAATGGTATATCGAGCAACCCCATGGGACGCATTCCACATTTACCTCCCTTGCCTCGACCTTCCTGCAGTTTTTTCAGCTACCTGTCCGCTATGATGCGGGCGTCGAAATCCTACTGTCTTGCAGACAGAACACGGCCACGCATATCACTGACCATATTCATGATTGGCGCCGGCGCCGAAGCCTATGCAAAATCAAATTAGACGACCGAATCTTTTTAGACTGGTTCCTTAAATCCCTCCTTCCTCTCATTGCGAAGGCTGTAGCATCTGAAAGACCCTAGTCCGAGGAAGAGGCCATCCTCAAGGCCCAACAGTTTGATCTCATCTACGCCCAGTCGGGTTACTTATACACGATCATACCGGAAGACCCACGAGGCGACTCTGCACGCGGTGACGCACCGGGGGCATCACATGCTGCTGATGGCATTATTGGCCAAATTACACCGCAAGCAAAACCTTTCAATATGGTGAGCACCATGCCCGCCCCAGACCTTTCTAGGGCCACATCCAGTTCCGGAGCGACAACTTCTTATGCTCCAACAAACCAGACCCATCACGTTCATGGACCCTCTTGTCCACAACATTGTTATGGCCAACCGCCATCAGCATATGTACCTCCTACATACTATGCTCAACCTACGGTACAGGCCCCCATGCAGTTCCTACAACAGCAGATGCATTACCCACAACCAGCTGCACCAGCTAATCTCGCACCTCCAACAGCTCAGCGGTACCAACAACCCCAACAGGCAGCTAGACCACCTCCATCTCCACCTGCATACTACCCACCGCAACCTGCTCCCGCACCTGCGGCTCCCCAGAATCCCCCCAATGCTCAAGGGCATGTGTACGCACAACAACATCAGCCCCAATACCAAAATAACCAACGCAACCAGGGTGGGCAACCAAATCGCGGAAGAGGACGTAACCGTGGAAACAACCAAAACCATAACCAAGCTCCACAACCTACCCATCCTCCGCAAAACAATAACGCGGTGCCTGCTCATCAGAATCCTGATCGGCCACCTAAGCAAGCCAAAAATGCTAATTTACGAACAAACCATCCTTGTTCCATTTGTGGTGTCTATGGCCACTATAACCACGCTTGCCCACATCTGGAGCGAGCTCGACAACTATGGACAGATGACGCCCATCGTCAAGGGCAGGCGGCTCCTCAGCCGCCACCCAACCCTCCACCACCTCAACAACAACCTTTGGTGCTACAAAACCCTTTTCCAAACCAAGGTGTAGTGAACACTTAGCCGTTAGCCCCCCCTCAGAGAAACGTGCCACCACAGCAGATCACTTATGCAGCCCCTGATCAACCCATGTTCGATTCAGGTACTCACCATTTGTTGATGATGTCGACTGCCAATGCTAACCTCCAAACTCGTTGGAACCAATATGGCTCCACCTCTGAAGCCCCTCCCGCCGACAAGAACACTAACATTAATCCCACAGATCAAACGTTACGTATACCTCCGGCTCCACTTGATGGCGCTTCCAAAGCACCTCGCTTCCCACTTTGTCGTATCAATAATAATCCCAATGCTCGGGCTGCGTCGAATTACAACATCGTAGACGACTTAGCCCAGTCTCCTGCAGCCATGTCTGCTTTAGAAGTTTTGAAAAACTGTCCTTCACAGCGCAAGACTTTACTCTCTGCCATTGGCGCCATTGACCCCAATGATTCACAGCTGATCGCATTTGATTCAGACCAGTCTGAACCATAACTGCCTTCCTCATTAGCATTCCAAATTTCCGTTTCTGTTTGGAATCTTGTCATCCATCGGTGCATTATCGATGAAGGGGCCTCCACATGCGTCATGTCCACATTCATTTGGCAGAAGTTGGGATCCCCTACTCTCCAGCAGTCCACCACTGCATTACGAGCCTACGACAGCCATTCGGCTCAACCCCAAGGTCTTTTAGCCAATGTCCCTGTCCAGCTGGCGGGTAAAACCGTGCTCATTGACATTGAGGTCATCAATGCCCAACTAGACTATAACCTTTTACTTGGTCGCAACTACATGTATGCCATGCGGGCTGTTGCCTCATCCGTATTTCGCACCTTGCAGTTCCCCCATGAGGGACGCGTGGTCAAGGTCGACCAGCTCACCTATTACGATCCCAAGGCCCCCGCCACACCTGAAAATGTTCTCCCCATGGTTGAACAACCTGTTTGTGGTGCGACTACCTCATTCATTTCCTCAATAGGACCTGGAATTTACTCCGATGCGCCGATGACCTCTACTTTCCAGGCCATTCCACCACTGTCACCGGAGACCCACGTCGCGAACCTCTGTACTCTTTCACAGAATACACAACCACCCGGTAATCAACCACCTTTGTTACCCAAACCACCATTGGTCCCTAGTCACATTGGGGTTACACCCATCCACACAATCCCCTTTCTATTTCCTCCTTCGGGTGTAGTAAGCGCCCCGGTTATGGCTACCCTTAGTCTACCCGGGTTAACATTGGGATTACCCGTGTGGTATATTTCGCCTCCAGTTCCACTGCCGACACCAAATGTCATCCTGCAACCGATGCAACCCATTGTTACTTCTACCCAACCACCTCCCGGTATCACTACTCCTTCGTCATCGACGAATCCCCCTCCACTCATCAGGCCCACTGGGGGAAGAGGCCCACAACCATACACTGCGGTACCCCCACCCAAGGCAGTTAAACCTCCCCCCGTATTCTGTGCTCCTCCAAAATGCTCGTTGTGTGATGAGTTAGGCCATCCAACCCATCAGTGTCCACAGTTACCTGCATTGCAGGAACACATGCAAATGTTGGACGACGACCCCAACATCCCGGTGGTCAAACTAGATCCAAACCCCATGCCTCGTGATAAATCACTACGTACCAACCACCCATGTGCGATATGCGGTATTTATGGCCACTACTCCCACAACTGTCCTGACATCCCAGACTACAGAGCAACTCTCTACGAGATGAACAATTCGGACCTAGAGACGGCACCCCCTACTATTGAGGATATCTACCCTCCCGCATCATCCTCATCCGGAGAGATTAACACCATCTACATGATCTCTTCGACTACCACTACCTCATCACTCGATTTGACCACTCAAAGCTCCCGCAATGATGAAGAGGTTCTCGAGACTCCTACTACCTTTCATTATCCCAGGGAAGACATGCACCATCGTCCATACTTCCTCCTGGAAGAGACTTCATCCACCACCGCTACCCAATCTGCGGTTGAGTCCAAGGATTTCCTTCCTACTAAAATCGACTGGTTAATGGATCCCATGGCCGATATTTCTCCCGTCATCCACATTGACATCTATGACCCACTTGGTGCCCTTCATACCATCACATTAGGAACCTCCCACAGTGAGCATGAGATCGAAGAATACCAACAACTCTTCCAAGAATTCACTGATGTCTTTACTTGGTCAGATACCGAAATGCCTGGCCTTGACGCCACCATTTATACGATCTCCACTGGATACCCCTCTGTCCGGTCGGCCCCTTCCATTGATCCCTTTGACACACAGGTTCAACCCTTTCAAATTGACCAGGAAACCACATGTCCACAACATGGGGGCAGGCCCAAAACCTTGCTTACTCGTCATCATCGTGATCCTCGTCGGAGATACTGGGGGCATCCACCCCACAAAGGGAATCCACGATCATCATATCATCACTTCAGTATGCCACCACGACCCACAGCCTCATGGTATAACACCCCGCCAGCAGTTGCTCAATGCCCTATTGATCTCTCTCTTAGACAACATCTGCACCACATTGACACCTCTGAGTTAGGGGGCATAATAGATTACCTCGACCCTGGGATAGGGGGCATGATCAATCATTTTGAACCTTCCCCACCATCTCTATCTCAACACCTCAATAAGCCCATCGTTCAAACCAACACATATGTGATCCACAATCACAAACCCCATGCACATAGCATGGGGGTAGGTCATTAACCCTGCTCACTTTTCATATTCATGATCTCAACCATTTTTGAGGTCACGTGTCACTTGTATATTTGAGTTAATTTTATGAAGATAGTATTTCCCCCCACGGGTCATCATTTCTCCCCACCACTGCATCATTGGCTTGGAGGGCTCACCTTTATTTGTAGCAATTTTTTAACCTAGTTATTTGCTTTGACCATTTCGGAGTCCTTATGACCTCCGTTTTTCGCACCATTTGCACTGTCGGATTCATATTTCCGCACTCGTGATGATGCTTGAGATCATTTCTCGCTCTCACCTTTAGATTTGTCGGGCATTTCTTCCATGTCCCCTCGTCACCTCGGTTTGCGTGCCACATCGGCCGTTCTCCGGAATGGGCATGCCTTATATCGCCGAATTCAGTTTTCCACGCTCGTGATGATGCTAGAGATCATTTCTCGCTCTCACCTTTAGATTTTTGGGCATTTTTCCCACACCCCCTCGTAGCCTTGGTTTGTGTGCCGCATCGGCCGTTCTCCGTTTTCGACAATCCTTATGTCACCGGATCCAGTTTTCCGCACTGATGACGATGCTTGAGACCTTTTCTCACCCTCATCAATCCATTTTTGTTCGGTATAAGTTTATCCATTTTTCGGGCCGAGCAACCCCTTTTACGAAAAAGGCACTTAGGGAGTTTCTGTTAAGCTTTTTTCTGACTTCGAAAACAATGAAAAGATCGCTGAGCAATCTTGCTTCCTTTCATGCTCGCTAAACGTATCTGAAAGGGCGTCTACCTGGTATAAGTTTACCCCTTTTCCGGACCTCGTAGACTAATTACGAAAAAGGTATACTCTAGTCACATCGGCTAGAAGAGTACTCCATCCGCATCATTTTATGCTTTTTCGGGCCTTGGAGACTAAACTAACGAAAACGAAACACCAATAGAGTCCACTTACCGCTTTCAGACTCTCTAAACATGAAAGCAACCATGAGCATGAGCCGTCCTGGGCTCACAAAATCCACAGGACCGTACCATTTCAGAGCACACTTTTATCCCTTCGTAGAGCTCATTAAAACTACGAAGAAGGAATCAATGGTACCTCTTGGCGCCACGACAGATCAAATCTACTCATCAGGCAGCTTCCCCATTTTGGTCGCCTTTGTTCAGAGTATTCTGCAGTATGTCACCTTGATAATCCCTCGACAGCACCTATCAGCTCGTCCTCCCCCCCAGAGTCAATATATACCATTCAGTCAAAGCAATAATCCCCACACCTACAAGTCAGTTCCCTACGCTGCCAGGTCAACCATGTCATCATGCTCTGAACAAAGGAAGTTTGAGTCTACCCATTTTTTGACCCAGTTATTTCCCATTCCCACAAGTATGTCAGTCCTACCATCAGTACTACAACACTTCAGTTTTACACCTCGTGCTCCTATCAAGGAAACATCATTACCTTGTTAGTTGCTGGTCTCCCTCTGTCGACGACAACCACATTGATTCCAGAGGATAGACCGAGAGGTCCCTGTGTCTTGGACTCATTACCATTTATGATGAGTGCCTACGAATCATTTCGAGAGGAATCCTCAATGCCTCTCCGAATGGTTGTTTCTCACATGCTCGAATTCAACACCTTGATCGCATCGTTGAGACTCGCACAGGGTATTGGTCCATTCAGTTATTAGTCAAAGACCCCGGATACCACCTGGCTCCTCCACATTTGAGAGTCTACCTATGGATACAACCAGTTACATTTTTTCTATAGATATCCGGGTTGCGTATGGCGACAGTATTCAGATGTATCCCAGTTTTATACTCCCTCGAGTATACAGATACAAATACTTCCCAGAGATGGCTCACAGTCATTAAGTCCATACAGATGATTGAACACCTTCAGTTTCAACAGTCATTCCAGTGTATCAGTTATTAAGATCAGCCATGATCACGAGTATATCCCACAATAATGTCCCCTCTGGACCATTATGATGTACCAGTATATTTCTTTACATATTAGATCCCCCTTCTTGGGACTAATTGTTTTGTATATGTCTTGATACGAGCATGGGAATGCCCGCCTCGTCCTTCATCAGAGATTATACCTCATTCATATTGAGGCCATGTAATATTTTTTGTTTTTTGCAGCTTCCAAGGGCTGTGGCTCCCGTCTCCAACCGGTCTCTTCTCTCCCCTAAACCCCAGAAAAAAGGACAAAAGAACTATGATGTCTATCGGCCATATGATGAGCTCCTGCCCTCACACATCAGGGGGCAATCTGTTAACACCTAAAAAGTGCTCACTAGCTCATTCCCTTATTCACATGACCCATTTGTCCACTTTTCCACCATCTGAGCCTCTGAAACCAACAAAAGGTCACCAAAAGACCTTAGTACACCCCTTTTTCCATTAAAAAAGATTATTTTTCCAAGAAAATCATAAAAAACCCTCAAAAAGGGTCCAAATTCCCAAAAATATTAAAAAGGGAATTAAAATATTATTTTTATTCAAAAAAGGAAAAAGGAGGGAAAAGTACCTAAACCATGTTGGTCAATACCATTTGGTTTCCACAAAACCACAAATGGTATTTCCCACCACCAAAACCTATAAAAAGGTGGTAGGGGCTCCTCATTTCACATCCATCCATTATCTCATCCTTATGCTGCTGAAATCTCCCTTGAACATTTTAGCCATTGCAAACCACATTGGAGAAGAGACCATTGGAGATTGGAAGTTGCTCATCCTTGGAGCTATTCAACCTCACCATTAGAGGTATTGATTTTGCAAGCACTTGCTTGCCCCATCCTTTCAATACAAGTTCTTATTTTATATATGTTCTTGTTCTTGATTTTAAATTATTTTTGTTATTTGCTTAATATCTTTGCTTAGATCCATGAATAGTCTTGTTTAATTAGTTTATTGTTATTTATTTCCATTGAAACTCCTGCTACTAGTTAGCAGGTGCCCATAGCACTAAGCCTGGTTGCAAAACCGGGCCAACACCGCCATTTAATTGTATTTGATCCGACAGATTTGGCTTGATTTCCGTAAGACACGCATTTAATTAAGGAGCCGAAGGACTTAGCTTATCTCCCGAAAGGCTGTCAGAGCCCGTCCATCACATTTAATGCACCACAGAGGCGCGCGGGGTAGGGGGGTTGTCAACTCATATGCATAGGCGCCTATGGTTATTAGCCCCACTTGTTCGCATCTACTACCGCCTTTATCTATAAATTCCCCTCATTTGTATATGTTTGGGTTACTTTTCCTTGCTAGTGCGTTTTATAGTTGTCCTGTTTGAGAGTCTAAGTCATTGTTTTCAGAGCCGTGTCGTGCAGACTGCTTTCCCATTTTCAGAGTTAGTATCCTATGTTGTTCCGCCCTTCTCTGATCAGTGTTAAGTCATGTATGTAAGTTCATGATGGAGAACCTGTCAACTGAAGAATTTGTCCGTCAGTTTAGATGCGGAGGTTTAGATTTCGGAATGGGTACCCCGATCAAGATCGTCGAGCTTCCTGATCCCAGACAGTCCCTGGGCACACAGGCATCTCAGCAGCAACAGTAGCATCCAGAGGAACCCGTTCCAGAGCCCTTGGCCACTCTGGTTAACTTCATTCCTCCGCGGCTAGATGATGCACCCGAGGTACGTATTCCCAAGAATGCCAAGTATTTGATTCTGTTGCCACCAATGGCAGAAATCGTGCAGGAAGAAGGATCTGCTATGAATATTATATGTATGTTAATTAAAGTTATTAATTATTAAGTGAAAGGGTGTAACCCTTCACTATACACACTAAAGCCTATAAAAGTGAGCTTCATTGTAAATTATTAATCATCCATTATCTAATATATTATCTATTTTATCAAATGGAGTTATTTTCCATTGGAGGATTATTCACTTGAATAATCACTGAGTATATCCGAACACGGATATAGAATTGGTATCAGATCCTCTCGGCCCTCCCTAATCCGGCCTTTGGCCACCCATTTCAAAGTTTCTCTGTGCACTTGGTCCTTGACCAGTCTTGGCTTTTGGCCATTTTCATATTTCAATTGAAAGGAAGAAGATTACAGACAAGGGTTGCCTAGGCATCACAGCTGTAAAGAAAGTGAGCTGCAATCCAGTCAATAACCTAGCTTCCTTTGAAGCTGGGTCAAACTCTTAACATTTGTAAAGCCACCTACAATACTCGCTCCTCCCATCTAACACCTACACTCGTCGGCCTGCCGCTCCATCCCCAGCATTCCACACTCTCTCCCATTCCTTCCTGCGCACTCTTCCATCCACCTTCCACTCTGCCTTCCCTCACGAACATCCCACGCAGCCCCTGCTTTGCGTTCCCTTCTACCCCCAACTCCACCCTGCGCTCTGCGTTCCCCTCGTCCCCCTTCACCACCACTCCCACATCTTGCTCATAGCTCCTTCACTCTTCATTCATTCGGTGCACTCACCACCTCCCTCTTCCACTGTACCTGTTTCACCCTTGCTCCTGCACCTCTGCAATTCATCCACCACTTTCTGCTACCTCCACTCCACTCTCGAACCACTCGTGAATACCTCCCTACCACGCGCAGACCCATTTTCCGTCATTTTTTTTCTCCACACAGGATACACTCCCTCCTTTGCGGTTCCATCCCTCGCCCACACTACTCCTATGCACCCTCTACAAGCCTCCCATCACCGAACGATGCCCTAACTCTCCACGCAGGCACCCACTCTCTGCACGCATCTCCACCATCCTCACTTCCCACACGGCCTCCACTATCCCTCGCCTCCACTCTCTGCAACCTCCCGCGCATCCCCGCGTAGCTCATCCAACTGCTGCGCCCTCCCCACACCCCCCTACTCTCTACATCCCTGTGCCACTCCTTCCCTCGATTTCTACTCCGACGCTGTAACCTTAACTCCTCCATTACCGCGCTTCCCTTCACTCCACCTCCACCAACCACCACCGACAACCACCACCTCGGCCACATTCCCCCGCCATCCATCTCCCATTCGAAACCCTAAATTTTATCTTTGAAATTAAATATTAAACGTATGATAATATTATTATATGGTTAGTATTTTAATTTGTGGAAAAGAAAAATATATATATTAAACTATATATATAGTTTATAAAAAGTTAATATAATAATATTATTAATTAATTAATTAATTATTATTATTATAAAAAATATATATATATATTAATAATAATATTATTATTAAATTTTAATAATAATTATTATTATCAAAAAATAAATAAAAAATTAATTCTTTTGAAATAAGAATTGTTTGAAGAAACAAAGAAAACTCAAGTCAAAGAAGACCAAGTCAAAGGAGACATTAAAGACAAAGTCCAAGCAAGACTCCTTATTATCAAAGAAGTCGAAGAACACTTATCATCGAAGAAATCATGTCAAGGACAATCATTTATCGTTGAAGAAGTCAAAGTAAAGGAAGGCTCATCAAGAAGTTGAGACACGGTTAACTTAGTGAACGGATACGTTAACGACAAGGATGACCAAGTTTAAGAAAGACTCATCAAAGAAATAAAAAAAGATCATTCCACCGTTGAAGAAGACAGAAACCATGGAAACCGATTTGCGAGAGAAATTAGAAGCCAAGTTAAAGCGCTATCGAAAAGACAATGAAGAATTACGAGACATTAATACACAATCAGAAATAAGGATTGAACTACATAAGATACAAGAACGGTTCAATGAACATACAATGTCCAACCAGAAAAATCACATAGAAAAATTATGTGCGCAAATCAAGGAATTAAAAGATGAGAGTGATTTCAATTAGAGGTTGAAAAATCAAGATATAAAGAAGGAAATAAATAATTACGAAGAAGAAATAATACGCTTGAACAAGATCGTTAGCGACAAAGATGAAGAACTAATGCAGTTACGACATAAATTAGAAAGTCAAGAATCAGAGGTCGGCCAGTGTCGACAACAGATAAAAGTTCTTCAACAACAAAATGACGACTCTAAAAAGACACATAAGTCAGAGATCACGAAGAGTAATAAAGAATTATCTAACAATGCTAAAGAAATTTTTAGACTAAGAAATCATAACAAGATACTAGTCACAAAAATTAAGAAGCTGAAAAATAGCCGAAAGATAGAACAATCTATGGACGACATTGAAGGGAAACTTCTAGACAAATAGGAAGAAAATAGTGGTATCATAAGTCATAATGAAGATCTTAAGGAGTAACTTAAGACATCTGAAGATGACAGAAAATCGCAAGTCGAATTGATTAAGAAGCTTCAAAATGATAACAGGCAGTTAGGAAACAAGTTGGAAAAGATACAGAATGAAACCTTAAAAACTCAAGAGACGAAAATAAAAATCCCAGCTCAGATCAATGCTCAAAAGATGACATTAGTAAAAGAAAATGACATTGTGAAAATTTCCTATTGACACCCCAACCATAAGAATCGATATTCTGAAAAGAGGGAAATGTCGAAAGATGATGGTACTAATGTGATCAAAGCTCTTAACGACAGATCAATGGGGAATCCCAACAGTCAGCAACAAATCAATTTGGGATGGATTGACCCATCCACATATCGGAATATATGCTCTACACTTAGCAGTTCATATCGACATGTTTCATCAGCCATGACATCGCAAAGAACAATGCGACAAAATTATAAGGCTTTGAGGAAAAAGCCTTTCTAAGAGAGTGGCAATGCTATGAATATTATATGTATGTTAATTAAAGTTATTAATTGTTAAGTGAAAGGGTGTAACCCTTCACTATACATGCTCAAGCCTATAAAAGCGAGCTTCATTGTAAATTATTAATCATCCATTATCTAATATATTATATATTTTATCAAATGGAGTTATTTTCCATTGGAGGATTATTTGCTTGAATAATCACTGAGTATATTCGGACACAGATATAGCATGATCCCTGCTTGGACATCTCCCGCTGGTTCAGTTTTCTGACTATAACTTGGGATATTATAGAACGTATCCGTAGTTCGCGCCAGATCACTATCTGACAGTGGTCCATAACCCTATTAAGAAAGTTGACGAATTCGTCCCACAGCAATTTGCAGTAAATTTGGAAAGGCATGGACTATTGAACCTGTTGAAGCTACCGCACTTCGGGCATAGCAATGAAGTTAATGCGATTGCCAAGGTCTTGTTATCCTATGTTCACGGTGGTTATCTTTGGCTAGGGAGGCCAATTGATTTGAATGTGGACTTGATTCATTGAATTACCGGCCTATCTAAGGTTGGTAAGGATCCCAACGTCCATTTTGTTGGTAAAGACAAGGACCGAAATATCGCTGCACAGGCGGTGCAGAAATACAAATAGTCTCGAGGAGGTCGGGCTTATGACCTCACTGTAGTAGAAGATGAAGCACTCATATTCACAGGCAGTTTGCTCGCAGGCAGACTTTTAACGAAGTGCCGACCCAAAGAAGTCCCTGGAGCTATCGTAGAGCTTGCAGTCGCAGCTGCGGAGGGAGAGTAGTATAACTGGTCTCTCTTTCTCCTGAATACATTCTTGGACGACTACCGCAACGTTCAGGACACAACCAATCAGCTGTTCCATTTCTCTTGGCTCTTGATCTTGTGTGCCTTTGTCGGGTGGAAGGAACCGCC
Organism: Larix kaempferi; assembly: GCA_027924585.1. Classification (NCBI taxonomy): domain Eukaryota; kingdom Viridiplantae; phylum Streptophyta; class Pinopsida; order Pinales; family Pinaceae; genus Larix; species Larix kaempferi. The sequence goes on from BSBM01000673.1 coordinate 26,602,427, forward strand.
CAACACTCAGTTTCTTCTGTGCCGTTCATGAGAGGTTACAGGGATGCGCTATGTTAACCTCTGGGATTCTAATAATCCCGTGAAGCGCAAGATGAACCGCGCTGTATTCTTTGAGTACTACAATCTCCTCAAAGATACCATCCTGCAGATTCCAGTGCTTACTGAGGAGACGACAGAACTCTATGGAGTGAAGTTGGTCTTTTCTGCCAACTTGCATGAAATATATTTCCGCCCTTGCGGAATTCATTTGAAAGAATGGGCCGTAGGGCTCTACCGAATGAATACCCAGGATGTGGAGGATACTATGAAGTCCTGACCAGATGAATGGAAGCAGGCCGCTGACATCGCTACCGCGATGCCACCCCCTGACGTGCCAAAGAAAGATAAAGGAAAGGAGAAGGTCGCGCAAAAGGATGATGAAGGTCCGTTAGGACCGGCTACCAAGAAGCAGAAGCTGTCGCACCCCGCAGAAGCGACTGGAGATCCCCATGAGACACTTGCCGTGGGGTTCGACCAGTACATGAAGGAACAATTTCGTGAGCTGCGTACCACTCAGGCCAAGATCAGAATTGCTCTGGACCTGCAGCTCATGGAGTTGAAAGGTCTCGCAGGACAAGTTGCGCAGACCCATGCGCCAGCATCCGGCTCGCAGGCACCGCAAGCATCTACAAGCACCGAGCGGGTTGAAGTACCTACAGGGAGGCACACTGTTGTCCACGTCCCGCCTGCAAGCATGACACTCCCGGATCCTTTGGCTGCACTGCAAGTAAGCGCAGCTGGGCCTGTTGAAATAAATTTGTCACTTATTCTGTTGGAAACCCTCCATTTGGTTCAGGAGCAAGTTTCTACTGAGCTAAGAGCTAGGGATATCTCCACATTCCATGTCAATCAAAGACTGCAGATGCAGGAAGCAAAAATATGGGCAGGCTACAAGGAGATCTCTGCGCAGCTTGAACTTCACGAAGCGCAAGACACTGGGCTAAGGAATGTTGTTGATGAAATCGCCCAGGAGCTGCCAGCCTGCCAAATTCAACTAGACCTTCCGTTAGTTGAGAAAGTGCAACGCATTGGTAGAAGGGCGCAAACCCTAGAACAACAAGTAGTTGCTATGGCCGAGGACCATAGAAAGCAGCTTGCCGAGTTGGAAGCTCATGTCACAGTGCCTCCCGTAGATGAGACGCAAGAACGACTTGAAGCACTACGCACAGCTTCTACCTAAATGAGGAGCAGAACAAAAGAAGCCCAGCAGTTAATGATGCAAGCTATGGAGGCTTGGTCGGAGCTTGAGAAGCTCCCTTCTAAAGTTACCCTTATGGAACAGGTGGAAGCAGCAGAACAGTCCCTCACTGTTCTGAACGAAGAAGCTAAGTCTTTGGAAGGCTTAGCAAAAATGAGAAAGATGAGCGAAGTCCACAAAGTCCATCAAGAACTGCACAGGCTCAGAAACAAAGATGCTACTTTCGCCAACATCATTTAGCCGTTTATGGATGAGTATGCTGAACTTGCTGCCCAGGCAGAGGCCAAGTTCAAAGCATTTGCTGAGTCTCAAGAGTTGTCGATGTTGTAGAAGGAGAAGAAGCCACTTCAGACCTGGTGCAGACAACCATGGAATGCGTGCAAGACATGGACATCGTTATTGCGCAGTGGAAGCAATCTTTAACTGCGACCCAAGCCAAGTCAGATGCACAACTAAAACAACCGCCAGCTAGTGCGGGTGGCTCGGGGACGAGCCACAAGTAAGTGTTAGGGGCCTATTGGAGCATAGGCCACAGCTATGGTAAAGCTGCCAAGTTTTGGGAAAAAGCACTAAGTTTGAAGGAAAAGTGCTAATTTTGAGGAAAAGCACCATTTTTGGTGGAAATGAACAGTGCGTGGTACGGTGCCAGATGGACAAGCTCACTGCAGAGTGCGGACCGAAAATCGTGGAGCTCGCATGCACAAGCCAAAGAAGAGTAAATGTGGCCGAGTAGAAAGCTCAACCACCACAATAAATGAAGCGGCGAAATAGAGGGGTCAGCTACCCTCACTAAGGATAAGTACAGAAGTTATGGTTGCTCGGACCAAGGAAGAGCAACGGGACGAAGCATTGAAGGCAAAGGACAAGGAGCAAAGAACGATGAAGCGGCGCCCATACCCGCGATCTACGCCGAAAATCGCGGAGTCTGCAGGAAGCTACGACGCGACTGCAAGAGGTGTCTAAAGTACACCTAGCCGTCAGTGGTTAGGGTTTTTGGGGATTACTGATGGGAAAGGCCCACAGTTTTGTAAAGGTGCGACCCTCAGGGCCACCTATATATATGTGTAATTGTAAAGGGAAAAAGGTGAGATGGGTTAAATAGGTTGGTTAGAAGGTTAAGGAGTTAGAGAATTGGATAGCTGAAGAGCTAGAATCACTGAGTTTACAGACAGTCTAGGTTGATGTCTAAGTCATTGTAATATTTGTAGAAGAAGAGAATAGATCTAAGAGAAGGGCTCCCAGCTTTGTGCGTGGAGTTTCCCAGAAAGATCTAAGGCTGCAGCTGTGTGCGTAGATGAACTGTGTAATTTCCGTTCCAAGTTAATATAAAATATAGTTCCTGTGGACGTGATTTCCCTGTGGAGGCGAACCACATATACTTCTTGATTGTTATGGTGATGTTTTACGTGATTGCATGTCTTTGTTTTACAATCTGTGTTTACATGAATGTTTCGCTATCTTTATGAATGAGTATGTAAAGTAAGTCCTTGAAGCTCCCTTAGAAGTCATACTTGTGCAGTGTCAAAGGAGCATGTAAGAACATTATCGCTGCAGTGCTCGAGGAGTGTGTTACTGCGCTGTGGCGCAAGGCCAGAAACGATACATAGTGTATCGGGCATAGCGGGTAAAATCCTTGTGCGCAGGGGTGGGGCTGCCGCGCAGCTAGGCTGAGACGAGTAAGTTCCAGCGCTGTCGCACCGTATGACCTGTGGAAGAGTAAGACGCTCTGTACAGGGGAACCTGCAAGAAGATATAAGAGAGAGGGCTGTAGACTCCATGCCACCCCGGTTAAGGAAACTTGATTCCTTAGCCCCCCAATAGCCACTTCGGGTGAGACTTCGAGCTGCCACGCAGCTCGTCGCCGAAAGGGCTAGTGCGCCAAAGGGGTGTTTGTTGCTACGCCTCCTGAAAACCTGGGTCTGTCCAGAAAGCAGCCAACACCATCACATAAAATAAACATACCATCACTAACATCATCTCCGGAGAGAACATTTTTATCCTTGAGTGTCAATACAACTTCCCATCATTCCGTTACTTTATCAATCCCGTAAAGGACCTTCAATCTTCCAGATCCTTTGCATATCAACAACACTACATTGTTTAGTGCAAGTTGCTGACCACATAATACAGATATACAAATATTGATATCATGGAATGTATGTTGCTGCTAGTTGGGTTTAGCCCTAATGGTTGAGACTCAAGAAGAGTGTTATCTCCACAAGTAACATGGTGAGATCTTAATGAGTATATTTTTGTAATGGACTGTATTGAGAAATCCTTCAGCTTTTGTAGAATCCATTTTACTCTGGGTACCATCCTTAGAATGAAGGGAAGTGCCCAATGGATTTCCCTAGGATTTAAATTTCAAGGGGAAGCATGTATGCTACACACCTATCTCCCAATTTTTGGAAGTTTAATATCAAAAAAATGCATCTATTTTTATCTTATTTCGACACATCATTCCTTATTCTTGTAGATATCTCCTACACATGTAAGGCTCAAGAATACAGTGAAATAATAGTAACCACATCAGAATAATATTTGCCATAGCTAAGCTGAAAATAGTATAGAAATAATGTTAAAAGAAAAAAAATTACTTCCACTATGCAATGCCTTTTCATTCAATGTTATAAGTTCAATAATAGACACTATTAGAAGTATTTGAGTAATACACAATATCGTTAAAATATAACGAGACAGATATGTAAGCTTTAAGAGGTTACATACCTTCTCTTCAAAAATATTGGCTAGACATGCATCCTTTTCCCCCTCAGCACTTTTATACTCAATATTTCTACTTTTATCCCCCCATGATAAAATTTCTGACCCACCTTCTGACTTTGTCTTCACTTTTTTTCCCCTGATTCTGCAAAACATTAAAATGCCCTTAATGAAAACATTGTAAACAAAAAAATATAGGATCATAATCCCTAAACATGCAGTGGATCAAAATAACATAAACCCCATAGATGACTGAGATGCATTTTCTCTCTAATAAGGTAATATCCAATTATCCGCCACTATCTTTGCTCCTTGATAATCACTACACTAAAAGTCTAAAACTAAATCTTTTGGTGTGCAATTTTGCAAATCAGCAATTCAAGAATGGAACAAAAAAATTAATAAGAATTGAGTGCAATTAACAAAATAATAAACATATAGATTTGTTCAAAATAAAAATTGTAAAAAACACCTAATATATATTAACATTTAAAAATATAAGCAATGCGAAATTGGTGTTTAAAATAGTTGAAATAATATATTGCCCATGCCTTGTGAATGACAAAATGCGTTATGGAGTGCCCACCAAGGTTCTTTCTAATCCACTTTTATTAGTTTATCTTACGATGTTTTTTTCTCAAGATGGTTTTCAATAAGTTAAAAAGAGAAAAAAATCCTAGCCGGATCAAAAATCAACCAAAGAAACATGGTTTTCATAATTAGTAGAAAAATACAAAAACAATGCTTCAAGAGATAGGAAAGCAAGATGATCACAATCTGATTTTTTTTTAACATTCCAAAAAAAAGAGGGATCAGTCGCCATCTGCTCCTCTGTGTTTTGCAATCACCAAAAGGAGTGGTGTCAAAAAATTTAATCATAAAGTAAGGGAAACCAAGATATCAAGACCATCACATGGAGGCTTGGTTGGGGAGGGTCCTCTTTGATCAGTATCATTTTGATCATTTAGTAATATACAAGAAGAAGATAATGAAACCTTGATTCTTTCCTTCCTTCATCCACTAATATACAACCTAAATTGCAGTAAAACATTTTAATTGTAGAGGTTAGTATTACTTTGTGACTCCTATATCCTATAATTTCACGAGGGAACAACAGTAGATAGTCCGAATGCATAAGTTATGGGCTACCATGAAGAAACTGGTAGGTCTATGGTGAAAGTGACATTTATTCCAAGTCTGGGTGGTGAATAGGGTGATTTCTTTGAAGTAACATACCCTAACAACCCTGAAACTCTAATTTTGTGTTGATTCATGAGAATTCCAATTTCTGGGCATTAACAGTGGAAACAAGCAACATATTTCTTAATTTTTGGCAGGTTTTAGAAATTTTGTAGCCCTAATTATCAGTTCTTTGGAAAATTTCATGGTAAAATAGTAGTAAAAATCCACAATATTAAACGCTAGGAGAATTCTGGGTACATTTTCAGGTGTTTTCACGAAACTGCAGTCATAAAACAACTTGGAACCTCATCTCTATACCTTAAACTAGTAGTATATCAACATCAATAGAAATTCTATGCATGAAGACATCCCTAATATCCACTTATGGGAAGTGTTTGGTTTATTTCAGACCTTAGATATCAATTCTAAGCAATTATGTGGATGCAAAAAAACCTTGAAAAGCATATATGACCATACACCAATCCTATATATTGAATTTTAGTGACCTGTCTGTGAGAGTAAATATAAAAGTATGGACTTCTTCTCTTTGGAAGGAAGAATTCATCCTTAATCGAAGTCTCAACCATGCATTAAGTATTCTACGAGATGCCACACCCTTGAATAACATGTTTGGAGGTGTGTAGTGATAATATAAATAACCAAGAGTTAGGGACTGTGGCAGCACTAGTCTATTGGGAAAAAAGCATCTCATCTTATATCATTTGTATGGGTTAGTGAGTGGACATCCTTTGAAGGTCCTTGCGGTTTTTTCTTTAGTGAGGTTGCTTGGTGGAAATCTATTGGAGTTCCCCCCAACCTTGCAAGACATCTAATGAAAGTTGGTTGTCTAGTAGACATCACTTGATTGGTTTGGACTCCTTGTGGACATGGCTTGTTCAGAAATTTTCTTTCAACAAACCTTTGGGGGATAGTATGTGGAGTTGTGGACACATTTGGCTAGTTGAGTTTCCTTGTTGAAGTTCCTTGGATAATTACTCATGTAGTTTGAGGGGTAACACACCATAGACTATTTATTTACATCTGACTTCATATTCTTAAATTGGAATCCTTTCCAAGAGGATGACTTTGATTTTGTGGAATATAAGTTGTTGATTGCATTTCATTGTTTATTTTTTACTTTTATATCATATTTTATACATTGGTCCAAGCTTAGTACTACTAGAAAATCTCTAGCACTACTACTAGAACCACATGTTGTAGCATTGGATAGTTGATAGTCAATATCAAAGCTAGAAAAACAAGCGGAAAAGACAGCATAACATTTTATGGTAAAATAGTTGTAATGTTGCAAATGTTGTAAAATATAATAAAGCATAATACCAAGAAAAATATAAGGAAAGTATGCTAAAAAATCATTTCTAAATCATATTAATAATTTTTTTCCTTTACTTTAGTGTGTAGTGTGATATATTTACTAACTGAGTTAGTGTTGTATGCTTTGAAAAAAATAAGAATAACTACAAAATGGTCTAATAAATGTGATAAAATATCCTCAAAGATAAAAATAATATGGCGACATGAGGGTTTATTGATTTGCCAATTTTGGTGGATATTCCTCTTATAGGAAGTGTTGGGTTTATTTCAGACCTTAGATAGCAATTTTGAGCGATTTTCTGGATGCAAACAACCTTGGAAGGAATATTTCAGCGTAAAACAATCATATATATTCAATAAGAGCGACCTCTGTTTGAGAGGCAACATAAAAGGGTGGATGTATTCTCTTTGGAAGGAATAATTCATCCTTAATCGAAGTGTCAACCATGCATTAAGTATTCTAGGAGAGGCCACACCCTTGAATAACATTTTTGGAGGAGTATAGTTTGGTAAATAACCAACAGTTAGGGACTGTGGAAGCACTAGTCTATTATGAAAGGAGCATCTCATCTTTGAAGCTTATCTTATATCATTTGTAGGGTTAGTGAGTGGACATCCTTTGAAGGTTCTCGGGGTTTTGTAATTTGTGACGTTACTTGGTGGAAATCTATTGGAGTGCCCCCCCTTGGGAGACTTCTCTAGGAAATTTAGTTGTTTAGTGGACATCACTTGATTTCTTTGGATTCCTTGTGGACATGGCTTGTTTAGAAATTTTCTTTCAACATACCTTTGGGGGCTAGTATGTGGAGTTATGGAAAAATATGGTTAGTTGAGTTTCTTTGTTGACATTCCTTGGGCACATTCCTTGGAGAATTCCTTGTGTAGTCTGAGGGATAACACACCATAGTGGCATTATTTACATGTGACTTCATATTATTAAATTGGAATCCTTTCGAAGAGGATGACTTTGATATTTTGGAATATAAGTTGTAGACTGCATTTCATTGTTTATTTTTTACTTATGTATCATATTTTCTACATTGCTCCAAGATTAGTACTACTAGTAAATCTCTAGAACTACTACTAGAACCACATCATGTAGAATTGGATAGTTGAGAGTCAAGATCAAAGATACAAAAACTATCAGAAAAGACAACATAATATTTGATTGTAAAATAGTTGTAATGTTGCAAATGTTGTCAAATGTAATAAAGCAGAATACCAAGAAGAATATAACGCAAGTATTCTAGAAGAAAATATTTATAAATAATATCAATAGCTCGTTTTCCTATACTTTAGTGTGTAGTGTGATATATTTAGTAACTGAGCTAGTGCTATGTGCTTTGAAAAAACGAAGAATAACTACAAAATGGTCTAAGAAATGTGATAAAATATCCTCAAAGATAATAAAAAAAAAATATGGCCATATGAGTGTCGATATTGATTTGCCAATTGTGGTGGATATTACACTTATGGGAGTATTGGGTTTATTTTAGACCTTAGATAGAAATTCCAAGGGATTTTGTGGATGCAAACAGCCTTGAAAAACATACCCGAGCATAAAAAAGTCCTATATGTTCAATCTGAGCAACCTGTGTGTGAGAGGCAACATAAAAGGGTGGATGTCTTCTCTTTGGAAGGTAGCATTCAACCTTAATCGAAGTCTCAACCATGCATTAAGTATTCCAGGAGATGTCACACCCTTGAATAGCATGTTTATAGGAGTATAGTGTTGTAAATAACCAACAGTTAGGGACTATGGAAGAACTAGTCTATTGTGAAAGGATCATCTCATAATTGAAGCTCATCTTATATCATTTGTAGGGGTTAGTCAGTGGACATCCTTTGAAGGTGCCTGGGATTTTTTCTTATGTGAGGTTGCTTGGAGGACATCTATTGGAGTTCCCCCCTACCTTGCAAGACTTCTAATTAAAGTTGGTTGTCGAGTGGAAATCACTTGATTGGTTTCACTTCCTTGTGGACATGACATCTGAAAGTTTCTTTCAAGAAACCTTTGGGGGAGAGTATGTGGATTTGTGGGCACATTTGGCTAGTTGAGTTTCCTTGTTGATTTTCCTTGTTGATTTTCCTTGTTTATTTTCCTTGTTGAGTTTCCTTGTATAATTCCTCATGTAGTCTAAGGGGTAACATAGCATAGAGGCATTATTTACATCTGACTTCCTATTCTTAAATTGGAATCCTTTCCAAGAGGATGACTTTGATTTTGTGGCATATAATTTGTTGATTGCATTTCATTGTTTATTTTTTACTTTTATATCATCTTTCCTACATTGCTCCAAGCTTAGACTACTAGAAAATATCTAGAACTACTACTAGAACCACATGTTGTAGCATTGGATAGTTGAGAGTCAATATCAAAGCTAGAAAAACAAGAAAAAAAGACAACATAATCTTTTATGGTAAAATAGTTGTAATGCTGCAAATGTTGTAAAATCTAATAAAGCAGAATACAAAGAAGAATATAAGGCAAGTACGCTAAAAAAATATTTCTAAATCATATCAATGGTTTGTTTTCCTATACTTTAGTGTGTAGTGTGATATATTTATTAACTGAGCTAGTATTGTGTGCTTTGAAAAAATGAATAATAACTACAAAATGGTCTAATAAATGTGATAAAAGATCCTCAAAGATAAAAAAAAATAATATGGTGATATGACGATTTATATTTATTTTCCAATTCTAGTGGATATTCCTCTTATGGGAAGTGTTAGGTTTATTTTAGACATTAGATAACAATTTTGAGTGATTTTGTGGATGCAAATAGCCTTGAAAAGAAGATTTGAGCATAAAATAGTCCTATATATTCAATCTGAGTGAGTTGTGTGTGAGTGACAGCATAAAAGGTTGGACGTCCTCTCTTTGGAGGGCATCACTAAGCCTTAATCGAAGTCTCAACCATTCATTAAGTCTTCTAGGAGTGGCCACACCCTTGAATAACATGTTTGGAGGAGTATAGTGTTGTAAATAACCAACAATTAGGGATTGTGGAAACACTAGTCTATTCTGAAAGGAGTATCTCATCTTTGAATCTCATCTTATATCATTTGTAGGGGTTAGTGAGTTGACATCCTTTCAATGTACCTAGGGTATTGTCTTTTGTGAGTTTGATTGGTGTACATCTATTGGAGTGCATCCCCCTTGGAAGACTTATATGTAAAAGTTGGTTGTTTGGTGGACATCACTTGTCTGGTTTGGCTTCCTTGTCGACATGGCTTCTTCAAAAAATTTCTTTCAACAAACCTTTGGGGGCTATTATGTGGAGTTGTGGAAAAATTTGGTTAGTTGAGTTTCCTTGTTGACATTCCTTGGGAACATTCCTTGTTGACATTCCTTGTCTAGTCTGAGGGATAACACACCATCGATGCATTATTTACATGTGACTTCATATTCTTAAATTGGAATCCTTTCAAAGAGGATGACTTTGACATTGTGGAATATAAGTTGCAGAATGCATTTCTATGTTTATTTTTTACTTTTATATCATATTTCCTACATTTCTCCAAGCTTAGTACTACTAGTAAATCTCTATCACTACTACTAAAACCACATCTTGTAGCATTGGATAGTTGAGAGTCAAGATAAAAGCTAGAAAAACAAGTAGATAAGACAACATAATCTTTGATGGTAAAATAGTTGTAATGTTGCAAATGTTGTAAAATCTAATAAACCATAATACAAAGAAGAATATAATGCAAGTATGATAAAAACACATTTCAAAATCATATCAATAGTTTGTTTCCCATAATTTAGTGTGTAGTGTGATATATTTACTAACTAAGATAGTATTGTGTGCTTTGAAAAGTTTAAGAATAACTGCAAAATGCCTATAAGAAATGTGATAAAAGGTCCTCAAAGATAAAAAATAATATGGCCATATTCAAGTGTTGATATTGATTTCGAAATTGTGGTGGACATTGCACTAGATAATTTGTCACAATAGATCTTACACATTCTTGCAAAATACTGATGTCATCCTTGATTATGTAGTGCTTACTTATTATGATAATTTAAATTTTTTTCCAAGAAAAAACTCTTAGGGAAACCCAAGGGATGATTCCTCACAGTCATGGATGGCATCCCTAGTAAACCCATCAACATTATATAGTGTGCCTCACTCAAGGGGATTCAAAATGCGCACCTGCTAGCACAAAAATAACCAAATGGTAAAAAACATCAATGATAATTAGTTGAGTTTACTCCTTCGGATTGTTACAATTTAATATTAGAATCATAGCTCTTGAATTATTGAAATTAATTGGGAAGGTATTAAAATAAGATAAAACTAAAAAGACCACCATTTTCACAATGAACACAAGATATACCCTAGGAAACCCAATATGGGAAAGCCCTGTCGTAAAGTGAGGACTATAAATTGCTCTTTTCTTCTTAGATATAAAATGTGAATTCAGAGGAATATGGACTCACTTGGGAGTTGCAATAGGCAATGTCACTTGAATGGATGCTACAAGGTCATCTACTTCTTTTATTTTTCTCATAGTATATGTTTCCTTTGCTCTACTCAACTATGGAAGAATAAATCAATACATTAGGAAAAAAATCCCTTCCTTTCCTAGTGGCTCAATATCTAACATGTCTTAATAGTTGTCTAGGGTTGGGGTTAGGGTTTTTGCATGCCTCAATTATTCTTTAGGGCTAAGAACTTGGACCTTTTAGATTCTCCTTGAAATTCCACATTGAATAGCTCCACATGTGTGAGTAATGAGTGTGCACATGGAATTGACTCAGTAGTACGGTGGTCTAAGCATTGGTAAACTTGTGGGAGGCATAATTTATTGAGGTTATTTTTGCATCATTGGAAATCTCTCAACAATTAGAACAACATTGGAGGGCTAAAAGTTTGTTTGCAAATTTTTTACTCAAAAAATCGATGTTTAATGCCACAAATAGGCTCTTGACATTTTAGGGCCCAAAAACTCAAAAATAGGACCTGCCCCTAAAATGGGCCCCACGATTCCATGGATCTAATGTATTCACTGAAAAAGTGCCAAAATAGATGACAAATTATATACTGATCCATTTTGGATAGTATATAATCCACGAAGTATAATCTAAACTATAAAATGAGAAAATACTAAGTTTGAGAATATGAAGTCAAAAATTAAAATTAAGATATAGCCATTAGATGGGTTTTTGGTTGATTTTGTTTTTCCACTGGATCTTTTGTTGCTAATACTATGCAATGCTACTTAGGAGGATGTATTGAAGAATAATTTAAATGTTTTTACATGTACAATTGCTTCAGAGACATAGGAGGAAGAGTCCTGGAAGAGATATATCAGAAAGTGTTGATCTAGCTCCTGCTGAGGTTGGTGTTCATGACATGTATTTTTTATTTATAAATATTTTTGTTCAACATTTTTCCCTAGAACTATTGTGTCTTTTCAATATTTCATAAAATCAATAGTCTAAGAGTGTCTTTCATTATCTTGGTATATATTCTCATAATCAAACTTTTCTTATGTGAAATCAGTCTTAATTTGTAGCTTCTTTTGGAATTTCGATATACAAATCATATTAATGGATATTCTATTGTTGTTAATGTTGTGGTTGTTAACATTTTTTTAGATTATGAATGTGAGTTTCAAAAATATGGGCGAAACAAACTAGGATAAAGATGGAAAGAACACCACAATGTACTTCCATCACTAAATGTGCAAACAAAATTCCGAGCCTTAAAGACCAAGATAACTACTAATAGAAGAGAGGAATAAAATAAAAGGAAGTTTGTATATTCATTTACAAACATGCCAAGCTAATTGGTATGCATGTTGTGCCATTTTGTTTAAAGATTTGAACTGTCCCAACTGTTTTGGTCTTAGAAAAGGAAGAATTATTCAGAGCTCTACAGGATATGGAAGTAGGGAAAACATATGAAAATTTGATATGTGTTTGACAATGGTCTCTTTAACATGTGTCAAAAATGCAGGATCAAGCTCATCCTGTGATTTGAAAATTTCAGGATCCTTTTACACCATTTAATTTGCATGTGAAATTTGAATGCTTAACCTCATAAAAAGACTTTTTAAAAGATAATTTCAAATTCTTAATCAAACAAAATAAGCAAATCAAACAAGTATGCAAACCATCAAATTGCAGATAGCAGATGATCACGGAGTTCACCCTTCCTGGGCTACGACTCTGAGCCACTTCCAATGATAAGGCCGATCTCTTTAAGTATTCAAAAGATTACATACAAGATTTATGGAAAAAATTCTGAGTTCTGTCAGTCAAACACAGACATAGATTGTACCACTGAGTTCCTCTCAAAATTATGAGAAAAATGAGTGTAAAGTCGACCCCCTTTGCTTGAGACCTCCTTTGGCACGCACTTCAAGAAAGATCCATTCTGCGCCTATATGGACTGTACAGACTGTACCTTTCTATACTTGAAATACCGCCTCGATAACTGTGCACATAATGGTAAAAAAATCCCCCTCCGTCGTTCAAAAAGTGTGGTTTAAATACGTTTTTTGGGCGCCGAAAGTATGGGCCACATGCCCCTTTTTGGGCTCCAAATATGCATCAAATCTTTAAACAAAAAGGGCCAATCCTTAACAAAGGATTGGGCCATATCTCAGTGGTAATGCATTGTATTAGCAAGGTGGAGGTCCCAGGGTCAAACCCGCAGCCCTCACCTCCTTTTGATGTGGTGGTAACACAATACATATGTGTTGGTGTTTGTTGTAATATATGGTTTGGATTTGATTGATATGGTTTGAAGTTTCCCTTGGTTTTTCTATCTGGCGGTTCCCGTGGTATGTTGGTATATTATATGGTTCAAAAATTACACATGGGGTCAAGAGCTAAGCCCTTGACCCCACCCCTTTTTCCATATAAAAAAACCTTTACCTTTAAATAAACATTGACTCCTATATGGTTAAGAAACAATTGCGGAAATCCTGGCTAGGTTGATATGGTGGATACTTAGGTGGAGAGGAGGTTGGGGGTTCGATCCTCCTTGAATCCTTATTTTTTGGTAATAAAACCAACTATGTTCCAACCAAGCTGCCACTTGGCATTCGCTGGTTGGTCCATATGGATATCGAACCTGCCAAGTGTCAATCTGAGATTGGTTCAGGTCAAGTGTCTGCTAACTATACATGTTGATTGTGCATGCCACATGGCACCCTGAGGGTGTGCCACGTGGCCCATTTTTTCCCATTTTTTTCCATTTTACCCATTTTTTTGTATTTTCAGGACTCAATAAATTTCTCGTTTGGAGTCCGTTTCTCGTGAAAGGAACGTCAACAGAAATCTCTCGATGATCTCTACGCATCTGTAAGCTTCTATTCACATTTTATAGACTTTAATTTTGATCGATATTGGAGATCCTCCTAGTTCAAACCTTCTCATTGATAATCTTTTGGGACACCAAAAGCATAGAATCATTCAGAAAAATAGGTGAGGTTACATCTCCCTCACTCTTCCAGTATCTAGATATCGTTCCTTACTTGGATGCATTTCTTTAATCCCCACACGAATATATTCCACATCACCTCTTCGTGAAGATATTACCTTCTTACCAAGTATGATATATTCCTGAAGTTCATTGAGGTATTCATGAACAAACTCATCAACATAAGGTACTTGAACCTATACATCTTTCTCCATAATAATAGGAGGCTCATACAATTTTAAATTTTCCACATTAACAATGGAATACATTTGCATATAAGGAGGAAAATAAAATGAAAAGCATTGTTACCAACCTGATCCAAAATTGTAAAAGGTCCATACCTGATTGGTTTCAACTTTATACCTTTACCTTGGAGTCATTCTTTGCTGATATGAAGCCATACTTGATCACCAATTTGAAAGTGATGATCTACCCGATGCTTTTCATGTATTTATTTACACTTGGCCTAAATTGATTCCAACTGCTCTTGCACTACTTGATGTACCAACTGGATCTACTGAATCAACTTCAAATCTTTATCTGCATCAACTTGACCATATCCCACTAAATATTTCCCATAAGAAAAATCTAAGGGAGACTTTGGAAAATATCCAAAACATGTCTCAAATGGAGACCTTTGTGTTGAAGAGTGTGTTAGCACCTAGTTTTTCAGCATATGGGCTAAGGTGAAAGAGATGGATAGTCTTGAAAATTCCTTGAAGCAAATTTGGTTAGAAGTGATAAGGAGTTAATAAGCTTGAAGAAATGTTGAAGAAATGCAAAAATGCAATTAAAATAATAAAAAATGGGCCAAAAGACTATAGTCCGACGCCAAATATTATAGAAGTTAACCATCATGCAGATCGTGTCATTGATGGAGCGTAGATAGGAGATCAACGGCTCTCGTTGATCATTGAAAAGAAAAACTACACGGAGTAAAAGGGGAATGAGCGGTCATGATGGGTAATACCGATGTACAGGTGGCAACTGGAGAGCACCTCGCAAGGAGGAAAAGTGGTAAGCAAAACCATTTTAAATCCATGCGAAACCATCGTGGCACTGAGATCAACGGCTGGGGTTCATAAGCAAATATCCGACGGTCCGAGACGAGACGTTGTTATCTACTGCATAAGTTTCATAGATCAAGGAACCGGATTGCAAGGTAGAAGGTATCAACAACGATGAGAGTTGAATCTGCGTGAGAGATAAGCAATGGGGAACCCACTAGCGAGAGGCATTGAAAGCTTAAGCATATGGCAGATCTCCATCGTGGATGCAAAATAGGAAAAGATCGACGATCCTAGAGGATTGTCACATCAGGAAGATGCGCGATGGATAAAGGGGTGTGGTGGTTGCGATGAAGAAAACCGCTGGATAGGTGTTGTTTAGGTACATAGGGTACTCCCAAAATACCGAATACCTAGAGCAACCACTTCACACAAATAGATCACAGATCAACACACCGATGCTTTTGACGTGGTTTAAACCCTAGAGAGGGAAACACTCCACGACCTCGACCAAATAGCTTCTACAGAGCAATTTATTATGAAAAGAAAGAAAGTTACAAATGAGCTTCTCATAATTGATCAACTAAACAATGACCCTCCATGCTCTTTAAATAGAGATCATGGACCAATCGGGTGTTAAGCCATGGATCAAGGTTAGGTATGATCTAAGAGAAGTTGAGTCGTCGGATCACAACATATCGTGACCATCGGATTAAATATTTACAAATGCATACTAATGCATACTTAAGAAACACACTTTTCCTAACGGATATATTACACAAGTTGATCTTAACTAACTCCTAAGTGTCTAAATATCCTAACATCCCCCCTTAAGAACAACTTGGGATAGGATTGAAGGATTTACAAAAGTGACACTATTAAGAGAAGGAAGGAGGCTTTAGAGCCTATCCCCCCTTAATGACAAATTCCTGAACTCCTAACATAGATCGAAGTTTAGAAAAATTCGCTTCTGTAAGAGACTTGGTGAATATGTCTGCAACTTGATCGTCTGTAGGACAAAAGAGCACTTCAAGAACACAATCATGAACAAGATTTCTGATGAAGTGCATATGTATCTCAATGTGTTTTCTACGTTGATGTAGGACTGGATCTTTGGCAAGATTGATGGCACTTTGATTGTCACACCAAAGTGGAGTAGGTTGCTGCTAGTCGAATCCAAACTCTGAAAGGATCTGTCAAAGCCATAAAGCTTCCTGACTGGCATTAACTACGGCTTGATATTTTTCCTCTGCTGAAGAAAGAGCAAGAGCTTGTTGTTTCTTACAAGCCCAAGTGATAGGTCTAGATCCCAGACTGAAAACATAACCTGCAGTAGACTTTCGATCATCAGGATCGCCAGCCCAATTTGAATCAGTGAAACCAACCAACAAAGATTTCCCCCCTGTAGTGTAATGAATCCCAAACTAAATTGTACCTTGAATATATCGAAGTATTCTTTTAGCTGCTTTCCAGTGACTTTCATGAGGTGTTTGCATATAACGGGCAACACGACCAATGATAAAGGAAAGGTCAGGATGGGAATGAGTCAAGTATAAGAGACTACCAACAAGCTGACAATACAAGGTGGCATCTACTTCAGGTGAAGTACAAGTGGCGGAAAGTTTGACTCCAAACTGGAAGGGAGAAGGGGTTGGTGTACAATCTTCCATGTGAAAGCGACAAAGAAGGTCACAAGCATACTTAGAATGAGAAAGAAAGATTCCTTCTTTGGTTTGCAGGACTTGGAGACCAAGAAAATAATGCAAATGTCCTAAGTCTGACATTTCAAAATTTTGCTTAAGACTAGATTTCACATGGGTTATAAGCTTAGGGTCACTACCAGTAAGAATAAGGAAATCAACATATAGAACAAGTATGATGAGATAGTTTCCTACTTTCTTGGTATAGACATTGGGGTCAGAATGGCATCTAGAAAAACCAGTGTCAAGGAGAAAGCTATCCATTTTGGAATACCAGTCTCTAAGAGCTTGCTTAAGGCCATATAAGGATTTCTTAAGGTGACAGAAAGGCTAGAGTGATTCTGAACATATCCAAAAGGTTGTTCCATGTAAATTGTCTCCTATAAATCACCATGTAAGAAGGCAGACTTGACATCCATTTGATGGACTTCCCAATTATGTAAGGTTGCAAGGGAAAGAACAAGGCGGATGGAGTTCATTTTTGTGACAGGAGCAAAGGTTTCAGTGTAGTCAATCCCTTCAACTTCGTACCTTTGGAAACTAACCTTGCCTTAAGTCTTTCAACGCTTCCATCTGATGCATACTTAGTTCTATAGACCCATTTACATTTGACAAGTTTTCTTCCTTTTGGAAGAGGTACAAGATCCCAAGTATCGTTCGCCATTAAGGAACGATATTCTTCATCCATAGTTGCATCCCAATCTCTATTTGCTAAAGCTTCTGCAAAGGTTTTTGGATCATGATTCTCAGAAACTTGAGCCAAAAGAGAAGAGGCTCGCTGAAACTGAGAACGTGTTCAAAGTTGATCACTAGGATCACTGGCAAGATCACCAGCTGCTTCACATGTTGAATGGACCCATTGAGGAAGCACTTGTGCTGGTGCAACTAGAGGAACATGAGTAGGTAGAGGTGTATTTTCATCCTCACTATCGTCATCAGAAACTGGAGTTGGAAACCTGTCAAGGAAGTTGGAAGAAGAATAAGGCACAAGCACCAAATCAGGCTCACAGGCCAAAGATGGCACAATTGCCGAGTTAGGCTCACGGGCCAAGATATTTTCATCAAATTTAACATCTATTCTAATGATTACATCATGAGAATGTGGTTGAAGAAGTCTATAACCTTTTACATCTTCAGAATATCCAAGAAATATGCACTTTTCACTTTTAGGCTGCAATTCTTTATGTTTTTCATCCCGAATGTGAGCCCATGCTTCACTACCAAACACACGGAAGTGACTTACATCTGGTTTAATTTTACTCCATGCTTCTTCCAGTGTGATACCTTGTAAAGATTTAGTGGGGGTGCGATTAACTATGTAATTTGCACAATTTATGGCTTTAGCCCAAAATTGAAGACTTAGTCCCTTAGATTGGATTATACAATTAGCCATTTCTTTTAAAGTGCGGTTCTTCCATTCAGCTACACCATTTTGTTGTGGTGTATATGGAATAGTGTGTTGTTGTTGGATTCCTTTTTTAGTTCAGAAAGTAGTGAACTTTTTGTTAACATATTCTACCCCATTGTCAGATCTTAACTTAATAATTTGATGACCAGATTATTTTTCAACAAGGGCCTTGTAGGCCAAGAACATGTTAAATACTTCACTATTAAGTTTTAGGAAATAAACCCAAGTGCGTCTGGTGTAATCATCAATGAAAGTTAATAAATATTTGAAACCATAAAAGGAAGCAGATGGAAGAGGACCACACAAGTCACTATGCACAAGCTCCAAGGGAACCTAGGCATGCTAAGAGCCATGTTTGTCAAAACTGTCTCGATGATGTTTTCAAGCACACAACTGGAACAGATACCATCCCTGCAAGATACCATCAGAAGACCTATCACCATATTGTCTTTACATAGTTGTTGCAATGAGCGATAATTTAAGTGACCAAATCACTCATGCCAAATTTTGCTCAAGTTATCACTATGAGTAACAAAAACCGAAGGAAAAGGTGATAACCCAAAGTTGTTAAATTTCTACAACCTGGTAATATCATCAACAATTCTGGTAGCTAGGACCTGTTGAGGAACTTTAAAATCCTTGATTACAACCTGCTGAGGTGTAAACGTCATAGTTTTACCTTCACCAGAATGAGTGATTTGATAGACCGATAACAAATTGCAGGAAATTCTTGGAACACATAGTACATCACTGAAATGACCATTATCTGCTAGAACTGTTCCAACTCCTACAACACTTAGAGATCTATCATCACTAACAAATATTTGTTTGGTGTTACATTCATGCATAGTAGAAAAGATGGCTTGATCCTTAGCCATATGATAAGATGCTCCAAAATCAATGAGCCATTGATTTGAAGTAGAAGAAGAAGATGCATTATAAGAATAACCAGAAGCACAAAGTGCATGTCCATGAGAGGTAGATTCTGAAGGCGAATCAAGGCTGATGTGGTGCTTCTTCATTGCTACTTCCAAGGCTTCCATCTTCTTGAAACACTTAGATTCATCATGATTATCTTTCCCGCAATAGTTGCAATGACACTCAGTCTTCTTTCCTTTTGGCTTGGCTCCTTTGTCATTTTTAAAGAATTAGCTGATTGAGAGGGTTTGGGACCCTTGTTTGACTTATTATTGCAAAAATTTTGTTTCTTGGGAGGCATGGAATTTTCTTTCTGTTGGGACAATAAGGCTTTCCCAGATGTATCTGCATTGTTAATTATTCCAAGATGGATGAGCTTATCTTGCTCTCTAATCAAGGAATCACAAAAAGATTCAAGATTAGGCTCTTGATAGCTAGCTGCATTCAAGGATTCTTTCATGGAGTAAAATGTAGATACAAAAACAAAATATGTAGGTCCAAGTTTGGAAAGAATATGATAAATGCATTGTTTGTCTTCCCTCTTAATCTTGCATTCTTCACATAGCAGTTTAAGAGTTTTGTACTTAGATAAATAATCTTGTATGCATAAAAAATCACTTGGATTTAAAGAAATCAACTCATTTTCAAGTTGGTGACCTCGAATTTCATTGTGTTAACCAAAAACAGATTCCAACTTGTCCCAAGCAGCATCAGGTTCATCAATTCTAGATATGTGGAATTGCAAATTAATAGAGATTGACATCCCAATCAATCCACGATCTTCGTCACATCTATTTTCCAATTTGATTTTCTTATCATCATCAATAGGTTATGTTTATTTCCCTGAGGTAATTCTAAAAAGTCCTCTACTTCGTAGAACATCCTCCATACGAGATTTCCATGGGAAATAGTTGGAACTGGTAAGTAGAATATCACAAGGGGCGGCCATTTTGTAAAATGAATGGCTATAAAAACATAAAACAATAGTCTGGATGCGAAGAGCTCGAAACAATAGGCGGTTTTAAAAAAAATGGCACTGAAAACTGACTCCGTATGATGAACTTATGCTTGAACAAAGAAAATGCTAAAGATGTCCCCAATAGTGTGAGCTAGATTAAAAGGTATGTCAAATATCGGAAGGAGGAAGGGTTTTTTTTTTTTTTACTCTTCTTGCTTGGTTTTCATGTTTGCCTTTTTTTTTTCTTCTGCAAATCACACTATAAACCAAAACAAGCAAACAAAAATTCCACACTTGTGGGGTTAGATCTCGTTAACTTTCTCGGAAAGTCTACATTTTCTCTCTATTTTTTATTTGCCAAGATCGCACAAGGTGCATGGCAAAGAGCATACACAACCGAGAAAAACCCTTTCCCTTTTTGTTTCTGATTCGCCGAGATCGCACAAGGTGCACGACAAAGAGCATATGCAGACAGGGAAAGCAACGATTTGAAACTAAAAAAATCTAATAATAAAAATTGATAAAATATGAGATATTTTTATTTTTTAAAACATAAATAAAAAAAACGTCACTGTAACATTATACCTCCAGATCTGATGAAATACGAGTTTCTGAAGCAACCGAGAACCGTTTTCGATCAAACGAAAACTACTTCCCAATGGAAACGATGCTCCGAACACAATGGAACACCTCCCATAGCCCAAAAATGCACAGAAATACCAGAACCAAAAACCCTTTCAAGTTTCGGCAACAATAGTTCAAGATCTAGATCATAACCGGAAGCGTTTCTTCATAAAAGCTCTGATACCATGTTCAGGTACACAAGGTACTCCAAAAATAAAAAACACCTACAGAAACCACTTCACACAAATAGATCACAGATCAGCACAGCGATGTTTTGGACGTGGTTTAAACCCTCGGGAGGGAAACACTCCACAGCCTTGGCCAAATAGCTTATATGGAGCAATTTATTATGCAAAGAAAGAAAGTTACAAATGAGCTTCTCATAATCGATCAATTAAACAATGACCCTCCATGCTCTTTAAATAGAGATCATGGACCAATCGGGTGTTAAGCCACAGATCAAGGTTAGGTATGATCTAAGAGAAGTTGAGCCGTTGGATCACAACATATCGTGACCATCGGATTAAATATTTACAAATGCATACTAATGCATACTAAAGAAACACACTTTTCCTAACAGATATATTACACAAGTTCATCTTAACTAACTCCTAAGTGCCTAAATATCCTAACAGGTGTCAGCACCGTGTTCCGTCGCAAGGAGGAGCAATGGTAATATAAACCACTTTATAGGAATGCGACATCATTATGGAGACACATGATAGATGGTGGAGATTAAATCAGGGAAAGTCATCGAAAAACAAGGATAAAGGAAGATGTCAAATCAGTAAAGTGAGAGCAGATCTAACGGCTCAGATCATTGCATTAGAGATCGACGACTAGAAAAGATGGACAGCTGGAAAAGAAGACCAAGGTTTAAGAGGGAAGGGGTTATATATATAAAGGCGCACATGTAAAGTTGACATTTGTGTTTTGGACCTGTCGGAGTTAGAAGTTTCCATACACGTGGAAGATGAAATAAACGACACGAAAGGTCCCTCTTGGAGCTTCTCAGAGCTTCTTCGGTGATAGATAAGACCTTATAACCACTTCCATTTGTGATTCAAGTCTAATTATATCAGGAAAATGGAAGAAGAACCAGTCTCTAGTAGTAATAGGGTTAGAGTTTCCTTGGAGGACAAGGATTTTTATGTATATGATACGGAGGTTAAGCTGCCCATACCAGAAATTAAGAAAAGGTTGAAGGTCCTGTTTGAGTAGGGTCTAGATGTACATGGAGTCTTTCGGTCATCTTTCATCTTTTTCTGCATTGAGCAAATCATGCCCTTTCCCGAGTTTATATCATGGTGTGCCTATAACTATTCCGAACCCCAACAAATTATCATGAATTCCCAAAAGCCTAAGATGGTTTGTGCCCTAAATTCTGTAGTTGTTAGAAGTTCTTTTGGAGTCCCCGAGTCCCAAGTGCTTAATCCTGAGAGTTTTACCGAAGAGTCTGTTATCTCTGCATTTATACAGTCTTCCCCCGAAAGTAGACAAGCCTTTTTAGCCACTTGTCTCAAGCCTGACCTAGAAGTCAAAAATACCCCCTACCCTTTAGATATAAATTTCTTTAATGAAAACACACAATTAGAACTTTCTTTGGTCGCTTAGTTTCTAGGCCTGGATACAGATATATGGGTGACCGAGTTACAGTTGAGTCTTTTGTTCATAATTAGTATCAGTTCACCAGTGACTGAAAATGATGCAGTGCCGTCCCTTAGATTTGAAGATTTTTTATCAGAGAGAATTCACTCACAGTTGAGCAATTTCTCAAATACCAGAAATTTTAGATTTCAGACACAATTAATGAAAATGGTTATGGAAAGTAGTATTGAAGATTTGCAGTTTGCACAGGTGATCTATATAGACACCTTAGAAGATAACGTGTTTAACTACATGAATTATATTGTGTCTGCGGTCTATAAAGTAATTTTTGGAGAAGAGTTGCCTAGAGTTCTGCTGGAAATGGAGTGTTTGATGCAGTTGAAAGAGGAAGTAGTGGTAGGCAACTGGATTTTGTTAAAGGATTCCACCGTGATCAAGTTGTACAGCTTTGTACACGAACCTTATATACTACGCGCTTTTTTAACCCTAAGGGTTTTCGCTCTCGAATTCGTCCGACAAAAATTGACTCTAGAGGAAGAACAATTCTTAAAGTTTAAAAAGGGTTCTGATTTGAAATACCCTTGGAGAGTAGGTCCATTCATCATAAAAAGAAAAGAAGCCCTTTCAGATATAACAAAGCTGTTGGAGGCTATGGAGTTCAAGAAATATGTGGCAATTGAATATGATCCTTTGCATATCATATCTGAAAGAAAGAAGAAAAATAATATGAAAGATTTTGAACATCAAGAAACAAAATGATTGTTAAAGGGACGAAATTTATTTCGTTATGAACCCGATGAGGCAGAAATCATAGATTTGCAAGTAGGGGATTTGTTGCTGATAGAATAAACCATGCGGGTCGATCAGTTGGCAGAGGCTCAGGAAATCAGAAGAAAAAGGGATCTGCAGGATATTATGGATGCAGATAGTGAAGAGGGAGATGGAGGCAAAAGTCTCAAGACGGAAGCATTAGGTGTTAACACCCAAAAAGTGCTCACCATCTCATCTCCCTCATTACATGACTCATTTGTCTATATTTCCTACCATATTTGCCTCCAAAACCTCAAAAAACCATTAAAAAGCCACCAAAAGGCCAAAAAACCCCTTTTTTTCCCCCAAAATAATTTAAATTTCCTCAAAAGATAGCAAAAACCCTCTAAAAGGGCCCTAAATTCGCAAAAATCAAATAAAAGGGAATAAAAAATATAAAAAAGAGGGAAAAAGGAAGCATAAACCCTAAACAAGTGACCTAAACCATACGGTGCCAAAAACCATGGGTCAACACTCCACCACTAAAAACCTACAAATAGGTAATGAAGGCTCCCCATTTCACATCCACAATCTTTCCTATCCTCACTCTACCAAAATCGCTCTTGAAACCTTAGCTTACCATTTGAGCTAGTTTTTCCCATTTGAGTGCCCCTTTTGGCCCATTATTCAAACACCTTGGAGAAGGAGAAGGAACCCATTGGAGCATGGAAGCAGCCCTCCTGGACTACTGCAAGAGCTTCCCCAACCTCAACATTTGAGGTAAATGTAATCTTGATTATATCATAATACAAAAAGAAAAATTTCTCTCATATTGTCATTGTCTTTCATTTCTGTTAATGCACATGGTAGATTGGATTTTATACTCTTTTATTATTTTAATTTACTATTTATTGAACTGCTACTAACGAGGCCCTTCTCCTTAGTAGGTGCTCATTTGCACAAGCTAGGGTGAAAACTCTAGCTACAGTTTTGGTGACTCCGCTATTGTTCCATTGAATTTCTAGTTAAAAAATTTCCAAGTTTTTAGTTTTTGCAAGTATTTTTCTGTTTTCCCTATTCAGCTGTGGCTTTGGCTAGTTGGGTTTTTTGCCGTAGATCGTGGTTCTGTTCTTTGCAACTGTGACCTAGATCGCAGTTTTCGGATGTTTTTTCACAATCCCGATCGCAACTGTTTTCTCTTTTCCCATGGTCCAGACTGCTACTTTTCATCGTTGTTCCGCGACCCAAGCGCAGCCTTCTGCCCCTTTCCTGAGGCCCAGACTGCAGCTTTATGCACCTTTTCCGCGCCCCAGATTGCGCATTTTATCCCTAGACCTGCGATCCAACCATGGATTTGTGCCCCTTTGCCGCGCCCCAAAGTGTGCATTGTGACCGTAAACGCGCAATCCGACTATAGCTCTTCTCCCTTTAGCCACGCCCTAGATCGCACCTCTTGACCATAGACTCATCATCCAACTGCATGGTTCATCCCTATAGTTGCACCCCAAACCGTGCCTTTCGGCCACAGACCCGCGATCCGACCATAGAGTTCAACTGTATAGTTGTGCCCCAAACAATGCCTTTCAGCCACAGACACTCGATCCGACCGCAGGTTTCACCCATACAGCCGCGCTCTAGACAATGCATTTCAGTCGCAGACCCACGCCTTGTTTTCTGCATTTTTTACCCTTTTTTGAACCCAGAATTTTGCTGTAATATTTTTTGTACCTAAATAGCCACCTGTCCTGTGTGCAGCCATAGTTACCTACAACCTTTTTCTGTAGTTTTCTTTCTGTTCCATTTACATAATTTTTTAAGTTTAAGCATTCACATTGAAAAAAGAAAATTTTGCATTGAAAGTTAAATTTCTGCATTATTATTGGTTAAAAACGTTTCCCCCCCTGTGGCACTTTTGATTGGGTTCATCACCTCACACGCACACACTCTGTCACCTAATTCAAGTGAGCCTTAAAACACTACTTAACACAACCAACATTCTAACCCCACTTGGGGAGCACATAAGAATATTGTAGTTCGGTAGGACAGGGGGGATAGGCATCCACATAACACCCCTCAGTCGCTTACACTTGAGACATAGTTGTTGTCCATTAGGGAACCAAAATCCCCCAATATTTTTTGACATGGTCACAAACATTTTATCAGAGGGCCTCTTCCTTACGAGGGTTGAAGTAGCTAGACTGGTTCTGGAGGCCTGAGTGGAATACCGTGTTGGGCCTGGCCCAAGATGGGGCAAATTTTAATAACAGAAGGATTTTTAGCTGCAGAGCTGAGCGCAGCTCAACAAAAATACAATTTTGCGCAAGTGTTGGGGATGTTGCGGAGCTGAGCGTAGCTCAACAAAAACACAATTTTGCGCAAGTGTTGGGGATGCTGCGGAGTTGAGCGTAGCTCAACAAAAATACAATTTTGCGCAAGTGTTGGGGATGCTGCGAAGTTGTGCGCAACAGCCAAATTTTGGCATTACTTTGAAGGGTGTTGCGAAGATAAGTGCTGCGAGGAAACAGTGCTACGAAGTGACCAGTCCATGTGGAGCCGGCAAAGCAGAGTGCTGGATGGAGGATGAGCACGAGTACCTGTTAGAACATCGGCGGTCTAGTTTTGGCAAAGATGCTCCAGGGAGGCCAAGTGGCGGCCATGAGAAAATAAGGAAGGAGACCACGTGCACGAGGTCGTTAGAGGAAGAACGACTTGATGAAAGCAACTGGGAGCTGAGCCAGTTGTACGAGGCCATTAGAGGAAGAGCGGTTTGATGAAAGTGACCTATTGGTGTGCACACAAAAGAAAGGCCAATAGCGACCAGACGAAGGCGTGGAGGATCGCCATGATGGAGCACCTGCTACCAGAGGCAAGCAGTCCGGTTTAGAGAAACCGTAGTAGTTTTGTAAACCCTAGGGTTTTGGCCTTTAGCATTGTAAAGACATGACCTATGGGCATGATCTATTTAAGGAGGCATTTTTGTATGGGAAAGGGTTAGAAGTTTAGTACTGAGCATTGTAAAATCTTTTATGAGTAAAGATATTGTAAAGGCTCTACAGCTGAGTGCGCAGAGACCTATCTGAGAGAGAAGAGAGTCTGCAGCTGAGCATGTAGACTAAGAATTGGTGTGCCCTTCCCAAAAGATATATATAACAACAGTTCTTATGGACATAGCTTCCCACCCGGGGGATTGAACCACGTTAAATACTATGCCGTGTGATTGCATTGTGTATTGTGCATTTATCTGCTTCCTGTGAATGAATGTCTAAATTTATCGTTCCATACTGTTATGATTGGACTTTTATGTGTATTTGCCATCAAGAGAATATGGAAATAATATGTTAAGTTTTGCGTGAATAGATGAATGGTGAATATTTGGCCTCTACTTATGAAGCAGTAATGAATTAGTTATTCGGCTAAGTGTTAGATATTGTTTAAGCACTTTAACATTACATAGTAGGAAGAATGCATGGTAGTTGGACCATCTCCGCAGCACATGGTTTAGCAGTGAACACCCTGAGTGAATGGATGAATGATTGAGTGTTAATAACTCCAGTACTCTAGTTAAATGCAAGTATTTCAAGTCTTAGTGTGAGCTGCATCGGCTGCAGTCACAAAGAAATTCCGTGGAAGTAGAATTCAGAGGTGTGGACCACGGTGTCGTCTATCACCATGCAGTCTTGCCCCGCAGCACAAATCCTGTGTCAGGCTATGCATTACGTCAGACTAAACAACTCATCACCTACTATGGAAACCTAATTCTATAGTACTCCATAGACACACCTCAGGTGAGACCTCAACCTACTTGCAGGTTGTTTTGAAAAGGGCCGGTGCGAAGGGGTTTTGTTGGTCAAAGGGAAACCGCGAAGAACCTGGGTCTTTATTGAAAACCCTCTAGGTGAGCATATGATAAGCCAACAAATGGTTCTGTTGCCGTTCTAGAATCCGTGATGAGTTGCAGCCGTAAGGTGTGATGAAGAACATCAGTTCCTGGTAGGCTCCGACAATTGGCATCCTGAAAAGACAGAGATCTTGGTTTTGTGTGACAAGACCGTAAGAGACTTAGCAAGGAAAGAGAATAGACACTCGCATCTATCTGACGAATAATGGTTGAATAGATATATGTGGAAAGATATTCAAGAGATTTTCAAGGCATCATTTCCAGACGAGCTGCACAAGTGGATCTTGCGGCTCTCAAAGAAGAAAACCTGTTTTCAAGGAGGAGTTCCTACAGAGTGGAATCCAGAGCTCATAACGCAGCTCAAGCAATAGACAACCCATTGACTTCTGGGTCATTCACATGCTAGAAGGCTTCGTAACAAAATTTGCTGTAGATACACTCAAATCCTACAGCCAAGCAGAAGCATACTTTTTCGACAGATTCCAAGGTAAGTAACTGAACAATCTCAATCTATACATTAAGATGCTGTTAGCTGAGAAAGGTGTTTTAAGAATGCCGTAATATTTTCAAGTCTGTCATGGTAAACAGTATATATAGTGATTCTAACGAAGACACCCATAATCTTAGAAGTGGGAAGAGATATAAATTTAATAAGAATCTTGGAGTTACTGGGCTCCACATAGATACTAAGATTCCTTGTGACCTTAACAACAAAGCCGTGCCATCGTTCAGCCCTCAAAATCCGTCGGTTGCAGAGACCAAGCCTCCCTTATCTCAGAGCCCACCCATTACACAACCCACCCCATAGGATACTAAGCCGAGTACATCTACTCTGATACTCCCATTTACTTTCACTACGCAGAGCCCATCACAATAGCCACACACAAATCTGGGTGCTCCTACTAATAGGAACTGGTCTAGAAGACCCTGACCAGCATTGGTTTCTTTGTGAAGCCGTATGGAGCATAAGACAAATCTAGGATGATGCTATGAAGAGAGCGCAGCTCATTACCACCCTCAGAGACAGAGCTTTACATTGGTTTATGAAGTGATCTCAGACACAGCCGAGAACCCTCGCAGAAATTAAAGCTGCACTTGTGGCAGAGTTTAAGAAACCTAAATCTGAATCTTAGTGTATAACCAAGCTGAAAGAAATAAAGAAGAGACTGACTGAAATGGTCTGGGAGTTTGATCATAACTTCAAGACCTTATTGGACCAAGTGAGCTTTGTTATAGCTCCAGAACAACACAAGGAACGGTTTATTGTTGTTCTGTTTCCCCACATTAGATTACCATTGATGCAGCAGAAGGTTGTGACGCAGGCAGAGGCCTTAGAGATCGCAATGAAGCTAGAGGCTTTGCCGATTGGTGAGACTAGTTCTGGGATGTCTCAGATCCAGAACCAGCCGACCACCCTGACACTAGAACTGCAAAGCATGAATAATGGAAAAGAACAAAGGTATGAACCTAGACATGAGGTCTAGTGTGCAAGCTGTAAAGGAGAAGGCCATGACCACGAGCATTGCCCTTTATTTCGCGACTATTTTAACAGTGGTGCACCCAACCCAATAAATTAGAATTAGGCCTTATGGTGTGAAATTTGTAGAAATACAGGACACAGACCTAAAGACTGCTATCTCATACATAAATATGTGAAAACACCCAAAAATTTATACTGCACTTTCTGTAAATCAGTTGGACATGATGAATCCAACTGCCGCACATATGAGCTAATGAATGAAAGAAAACGAGATATGGACGCAATGAGAGGTGCTGGCTTGTACCGCGTATAAGAAGAAAACCAGCCCAAACAAGAAAACATGCAATATGATCAAGGAGGATACAGAGGCCGTGGTGGTGGATACCGCGGCAGAGGAGGAAATGCTAGCCCGGCACAGAGAAGAGGCTGTGGCCTGGTCATTTGTTATAATTGTGGCCAGCCAGGTCACGAGTCTAGAGATTGTGTTAACCCATGCACTACATGCAACTACTGTAAATCATTTGAGCATATTATTGAATATTTCCCAGTGCTAGAGGTGGAAATGAAGAAAAGAAGATGGATGGAGGCACCAACTCCAAACATCCAGTGGATCGCAGCAGAGAATAGACCAGTGGACCCGAGCATCAATGTGGTCACACGTAGTGGCGCTGGGACATGCTGCGATAGGGGAGCAGAAGCTTCAACATCAGGGGAGGCTCACACAAAGAAGACCCCTCTTGAGACAGCATGGATAAGAAAAGCTCCGGGAAAAACACCTACTCTCGACCTACGAAAGAACAAGGAGGTCTTTATCGACGCACGAGATACCTTCACAGAATTGGAAACTAATTCACCGAGGATCCTGTTGCGTAGTGAAAAACCGTATGTTGAAGACATGCCAGTTGCTTATGACAAAACCAGTACCGCAACAGATGTCGGCACTTCCATTGCGCAGTTCTTGCGAAGCTACTTGAAGCTATTAAAAAGTGAAAATGCCATAGCAGAGCTACAGAAGCTTATAAACCAATATGAACCACAAACGGAAACAAAAACTTCTAATTGCACCATACATTACATAAGGAAGCATAAAATAACAGGCCGAGAAATGAGGCTTACCACGCAGATAGGAGATTTTGAAATGGATGAAGTCATCCTTGATCTGGGATCTGAAGTGAATATCTTGACTAAGGAGACATAGCAGTAGATGGGTCGACCAAAGTTGTTATGGTCACCTATCCAATTGAGAATGGGTAACCAAGAGAAAGCCACACCTTTTGTCCGGTTAGCTGATGTGATGGTTGACATCGATGGAGTCTAGAGTCATGCAAACTTTGAAGTTATCAAGATTGTGGACGATAGTCATCCTTTTCCTGCACTGTTAGGAATTGACTGGGCAATGGATAACTTGGATATCATAAACCTGAAGACAAAGAAGATGATATTTGAAGGAAAGCATCTTAGGGTCATTGCACCATTGGATCCTACAAATGGGGAAAAATACAATGAGCCGATTCAGGAGGAATCCAAGGCTCAAGACTTGGATAGACTATACCAGATCACCATGAACCAAGAAGATTACATTAATCAAACTGCTGATGGTAGACTCAGCTAGAGATGTGACAGCTCTTGTGTCTTTGACTTGGAGATAGGAATGGAAAATTGGCAAAGCCACATGCATGAAGTATCAACGAGAAGGTGCGCGCAGGTTATGAAATCACTACGCTGGATCGGAAAGGAGGTAAGTCCTATTTTCATATATGATGGTTCTACTAGCATTTACACTTTCATCCAAAAATATACTACAGCTATTGTAGATGAGCATAGATTACCAGCATTGTATATGGCACTGCGCGACACACCAGCTAGATGGTGGGCTGCACACAAGAATACATTGACTACTTGGGATCAATGCAGGATTAAGATGCAGATTTGGTTTGCTGACAGGGTTACTTTAACTTTTGAAAATTTTAATGGACAGACAGATTCTATCCAGCATATTGAAGTCTGTTCACAAGCATGTGTGGAAAGGCCACAAACAAAATGGGTGCATCTATTTGTACATACACTGGACGATGACATTCCAAAGAAGTGGTACCTAGACCTGGAGTTGCACAGGGAAACCACGGATTGGGATATGTTGACTGCAAACTTCCAGGACTTCAGCTTTGACGACGACAACCCACTGATCCATGACGCGTTATAGATAAATAAGGAACACATATTTAGGGAAGACTGTCCTCACGAAAATATAACGTTGGAAGAATTGTTCGGGGAAGATGGCATTCCTGCGAACCTACAATCAGAAGAGAAGGAACATGAAAAACATCCCATCGAGTGTTATAACCTAGGTAAAGTACCCGATGATAGATAGGAAGACGATGAGGACAATCTGTGCAACATAAACATACCAGAATCGGAGGGTACGCGCGACGTAGAGGGACCTCCGCTGGAAATCCCAGACATGAGTGGACCAGTAAAGACGCAGAAGGTGAACATTGGCACAAGCGAAAAGCCAAAGTTTGCATCAATTGGAGACTATTGGGATGATCAGACTATTAGAGAGATTGCAGACACTTTACATGAGTATCAGGAGCTATTCTCAACAAAATTCACAGAAATGAAACGCATTCTGGGAGACCTAGGGGTCATGAAAATAAATTTGAATCCAGGTGCCAAGCCTTTAAAGCAGAGGCCATACAGACTAAACCCGCGGTACAAAGAATGAATCCGCATAGATCTAGATAAGATGCTCGAAGCAGGAATCATTGAACCTGTTGAAGAATCCGAGTGGATTATCCCCATGGTCGTTCAAGACAAAACAATTAAAGGTGAGATTAGGATTTGTGTGGATCTCAGAAAATTAAATGATGCTTCTATGCATGACCCATTCCTTACTCTTTTCACGGACGAAGTACTTGACAATGTTGAAGGGAATGAGGCCTACTCTTTTACTGATGGTTTCTCTAGGTATCATAAGATCAGGATTGATCCCGCAGACAGGAATAAGACAACTTTTTCTACAGAATGGGGGTCGTTCCAGTACATAGTAATTCTTTTTGGTCTGAAGAACGCACCTCCATCTTTTCCAGATTTGTCGACGTAGCCTTTAAAGATTTTATGCACAAGTTTATGGAATCCTATTTTGATGATTGGACTGTGTTTACACTATTGAAGAACCACTGCACAAATCACAGAATGATGCTTGAGAAGTGTAGACAACATCATATCTCCTTAAATCTAAAGAAGTGTATTTTCTGTGTTCCTTACGGGATTCTACTTGGCCACATTGTCTGTAAGCAAGGATTGATGGTGGATCCTGCGAAGATTGCAATTATTGTAAATTTACCAACACCAAATTCAGTTAAGATGTTGCGCTCTACCTTAGGCCATCCCGGATATTACAGGAAATTCATAAAGGATTACGTGCAGATAACCAAAGGAATGGACAAGTTGCTAAAGAAATACGTGCCGTTCATTTGGAACGCGGAGTGCGAGCAGGGTTTTGATACACTAAAGGAGAAGATGGTTACTGTGCCGATCCTAGTCTTCCTAGACTGGGCGAAGCCATTCCATGTACATGTTGATGCATCATGCATTGCCCTGGGATTCATATTGGCTCAGCCAGGAGAAGGAGGTATTGACCATCCCATTGCATTTTCAAGCAGGAAGCTCTCAACAGTGGAAAAAAATACACTACTACTGAGAAGGAAAGTCTTGCGATGGTATATACGTTGTAGAAATTCAGACACTACTTGATTGATGCGCACTTCCTCATGTTTATTGACCATTTCGCTTTGAAATACTTGGTCAATAAGCCAGTGTTAGGGGGGTGCATATGCAGATGGCTGCTGCTATTCTAGGAATATGATTTTGAGATTGTTGTTAAGCCAGGAAGGTTGAACTTGGGACCTGACCACCTCTCTAGGATTGAGTCAGGAGAAGAGCCGACAAACATTGAAGACAGTCTACCTGATGCAAAATTATTTGATATATAGGTTGTTGATGATTATTATTAGGATATTATTGATTTATTAACAAAAGGATTAGCACCTCAGGACTTTTCCATCCAGCAGAAGAAGCAACTGGTAGTGCACATCGCAAACTTCACTATTATTGCAGGTCAGCTATACAAACTCGAACCGGATGAAGTTCTGCGTGGGTGCGTACTAGACCATGAGAAGCCATTCATCTTAGCAGATGCGCATTCAAGGATCCCTAGAGGCCACTATGTAGGAAGGGATACCGTGCAGAAGATACTACGCGCAGGGCTATGGTGGCCTACGATCCATAAAGATTCCAACGAATACTACTGGAACTACGATGTTTGTTAGAGGACAGGAAAACCTTCGTGCAGAGATGAAATGCCACTGGATCCACAGTTCACCTTACAGGCATTTGAAAAGTGGGCCATTGATTTCGTGGGTCCCATAAACCCACCAGGGAAAAGAACTGGTGCAAGGTACATCATTACTGCTACTGATTACCTCACCAGATTGGTGGAAGCAAAACTAGTAAAGGACTGCAGCACCGGTATTGCTGTGCAGTTCATCTTTGGAGATATACTTTCACGAATTGGATGCCCAAATATTTTGATGAGCGATCAAGGCACTCACTTTTTGAACAGAACTATCGAAGCTCTCACAAAGGAATTCTACATCCATCATCAGTGTAGTACCCCATATCATCCACAGGCGAATCGCACTGTTGAGGCTTTCAATAAAATACTCGAGAATGCACTCACTAAGATCTGCAATGTGAATAGAGATGACTGGGATCTGCGCATCTCATCTGTGTTATGGTCATATAGGACCACTTGCAAGAAATTGATAGGACACACACCTTTTCGGTTGACTTATGGACAGGAGGCTATAATGCCAATGGAGTATATTGTCCCCAGCTTGAGAATCGCTGCATTTGGATGGAAGACCACGCAGCACTAGAAGAAAGATTGCTACACTTGGTTGGATTGGAGGAAGATCGCTTCATCACAGGATTTCACCAACAAGTGCAAAAAGACCGCGAGAAAGCATGGCATGATCGCCATATAAAGAACAAGTCCTTTAAGGTAGGTGACCTAGTCCTCTTGTATGATAGCAAATTCATGAAGTTTCCTAGTAAATTTAAGATGCATTGGCTTGGTCCATATACTATGATACATGTTACTAACACTGGCATAGCCCAGTTAGCCTCCTTAGATGGCGATACTTTACCAAGTTTGATAAATGGGAGCAGACTAAAGCTGTACCATAATAGTCCTGCTTCGCAGAATCCTGAATGACAAACAGAGGGAGAAATTTTTAGGTGTCAAGTACAGTTGAAATTGGACACTGGAAATGAAAAGGAGTCTATACATGTACGATAAGTAGGACAATGTATGTCATGCGTGGCACTACTGAAGCTGGACACAAAAAAAAAAAGAAGAAGAAAGAAAAGAAAAATGGAGCCGCGCAGTTGAAACATCGACATTGCGAAGTAACTACGCAGGATCAGAGATGGCCTTCTGCACAACTTGGCGCAGCTCTCACAAAAATAGTCGTTACACTGGCTGTGAGAAAAATAGTCGTTATATGACTGTTGCCAACAACCGCTTGGGCATTTAACGCAAAGATAGTTGTTCTGAACATGCTAACGAAGAAAGGGACTGAAGGATCTGCTCAATTTGGCCAACGGACACCACATTTAATGCTCATCTAGTCATTGGAAGGCGTGGGAGGACTCACCTGTGCCTATAAGTAATGCCGCATTAGGAATCGCAGGAATTACCAAACACTTAGAATTCTCATGCGCTCACTCCTGTGTTATCAATCGTTAGTAACATATCTGAAACGTTTTCCTACTGTCACCACTAAATGTCCGAGTGGTCATACACAGAAGAAGAGCTTACAATCCAAGAAACGACCAAAGTCTTTCAACACGGAGGGATTGAAGGGTTAATTAAAACCCCTTCCAAGAAGGTTACATTGGAACCAGGTCATGCATCTCAAAGGTCACCCAGACACAACCCAGACATGCAGGATAGGGGAAAAGATACAGTCGGACCACGAACAAAGAACCCGAGGCCAATTTCGGTGGTGCCACGGTCATCGGTATTTCAGAAGGAGATACCTTTAAAGCTTACTGCAGAGTACATATCACCATGGGTGCTGGATGCCCCAGTCTATAAACTGGTCAAGAATGCCGGCTATGAAATTCCCTTGTCGCCAATCTCGAAGCATGTAGACGTTTCCCAGAACTTGCTAGGAAAGATCCCAGAGTGTAAGTGGGAAGACTATGACCTCCTGGGAGTGCATAAGGAAGAGCCCCATGATCCCAAGTTCCCACACTTCAAACCTGACTAGTACATGTGCTAGAAGAAAGATGCTAAAGACATACTTAACTTGGTCACCGAAAGCTAGCTGACAGCAGTAGTCCAGTCAAGAATGTTGAACCTACTAAGATTACCCCATTTTGATCGTTCAACAGAAGTCAATGTGATGGTTCGCACTTTGATGGCACTAATCCATCAGGGATACCTATGGCTAGACAGAAATTTTGATTTGAACATTGACTTAATCCACCATGTCACAGGACTAAGCAAGTGTGGCAAGGACCCCAAGCAGTTCTTCCAAGGGAAGAGTAAGGAAAAAGAAGTTGTCGCGAAGATGAAGAAAAGCCAAGCATTGGTGAAAGGAAAAAGAGGTTTTTCGATAGAAGAAATCGAAGATAGAGAGACAAATTTTGTTACACAGTTGCTGGCTGGAAAAATCCTAAGAACAACGAGGCCCCCGGAGGTGCCTGCGGGCGCAGTACTACTCAGTGCTGCTATTGCTGAAAGAACCGAGTTCAATTTGTGTTAGTACCTTCTCAATGAATTCCTGGAAGAACTCAATGACACCCAGGCGAATGGAGGTCACTTCCACTTCACATGGTTGATTATCTTGATTGCCTTTGTCGGATGGAAGGAGCCGAAGGACTATGTCGGCGTAATTGTAGACACCAATGATCCCAAAGGAGTTCGATATGCCAACCTTTGGGAAAATTTGAACACAGAGCGTCAACATGCGACGACTGAAGTCTTCTACCGGTATTACACCCAGCTGCACGAGGCAATCACCCGTACATCATGCATTACAAAGCAGGTAAAGTCAAAATACATTCGCATTGTCGATTTTTATGCGGACATGCGTTGTATTTTTATTTCACCCAAAGAAAAGACGAAGAAGCTGGAATGGTATGTGGGTAATTACCATATGTACGAGGAAGACATCGACATCCTCATGAGGGACTGGCCGACCGAGTTCCGTGTCGAGGTCATGGATGTTGCGACCGATTCAGAAGAAGATGAACTAATTCCACGGCCATGCCCAATCACTGAGGAAAAAGGAAAAAGGAAAGAACTTGAAAGCCCGCCAAAGCCAAAGGCGTGGAAGAAGATGAAAGCAACCTAGGGTCAGCTAGAAATAGTGCTTAATGAGGAATATTTCGACATGATTGCCAAAAAAGTCATAGAACAAATGGAAGAGCTGATGAGAGACAAAGAGAAAAAGGATAAGGCCATACAGGATGACCTACAAAAGAATTGGCTCGCACCTCAAGGGATCATGCAGAAGATGGATGATCTCCAGAATAGGCTACCTTTTCCGCACGATAGAGAATCGGAAGGGAGGTCAGGAGGAACCTCACAGCAGACACCACCACAGCTAGCCATAACACTACCAGCAAAGACTCGAGTCATTCATATGGACCCAATGACCATAAAACTGCCAATGTCAGAACAAGTGGTTCTGAATACAAAGGGTGTCGAGCCGGTAGAGCTCGACCTGGCCAAGATTCCATTACCTGGCTTGCACTTTTTGCACCTATAGGTTGTAGAAAAAATGCATGAAAGGACCATTGATTCAATGAAGTCCCAAGCGAAGTTGCAAGCCGCAAATAGGCAGCTCGAGGAGTCTAGCTTGTGCAGAGATATGCAACTGCACAATGAACAAGACCGTCAGCTGCGATTGGAAGCCACTATCAATTCTTTTGCAGATGACATTGAAGATTTGGAACCCCAGAATGATCCTACAGACGGCATTCTGAGAATGGGAGATATGGTGAAATATCTGAAGATAGAAATATAGGACAAGGAGATTCTTGATGAGGATGATATTACCGCCCTTAAGGCAAAAATCAATCCAGAGATACATTTAACTGATTTGCAGTTAAGGGAGCAAGCAGTAAAGGAAACAACGCAGAATATTGCAATGGACGTGGCTAATTGCCAAGATTTATTGACTGCAGTTTTGAAGTCATTCATTGCTCTCGAAGAGGATCCAGGGCTACTACAAGTAAAGACTATAGTCAAAGAAAAGCAGGCCGCACTGGAGAATCTCGATATATAAGTCAAGGCCCTACCAGCCAGAGACAAGCTTCTGAAATATAGGGAAATAACCAACTTGAAAAAGGAGGTACAAGCATTAAGGGAGAAAGAGACTGCGATGGAAAATCAGTCCCAACCACTACTACAAGATTCCATTGCAATATCATAGTAGATTGAAGACAAAATCAAGGACCTGAGTGAGAACCAGGAGCATGTGGAAGAATATATTGGAGAAGAAATAACTACGGAGATGCTCGACACAGTCAGGCAAGCCGAGCACGGTACAAAGGAAACAATGGAGCAGCTAGTCAGCACATTCAATGAACTTGCGACAAAGCTAGCTCCGCAGGTCACAGAGCAGATCAAAAAGGCCGAAGCTGAAGGTGGATTGGGGACGAGCCAAATGTAAGTGTTAGGGGCATGTTGGGCCTGGTCCAAGTTGAAGCAAATTTTGATAATAGAAGGAGTTTTAGCTGCGGAGTTGACCACAGCTCAACAAAAATACAATTTTGTGCAAGTGTTGGGGATGCTGCGAAGTTGCGCGCATCAACCAAATTTTGGTAGTACTTCGAAGGGTGCTGCGAATATTAGTGCTGCGAGGAAGCAGTGTTGCGAAGTGACCAGTCCACATGGAGCCTGCAAAGCAGAGTGCTAGATGGAGGACATGTATGGGTACCGGTTACACCATCAACAGTCTAGTTTTGGAAAAGATGCTCCAGGGAGGCCAAGAGGTGGCCATGAGCAAATCAGGAAGGCAGCTAGGTGCACAAGGTCGTTAGAGGAAGAACGACTTGATGAAAGCGAACGGGAGCTGAGCCAGTTGCACAAGGCCGTTATAGGAAGAGTGGTTTGATGAAAGTGACTTGTTGGAGTGCGCACAACAGAAAGGCCGATAGTGACAGGACGAAGGCATGGAGGACCGCCACGATGGAGCACCCACTACTAGAGGCCAGCAGTCCGGTTTATAGAAGCCATAGCAGTGTTGTAAACCTTAAGGGTTTCGGCCTTTAGCATTGTAAATACATGACCTACGGGCATGATCTATTTAAGGAGGCATTTTTGTATGGGAAAGGGTTAGAAGTTTAGTACTAAGCATTGTAAAATATTTTCTGAGTAAAGATATTGTAAAAGCTCTGCAGCTGAGTGCACAGAGACCTATCTGAGAGAGAAGAGAGTCTGCAGCTGAGCATGCAGACTAAGAACTGTTGTGCCCTTCCCAAAAGATATATATAACAACAGTTCTTCTGGACGTAGCTTCCCACCGGGGGGAGTGAACCACGTTAAATACTACGCAGTGTGATTGCGTTGTGTATTGTGCATTTGTTTGCTTCCTGTGAATGAATGTCTGAATTTTCCCTTGCATACTATTATGATAGGACTTTTATATGTATTTTCCATCAGGAGAATATGGAAATAATATGTTAAGTTTTGGGTGAATAGATGAATGGTGAATGTTTGGCTTCTACTTATGAAGCAGTAATGAATCAGTTATTTGGCTAAGTGTTAGATATTGTTTAAGCACTTTCACATTACATAGTAGGAAGAATGCATTGTAGTTGGACCGTCTCCGCAGCACATGGTTGAGCAGTGAACACCCCAATTGAATGGATGACTGATTGAGTGTTAAAACTCTAGTAGTCTAGTTAACTGCAAGTATT
The DNA here is from genome assembly GCA_027924585.1 of Larix kaempferi. Lineage (NCBI taxonomy): Eukaryota > Viridiplantae > Streptophyta > Pinopsida > Pinales > Pinaceae > Larix > Larix kaempferi. The sequence continues at coordinate 26,640,691 of BSBM01000673.1, forward strand.
TCAAGTCTTAGTGTGAGCTGCATCGTCTGTTGTCACAAAGAAATTCCATGGAAGTAGAATTCAGAGGTGCGGACTGCGGTGTCGTCTATCACCGTGCAGTCTTGCCCCGCAGTACACATCCCATGTCACGCTGCACAATATGTCAGACTAAACAACTCATCACCTGTTGTGTAAACCTGATTCTACAGTACCCCATAGATACACCTCAGGTGAGACCTCAACCTGCTCGTAGGTTGTTGTCGAAAGGGCCGGTGCGAAGGGGTTTTGTTGGTCAAGGGAAACCGTGAAGAACCTGGGTCTTTATTGAAAACCCTCTGGGTCAGCATATGATAAGCCAACATACCACAACCCATTCAATAACTGAAGGCTACCTACTCGTTAGTCTGCATGTGGTGATTTCTTTTAGGCCCACGCGGTGATAGGACCAGAGCTACAGATTCACCTTTTGTGGATGTGTCATGAACGGGGTATCTTAGTTTCCTTTATTCTAGGATTGTCTTACCTGGTGTCCCTCCTAGTAGGGGGACATCTTTAGCCACTTGGATTTACTATCCATATTGTCTGACTTGGATTTCATCACCTTGCAGAGGATATGTCTGGTTGCATCAGAATACTATTTTGCTAGGTGTTTGCATGCTCCCTTACCTCCATTTGGTCTAGCAAGTCCACTATTTTTATTTTTTAGGAAACGTACTACTTGTTGGTATTCTGACCATTGTTGTTGATACTCCGCTTATTGTAGCATAGTTGTTACAGTAAGTGTTTTGAGTTGGTTGTTGGTCTGAGTGCCATATTTTTTGCGCTCTCCTTTTGCACACTCAGCTGCATTAGGGTTTTTGAGTTATTTTTTCACTCAAAACAACCCCCAGATACTTGACACTATCTATCACCATTGAGTCCCCGAGACATTCTCGGCGCCTCCGGGACGAGCCCTTGCAGCACAGTTCACTTGACATCACCCGTCATAGATGTAGAGCTTCATCACTTGACACCACTCGTCATATACCTAGAGCTTCATCACTTGACTGCATTCGTCGTCACCATAGAGCTCCGTCCCTTGATTCTGACGCCCTGTATTTCACATCTGATTCTGAGCCAGATTCAGAAAACCCTACTTATACTGCACCAACCAGCCCCATGGCTGGCATGACTTCCAACCCTTTCTTTGTAGGGACCCTCGGTCGAGTGTCCACAACCACCCCAGCCACCATACTTGCTTTGGGTATGCCCTCAATGGGGCCCACACCCACCATTCCGGTCACTGTGCCAATCCCAGTGGCTAGCATACCCAAACCAACCACACTAGTGACTCACACTACACTTGGCAGCGCCAGACCCTCCCATACCACCTTCGTTCCCCCGCCTGGGGGCAACATCCCCAACATGAACCCATCTCTCACACTTGGGGGCATCGGCCCTAACGTGGCCGCCACCACTAGTATGTCACATCCTTCTACTAGTTTTCCATTCATGGCTAGTCTCAACCTTCCTGACCTAGCCAGACTGACTAACGATCCCATCAGAAATGATCCTACGTGGCCTCAAATGTCCACCAAGCTCCCATCAGACATCCCTAAGTTTGAGGGAAAGGTAGGTGAAGACCCCCAAAACCATATTATGTCCTTCCATCTATGGTGTTCCTCCAACTCCATAGTGGATGACTCTGTCTGCCTCCATCTATTACAACGCACTCTCATTGGCTCTGCAGCCAAGTGGTACATTGAGCAGCCCCATGGGACCCATGCCACCTTTAATTCCCTTGCCTCAACCTTCCTGCAGTTCTTCCAGTTACCTATCTACTATGACACGGGAGTTGAGATCCTACTCTCTTGCAGACAGAATACGACCACCAACATCACTGACCACATTCATGAGTGGCATCGACGCCGAATCCTATGCAAAATCAAGTTAGATGACTGAATCTTCCTAGATTGGTTTCTAAAATCTCTCCTTCTTGTCATTTCCAAGGATGTAGCATTCGAGCGACCCTAGTCTGAGGAAGAAGCCATCCTAAAATCCCAGTAGTTTAACCTTATCTACGCCCAGTCTGGTTACTTATATAACATTATACCCGATGCCCCCTGCGGTGATTCTTCCTGAAATGATGTGTCGGGGGCATCCCATGTCGCCGATGGCATCATTGGCCACATTGCATCAGATAACCAGCCATTTTCCATAACAAGAACTAGTAATGGCCCCGACCTTTCTCCCGCTACATCTCACTCTGGAGCAGCCAATTCATATGCTCCCATGGCACATAACAACCATTACCATGGACCCTCATGTCGACCTCAGTGCTTTGGCCACGCATCCCCTGCTTACATTCCCCCGGTTGCACCTCAACCATATTACCACCCTCAAGTCGTGCACGCTGCTATATCCTCACAATCCCCCCCGCTTATTATCCACCACAAGTAGAGCACCTGCGGCAAATCAACCACCCGTCACACAGACGTATCAACAACCACTACAAGTGTAGTGCTCTGGTTTTTACAGCAGAGCACTAAGTAAATTTCTAAGTTAATTTCCTATGTATTAATTCATTGAGTAAATTTCTGAATGAAAATTCTATGATTTTAAATGATGTTTAGCATTCTGTGTTGTCTCCAATAATCATACATTCGCATTTGAAAGAATAACTAACATATCAATATTTTCCTTCAACAATTTGTGGTTTTTGCATAAAAATATGTTCACAGTAATAAATCAGTAAGAAGGTATATGCAGGTTTCAGTGTACGTTTCCACATAATAATTAAATAAAATAAATAATCAAGGAAATTACCTGATACTGATGCTAGCAGACCGTAGGTTGTAGCAGGTTGTATATCCTCTTAGTCAACCAAAATGAAGTGTCCACCCTACCGACCAGCTATTATCTTGCTAGCCCTTGGAAATCAAAGGATTTCCAAGCCCCCGAGCTCACAATCTAATAATCCCGAGAGCAGTGTTTACTTCGGTTCTCAAAACCTTTCCCGTCCTTAAACTTTTCTGTCCTCCAACCTTTTTCTCCACTTCCAGTTCTCCCCCTCTATATACATTTCCATCCTCGAGAAGACCTTGGGCTTACTCCACTGCCCCAAACTCCCCCTCTCGAGCCCCTCAAAAATTTACTCCTTTCCCTAGTTCATTCATCCACGTTTCATTATAAAAATGTATAATTAATTACTCTCATGGAAAATTTATTTGGTTTTGATTGACGGTCGTAAGTATTTATTACGGTGGGAAATTTCACCCAAAGGTTATCCATTCGAGACAAGCTTCATTAATTACAAGTCTATTCACCAAACCTTGTATTTATTGTTATTAATGTAATTAATAAAATATTATATAAATAGTTGACCCCTTTCAACTTGGACATGGCGTGTCTTAAGGGTCTACCTCATCCGTTGAGATCACTTATCTTGAGATTTAAATTCTACGATCCGTATTGAATAATTAAATAGTAATAAACCATTTTCCATCACATCACGTTCATTCCAAAAATTGTTATCCTATTATGTCTAACTTAGAAATGTAAAATAATCACATTCGAATCATTCACTAATCAATATTTACACTTTTACCTATTTTGCAATTGTTATGACATGGGTAGTAATATTATTAAAGTGAATTTTAAGTAATAATATTAATTAAATCCCCATAAGGTAATAATAATGGTGAATTTAATAAAGATGTCTTTTACATCATTTGTTTATCACATAAGTACCCTAACATCTACATAGTATCGTCGTTCTTCTAAACAAAGCACCGTTAAGTGCTTAAACAATCTTACTAATTAATTAGACAGTACCATTACCTTATTTACAACAATTCTCAGACGACAATGTTAACTGATGACACTTGTCTCAATTGTATATCACAATGTTTACCAATGAGTAATACATAGCTTAATTGACTTGTTTTACACATCTTAAATAACTTTATATTCATTATCTGAATTCGGTCAATGCATGATTAACCTAATTACTTATGATAACTTATACATTTATTCAATATGTTAAGTGTTTGTATATCGATACTAGTGTACATGTGCAAGGTGTGCATGCGTGGCCAGCGTATGCACAGATCATAAATGTACTATAGACAAACCCCATCCCGCCTATGCATACCTGCTAACTAATAGTAGTATTTACCCCCATGTAGAAGAACAAACATAATATAAATAGTACAATTACTTCAACATTCTCAGTTATTTAACAGTTAATTCTTTACGTTTTCACATCATTATCTTTATCTTTACATTAGTTTAATCAATCATGTACAAGGAAGGGTACCTACTACCACTAAATCGGAATCAAGGAATACTAAACCCTCAATAGTACTAACTAACACATCCTCCCATCATAACCTACGTCCAGCATCCTCCCTATCCTTCCTCTGCTAGTACAAAAGTGGATGTCGGACTCACCGATCTGACCACATAGAACTTGAGAGCGATAGCGTCGGCTGAACAGCGGACCTATCCTCCCCTAGCAGGCATCCGACCATCGTCATCACAACAACATGGGGAGCTTGTCTCAGCACGGCCCTCCCACGACCTCGGGTCTCATGGAAACATAGGGTGGGAAACACATCCATCCCTCTCAACATACTGGGCCTACGCCCTTATCAACTCATACTTTGCTGCTATCGGGATTATCAGTTTGTGTTATCGTATCCTCATTTTGGATGCTAAGGTTTGTTGTATGAACATGTTTTTCCTTTCCAATATATATCAGATCAGGTAACTGGCTATCCCATAGCCCTTGTGTCCTGTAGGTTAGTATTTTGCAAAATAGAAATTTATAGAAAGCATTTTCCATTGATCGCCAATTGATCCATGTTATCATTTTATTTCATGTAACCTTTTTAGCTCATCATAGATGCGTATGACATATAACACTTCAATAATTCATATAAGAAGATGGTATCCACGTACCGAATCATATATTTCACATTTCATTAATGAAAACATATAAACATATACTGTAATCGTAAAATAAAGAAATCATATGATAATCATGACATCATAACCGCATAACATAGTAACATCATAATCATGGTGAAATCATAAAACAAAGTAACATCATATAATGAGGTCCATCATATCGTAATATAGTTTACTTAATCGAGCTGAGTTCAACAGAATATATAAGAAAATAAAGTATGGTGTGTCTAACTGATAAATATGTCTAATCAAAATATGGGCGTTACATACACCCACCCTTCGGGAAACTTCATCTCGAAGTTATGGTCAAAATAGTAAGGGAAAATCTCGACGCATGGTCTCTGCATCCTCCCAGGTAGCAGACCCTGGGCTATACTTGTCCCATTGGACCTTAACTTGGTCCACATGGCGACTACGGAGCTGTCAAACCCTACGATCAACTATACGTAATGGTTCGACCCTGAAGGTTCCCTCGTCCGAGACCTGCAATCCCTTCCAATGAATTTTGTGAGTCTCATCAGCTATGTAATGTCGTAATACAGAAACATGAAATACATTATGAGTTTTATGCAAGTGGGGTGGCAGTGCAAGACGATAAGCAACTGGTCTGATTATCTCAAGAATCTCAAATGGACCTATAAAGCGAGGTGACAACTTGGTACCCTTCCCAAACCGAATGGTACTTTTATTTGGTCTGATGCGAATAAATACACGATCCCCTACTTCATAAGTTCTATCTGATCTGTGTGCATCAGCGTAACTCTTTTGCCTATCCTGTGCTTCCTTCAGCCGCTGCCTAATCTGTAACACTTGCTCCTCCATTTCCTGAATCAATTCAGGCCCAATTAAAACTCGATCCTCTAACTTGTCCCACTGAGTGGTGTCCTGCATGACCTCCCATACAATGCCTGATATGGAGGCATACCAATGGAGTTGTGATAACTATTGTTGTATGCAAACTCCACTAAAGGAAGATATTTCTCCCACTGTGTTTGTTGATCCATAACATACATCCTAAGCATGTCCTCCATCACTTGATTTACCCTCTCTATCTGTCCATCTGTCTCGGGGTGATAAGCTGAGCTTAAGTTCAACTGTGTCCCTAATGCTGACTGCATGCTTGTCCAAAATCTGGAGGTGAACTTAGGGTCTTTGTCAGAGATTATCTTTCTAGGAACTCCATGAAGACGTACAATCTCGTTTATGAATACCCTTGCCACATCTGTCACATCATAGGTGTCTCTGATTGGAATGAAGTGAGCACTTTTGGTCAGTTTGTCGACTACCACCAAAATAGCATTATGTCTCATATATGTGAGTGGTAATCCTACAACAAAGTCCATGGAAATGACTTCCCATTTAGTCATAGGAATATCATGCGGTTGTAGGAGACCGGCCGGGTGATGATGATCTGCCTTAACTTGTTGACACTCAAGGCATTTCGAAACAAAATGCACTACATCCATCTTCATACCTGGCCAGAAGAAGAGTTGCTTCATGTCAGTATACATCTTCTTCACCCCTGGGTGTGCACAGTAATGCGATCTATGGGCCTCTCTAAGGATTGTTTCCCTGATATCACCTTCCTTAGGAACATACATCCTTCCCTGATACCGCAACAATCCATATTCCTCAAGATGGTACCCATCATACTTCAATTCTTGTTCCTTTCCATTCTAAATAGCTGAGGTTACTTTTAGGTACCAACTATCACCCAATAGTTGTCCTAGTACTCTTTCCCTCAAGTCCACCTTCAAGGGAATTAAGGAGAAAAGTCTCGGCCTTCGGCTTAGAGCGTCTGCCACCACATTCTCCTTTCCTTTGATGTAAGAGATACCAAAGTCATACTCACTCATGAACTCACTCCATCACCTCTGCCTAGCATTCAAATCCCTTTGGGTAAAGATGTACTGCAAGCTCTGATGGTCTGTTTTAAGGGTGAAGCTTCTACCAACTAGGTAGTGCCTCCATAATTTTAGTGCCAACATTACTGCTGCCAATTCTAGATCATGCGTGGCATACTGCTCTTCATGAGGTTTCAACTTTCGAGATGCATAAGCTATTACCCCACCTTCCTGCATCAACACCGCTCCTAGTCCTTGCTTCGAGGCATCGGTGCATACCATGAAATCTTTATCCATGTCTGGTACCCGCAAGATCGGTGCACTTGTCAACAATCTTTTTAACTCTGTAAAAGAGGCATCGCATTCATCGGTCCATTCATACCGGATTCCCTTGCGTTGCAAGGTGGTAATAGGTTTTGCAATTTTAGAAAATCTTTCCACAAACCTCCGGTAATAGCCTGCTAACCCCATGAAGCTGCGCACCTCATGAGCATTCCTTGGAATTGGCCAATCTTCAATGGCCTTTACCTTTTCCGGGTCTACAGAGATCCCTTCACCTGAGATGATGTGCCCCAAGTAGTGAATCTCTCTTTGGAAGAAGGAACACTTTGATAATTTACCATAAAGTTTATGTTCCCTTAAGCATGTCAAGACTAACCGCAAGTTTTCCTCATGCTCCTTCTCATTCTTATAATAGATAAGAATATCATCTAAGAAGACTTGAACAAAGCGGTCCAAGTATTTTTGGAAGAAACCATTCATGAGGCTCATGAATACAGCTGGAGCATTGGTCAAACCAAATGGTACCACTACAAACTTGTAATTCCCAAATCGAGTTCGAAAGGCAGTCTTAGGAATGTCGCCTTCCTTGATCCTCAACTGGTGATACCCTGATCGTAAATCAATCTTTGAGAAGACTGACGCACCTTTCATTTGATCAAAGAGGTCATCAATTCTTGGTATGGGATACCTGTTCTTCACTGTGGATTTGTTCAAATCTCTGTAATCTATGCACAGTCGCAGAGATCCATCCTTCTTCTTAACGAAGATCACTGGTGCTCCCCACGGTGAAATACTAGGTCTAATCAGTCCCAAATCTAGCAACTCTTTTAACTGGATCTGTAACTCTCGGAGCTCTGGAGTTGTCATTCTATAAGGAGTTTTTGAGATAGGTTCTGCACCAGGTTTTAGTTCGATTGTGAAATCGAGCTCTCTTTCTGGAGGTAGTCCTGGAAATTCCTTCGGAAAGACATCCTTGAACTCGGAAAGTACTGGGTAAGAATTCAAGGAAGGTCCTTTACTATCGCTCACGGCCTCCACTACGAACAACTGGCATCCTTGTCTTAGGCACCACTTAGATTTCACCATAGAGATGAAACAGAGGGATACCTTCCTCTTCAAGCCTTGGATTTGAATTGTCCTTCCCTTGTCGTCGAGGCACAACACCTTCTTCGCATAGCAGTCTATGAAAGCTCTATGGTCTTCCAACCAATCCATGCCAATAATGAGGTCATAAGTCCCCAAATTGGTGACATAAGCATCCAACTTACTGGTGCACACTCCTAAGTCAACCTCACAACTTCTCACTTTAAGACCTACTATTTGCTTAGCTCCTGAAGCCATTTCAACCAGTTTGAAATCATCGTGCTCGTAGGCTGCCAACCCACATTTATTTAATGCAAATGGTGAAATAAAACTATCAGTTGCTCCTGGATCAAACAAAATTTTAATTTTGACGTTGTTTACTTTACCAGTGGATTCTACTACGGTAGACTGATGTTCTGCTTGGTGGTTATGAACCGCTGCATGAATCCAATGACTGTTACCCGAACTATCCATGGGTGCTTTTCCTTCCTTGTGCGTGCTGCTTGACTGACCCTTGGGACAGTCTCGCTGGAAATGAGGACCTCCGCATCCCCAACAAGAGAGATTGGGAGGGGCTTGCATGTTGCTCGGAGGAATCCTCTGAGATGAGTTTCTTCCCCTGGGTCCTCTAAAACCCCTTGATCCTCTATAGGAACTTCCTTGTGTACGTCCCTGGCTTTGGTGGGTTGCGGACGATGCCTGCGAGATTGAGTTAACTGAAGTATTACCCCTCGGTATGAACCTGTTACCGTAAGGAGGGGGTCTATATTGTCCTCCCCTGAAGTAAGGACGTGAGGCCTTCCCTGAAACATACTGATTGGTTCCTGTCAACTTACTACCCGCTTTTCCATCTGACATATCAGCTGCATAACGAGCATACTCAACTGCCATGGCAACTGAAGTTGGCTTCCACATCCGCACAGCATCCCCAATCTTGTAGTTAAGTCCATACACAAAACGCTCTACCTGACAATCATCTGCGTCTAGGTAAGGAACATATTTTACTAGTTCCATAAACCGAGATTCATACTCCTCCACCGTCTTGTCTCCTTGTACCAAGGCATGGAGTGCACCTACCTGTTCTTCCTTGTAATAATTCGGAAAATACTTCTTGTGGAACGTCTCCTCGAACATTTCCCAAGAAGTCGTAAGAGGAGTAAGGTGCAACTGCTTCTCGAGGTTTGACCACCAATTCAAAGCATCACCTTTAAGATGAAAGATGGCCATCCTAGCCTTGGACCTAGATGTTTACTCATTCAATGCGAAGCATCTCTTCATGCCTTCCAGCCATGCTTCGGCATGCTTACCGGGTCGTCCTCTTGAAAACTCTGAAACCTTTATCTTTTGCAACTCCCTCGATATGTCCTGAAGCGGTTCCTGTCTTGGGCCATGTGCCCTTTCAGAGTTCTCTCGACTCACTTGAGTGGTTTCCACCTCGACGGCCCTTTCCAACTGCCTATTCATCGTTGTCATAATAGCCTCCAAAGACCTCATTATCATTTGCATTTCAGGTGTTGAGGTTGATCGTGACGGTGTTGGTAGTGATGATGATGGCGGAGGTGGCGGTGACGGTGGTCGACCTTGACCCCGACCTCGACCTCTGCGTGTTGTTACCATGATAGCTCTTGTGTTATTGAAATAAAATCATGTCCTTAGTTGTTCAATCAAATACACGCGGAACTAAAATGTAGGTATTCATACACTTATACTTATGCATACGAAATAACTTGCATCATGAGATAACAAATTGTCAGGATTAGCGCAGTAAAATCTATAGTCATTTTTATTAAACAATTTTTTTCATGGTGTTCAGCTCGTCATGCTGATCTTAACGGTGTCTTATTTTTGAGATTTCGGGTCTCTCTCATCCCTTCGACTAGGAGTTGAAATCTCCGCAGAAGGAATTTTTTATTATTATTATAAGAAATCAAATAAATAATTAGAATTTTACTAATCCTAATCATGAGATGTCAACCCTAATTAATTAAACTATATTTCATATTAATAATAATTTTTTTTTTTTAATTTCTAATTATAATTTATGTAATAGTTACTAAAGTAAAATTTATAGTTTTGTTAAATTTTAAATAATTGATAATTGTGCTAATAGAATTTTAACCAAATTTAATTTCAACCAACCAAAAAAAATAAGGTTTTTAACTTGTTAGAGTTTCAAATAATTGACATATTGAATTATAATCATTAAATTAAAATTTTAACAATTTACAAAATTTAGATAATTATAACTTGTTCAAATATTAATAACCTACCCTTATGATCTTCATGGGCCCGTCGCGCCCTTGCATGAGGCCCACGCGTCCTCCTGCTGCCATGAGAAGAAGCATGGAGGCGCGTGGTCTCTCCACGCAACCCACCGCCCTGGGAAAGAGGGGGAAACCCTAAATAGGGTCAATCCCCAAGACGCGGCCATTTTTCCTTCTCTTCCTAAGTTTTTAGCTCTGCAACTCCGCCATGGAAAGTGGTTCAAGCTCCATCTGATTTCAGGTATAATCTCTACTTTGGTAGTTTTCCTCTCACTATTTGCGTTTTGGTGCCTCACCATTTGAGTTTTGGTGCGAGCAGCCAAACTGGTAATTATCCTGTTAAGTGTAAACTGGCCTTTGTGCCATGGAAAAATGCCATATAAGCTCGTATTAGGTTATGGTAAATTTTTAGACTGAGAACTCTGTAATAAATTCTTTTTAAAAGAAATCTGAAAGCTGCAATACTTAGGCGTTAAAATAGAACTACTTTCATAACCAGCTGGGCACGCATGGTTGTAGGGTTTCGGAAGGCACACAGAGTTCAAGTTTAATTTCCCGGACAAGGTTCAACCTCTCCATTATTCATGTGTAAGATATGGGGAATGAGCGGGCGCGAGAAATTTATTTGAAGAACTAGGATTTCCAGAATAACGGCCTGCCTGACAGCAGCAATGTTGAGAGACTGCGGACCTTCATTAAGCAGGTTTATGTGGAGAGACGATATGTTGCAGAGGGGTTTGTTCAAAGGAACAGGGCGGAAGAGTATGGAAGGTTTTTCACTTGACTGTTGTTATGCAGAAGACATGTTGGACACAGGGCGGTTGTCATTGTCGTCCTATCAATCTAATAGTGCAGGAGATGGCATCAGGCACCTGTCAAACTATAGGGGAAATAATGATGAAATTGAAATTGGTTCACGGTTATCTAATTAACAAGGGGCCCAGGAGTCAGATTCTGCGAGACGTTCCTCTAGTTATACTGGAAGTGATATTTTTGAGAGCATCAGGCACCCCTCTAATTACCGTGAATATGATGGTGGAGATGGAGTGAGAAGGCTGTCTAATCACAACATGAATACTGACATAGAAGATGCAAGAAGATTCTTAAATTTTCGTGGTAATACTAATGGAGAGAGTGCAGGGCGTCTATCTAATTACCAGGGGGAATGGAGATGGGGCCTGTCGTCCTTTAGAGCAGCAGCAGCTGTTGGACATGAGGCGTCTGTTAACAGAGATTCCAGTTCTTGTTAAATGAACTGGCGGCAGTAGCAACGAGAACGGTGGCATCAGTAACGAGAAGTGAGTGCACGCGCACGCAGACATAGTGGTCGTTCTGGCTTAGTGGTTACGGCATGTGCCTGCTAATATTTCATTTTTGTTTTCAGCAGACCAATATGAATGCAGACTAGCATGAAACCAAAATGCCACGAAAGGAATAGATTACCAGGAATTGCTAAAAAAAATCGTAAAGCCTTGCATTTTCAGCATGATATTCATGCTGGAATAGCTCAGTTGGTTTAGAGCGTGTGGCTGTTAAGTACATGGGGTTTCCCCTTTTCTATTTTATCAAAAAAAAAAATATTTTATTTTATTTTATCTATTTATTTATTTATTTTTACAACCTCCTTCATTACAACTGTAGGGTTCTCCCTGGAATGGGCCAATTCTACTGTTTACACTGCGATCGGTACTTCCCTAATATTTCAATCAGAGACGAGCACTTTCAAACCAAACGCCACAAGAAACGGGTAAAGCAAATGCAAGGGCCTGCACCTCGTACGCAGCTGGATGCTGACCTTGGTCCAGGTTTGGGTATGCCTGACAATGGACCAAAATTGCAGGATACTATTTTCTCTATGTCAAATTGACTGTGGGTAAGCATCTGTGTGAGGCAACACTTTGCTAGCTATAATAAAAATCTCGCCTAAATATTAGTGTTCTATGCACTTATCCTAAACCAAAAATGTTATTCTTGATATTTTGTATGTCAAGAGAAGTGCCTTGAGTGGACCTGATTTTATGCATTAGATGGAAACAGGGCATGTGTGTGTGTAACATTTAAATGCATCTATTAATTTGAAATGCCTATGTATACAATAGCAGTCGTCATATTTGAGGTAGCCCAAATGTGAGGCAAAATCAAAGATTAACCATCAGAAACATACTGACCCTTTGCATAGGTTTTATATCTTTCTGCTGCTGCTACCTCCATTTGAGTTAGTGGGGGTATCAAGCACAGCATCCATTCCCATCTATCCTCTTTCCTGCTCGATGCTGAACTACACCTTCAAACTTCATTTCTATGAGTGCTATCTGCTGTTCTTAACTCGAGTTCTTCATTTTCTGCACTGATGGCTTTTTCAGTGTTTATCTCAATATAGAACCTCAGTTCAACAATAGAGTAATTTTCTGTTTACGTTTTTTTTTTTCCTATTCGATGTTGTTTACTGAATTGCACTTTATTTGTTTTCTATAAGTGCTTTCTACTACCCTTCACTTCAGTTCTTGCATTGTGGTTGGGTTTTTTTTTTTTTTTTTTTAGGCTTTATTTCAAGAGGTAAAATATTAAAATAAAGTTATGTTTTAGGATTTTCGCATGTGAATGGTGGCCACTGGAATGAGACTTTGCCCAAAAATGATGAATCTTGTGACATTGCATGCAACTATATGCAGTCCATAAGTTTAAGAATATCTAGTGTAATGCAAATATTTAGGCTCCTTGATTTTCGTTTGCACAAATTTTACCGAAATTTATCACTTCTAATTTGCTCGGTTAGTTTATTAATTTTAACCCAAGCTATACTAAAAAATACTGCTAGCTCGTGTTATTTTTATTTCTAAATATATTTTCTCTATTTATTTTTATTTCTAAATATATTTCAAATATGCATCTATTTTGAAATACAAACACATATGTATAAATATGCAGTTTTCTAACATATCCAGATTTTCTAATGGTGTTCCAATTTTGTGTTCATGCAGGTAAAAGAGGCTGAAGTTTGGTGTTGTTCATACCTCAATTCTATCCAGGTTTATGTCCTAAGTTCTAAGTTTTTGTAGGATTTAACATCTTGAATCTTCATGGTGGTTTGCCCGAAAGGTCTAAAGTGTCTGAGCCTTAGGCTCTGATACCATTTGTAGTGCTCTGGTTTTTACAGCAGAGCACTAAGTAAATTTCTAAGTTAATTTCCTATGTATTAATTCATTGAGTAAATTTATGAATGAAAATTCTATGATTTTAAATGATGTTTAGCATTCTGTGTTGTCTCCAATAATCATACATTCGCATTTGAAAGAATAACTAACATATCAATATTTTCCTTCAACAATTTGTGGTTTTCACATAAGAATATGTTCACAGTAATAAACCAGTAAGAAGGTATATGCAAGTTTCAGTGTACGTTTCCAGATAATAATTAAATAAAATAAATAATCAAGGAAATTACCTGATACTGATGCTAGCAGACCGTAGGTTGTAGCAGGTTGTATATCCTCTTAGTCAGCAAAAATGAAGTGTCCACCCTACCGACCAACTATTATCTTGTTGGCCCTTGGAAATCAAAGGATTTCCAAGCCCCCGAGCTCACAATCTGATAATCCCGAGAGCAGTGTTTACTTCGGTTCTCAAAACCTTTCCCCATCCTTAAACTTTTCTGTCCTCCAACCTTTTTCTCCACTTCCAGTTCTCCCCCTCTATATACATTTCCATCCTCGAGAAGACCTTGGGATTACTCCACCACCCCAAACTCCCCCTCTCGAGCCCCTCAAACATTTACTCCTTTCCCTAGTTCATTCATCCACGTCTCATTATAAAAATGTATAATTAATTACTCTCATGGAAAATTTATTTGGTTTTGATTGACGGTCGTAAGTATTTATTACGGTGGGAAATTTCACCCAAAGGTTATCCATTCGAGACAAGCTTCATTAATTACAAGTCTATTCACCAAACCTTGTATTTATTTTTATTAATGTAATTAATAAAATATTATATAAATAGTTGACCCCTTTCAACTTGGACATGGTGTGTCTTAAGGGTCTACCTCATCCGTCGAGATCACTTATCTTGATATTTAAATTCTACGATTCGTATTGAATAATTAAATAGTAATAAACCATTTTCCATCACATCACGTTCATTCCAAAAATTGTTATCCTATTATGTCTAACTTAGAAATGTAAAATAATCACATTCTAATCATTCACTAATCAATATTTACACTTTTACCTATTTTGCAATTGTTATGACATGGGTAGTAATATTATTAAAGTAAATTTTAAGTAATAATATTAATTAAATCCCCATAAGGTAATAATAATGGTGAATTTAATAAATATGTCTTTTACATCATTTGTTTATCACATGAGTACCCTAACATCTACATAGTATCGTCGTTCTTCTAAACAAAGCACCCTTAAGTGCTTAAACAATCTTACTAATTAATTAGACAGTACCATTACCTTATTTACAACAATTCTCAGATGACAATGTTAACTGATGACACTTGTCTCAATTGTATATCACAATGTTTACCAACGAGTAATACATATCTTAATTGACTTGTTTTACACATCTTAAATAACTTTATATTCATTATCTGAATTCGGTCAATGCATGATTAACCTAATTACTTATGATAACTTATACATTTATTCAATATGTTAAGTGTTTGTATATCGATACTAGTGTACATGTGCAAGGTGTGCATGCGTGGCCAACATATGCACAGATCATAAATGTACTATAGACAAACCCCATCGCGCCTATGCATACCTGCTAACTAATAGTAGTATTTACCCCCATGTAGAAGAACAAACATAATATAAATAGTACAATTACTTCAACATTCTCAGTTATTTAATAGTTAATTCTTTACGTTTTCACATCATTATCTTTATCTTTACATTAGTTTAATCAATCATGTACAAGGAAGGGTACCTACTACCACTAACTCAGAATTAAGGAATACTAAACCCTCAACAGTACTAACTAACACATCCTCCCATCATAACCTACGTCCAGCATCCTCCCTATCCTTCCTCTGCTAGTACAAAAGGGGATGTCGGACTCACCGATCTGACCACATAGAACTTGAGAGTGATAGCGTCGGCTGAATAGCAGACCTATCCTCCCCTAGCACGCATCCGACCATCGTCATCACAAGAGCATGGGGAGCGTGTCTCAGCACGGCCCTCCCACGACCTCGGGTCTCATGGAAACATAGGGTGGGAAACACATCCATCCCTCTCAACATACTGGGCCTACGCCGTTATCAACTCATACTTTGCTGCTATCGGGATTATCAGTTTGTGTTATCATATCCTCATTTTGGCTGCTAAGGTTTGCTATATGAACATGTTTTTCCTTTCCAATATATATCAGATCAAGTAACTGGCTATCCCATAGCCCTTGTGTCCTGTAGGTTAGTATTTTGCAAAATACAAATTTATAGAAAGCATTTTCCATTGATCGCCAATTGATCCATGTTATCATTTTATTTCATGTAACCTTTTTAGCTCATCATAGATGCGTATGACATATAACACTTCAATAATTCATATAAGAAGATGGTATCCATGTACCGAATCATATATTTCACATTTCATTAATGAAAACATATAAACATATACTGTAATCGTAAAATAAAGAAATCATATGATAATCATGACATCATAAAATCATAACATAGTAACATCATAATCATGGTGAAATCATAAAACAGAGTAACATCATATAATGAGGTCCATCATATCGTAATATAGTTTACTCAGTCGAGCTGAGTTCAACAGAATATATAAGAAAATAAAGTATGGTGTGTCTAACTGATAAATATGTCTAATCAAAATATGGGCGTTACAACAAGGTCCCGCACCTGCACCGCCTCCACCCCCACCCACTTATTATCCTCTGTAGCCTGCTCCCGCACCTCCATAACCCCAACACCCACCTGCCGCCCAAGGGAAAGTGTATGCCCAACAAAATCTGTAGCATAACCAAAATACCCAACGCCAACAAGGCCAGCAAATCTGTGAAAAGTACGTAACCGTGGGAACAACCCTCCTCCAGACCAAGGCGGCTAGCCCCCTAATCCCCCAAACAATAATAACGTGGCACCTGCCAATAAAAACCCCGAAAGGCTGCCAAAGCAAGCTAAAAACCCTAATTTACGATTGAACCACCCTTGTTCTATTTGCGGGGTCTATGGCCATTACACACACACTTTCCCACATTTGGAGTGGGAACGACAACTCTGGACCGATGATTCCCATCGCCAAGGACACGCGGCACCTCAGGTGCCACCTAACCCCCCACCACCTCATACTCAACCCTTGGTGTTACAGAACCCTTTACCAACCCAAGGAGTGGTGAACACTCAATTGTTAGCTCCCAATCAAGGAAACTCACCACCACAACAGCAAATCACTTATGCAGCTTCTAATCACCCCATGTTAGACTCAGGTACCCATCACTTGTTAATGAGGTCATCCGTTGATGTCAACCTTCAAACCCATCGAAACCAATATGGCTCCACCCCTGAAGCCCCTACCGTCGACAAAACCACTAATGTTCTTCCCACCAATCAGTCATTATGAATACCTCTGGCCCCATTAGATGGCACCCCAAAATCCCCTCGCTTCCCACTTCGCCGCATCAACAATAGCCCCAATGCTTGTGCTGCGACTAATTACAACATTATGGACGACTTAGCCCAGTCCCCCGCAGCCATGTTTGCGTTAGAGGTCTTAAAAAATTATCCTACACAGTGCAAGACTCTGTTATTAGCTATTGGTGCTATCGACCCAACTGATTCACAAATGATGGCCTTTGATTTGGACCAATCCAAAACACGCTGTCCTTCAACATTAGCGTTCCAAGTTTCTGTATCCATTCAGAATCTTGTCATCCATGGGTGCATCATCGATGAGGGTGCCTCTACATGCGTTATGTCCACATTCATTTGGCATAAGTTGGGATCCCCTACTCTCCAGCAGTACACCACTGCATTGCGAGCCTACGACGGCCGTTCGGCTCAACCCCAAGGTCTCTTAGCTAATGTCCCCATCCAGTTGGTTGGTAAAACAGTGCTTATTGACATAGATGTCATCAACTCCCAACTTGATTATAACCTCTTACTTTGCCACAATTACATGTACGCCATGCGGGCGGTTGCCTCATCTGTTTTCCATACCATGACGTTCCCTCATGAAGGATGAGTGGTCAAGATTGATCAACTCACCTATTACGATCCCAATGTCCCCGCTACACCCAAAAACATTCTTCCCATGGTTGAACAACCTATTTGCAGTGAATCTACCTCGTTGGTTTCCTCAGTTGGACCTAGAGTTTACTCAGATACGTCAATGACTTCCTTTCTCATCCACCAATCCATCCCCTCTTATCAAGCACACTCGGGGCAGAGGCCCACAACTGTACACCGCTCTACTCCCGCCTAAAACAGTTAAAAATCCCCCTGTGTTTCGCGCTCCTCCCAAATGCTCTTTGTGTGATGAGTTGGGCCATGCTACCCATCAATGTCCACAATTACCCGCATTACAAGAGCACATGCAAATGCTTGACGATGACCTCAACATCCCGGTTGTCCAACTCGACCCTACCCCTAAGCCTCGCGATAAATCACTGCATACCAATCACCCGTGTGCAATATGCGGTATTTACGACCATTACTCACATCACTGCCCTGATCTCCTAGATTACAAAGCCGCTCTCTACGAGAAGAATAATTTATACCTCGAGACGTCTCCCCCCACCATTGAAGAGATCCACCCCCCGGAATCTCCACCAATAGGCGAGATCAATACCATCTCTACTACTAGTGATCCCTCTTCAACCAATTTGAAGACACAAAGTTTCCACAATGATGAGGAGATTCTTGAGGCTCTTACCGCACCTGATTACCCCTGGTAGGATATGCACCATCGTTCCTATTTCCTCCTAGAGGAGTCCTCCCCCACCATAGCCACCCAATTTTTGGTTGAGTCCAAATATATCCTCCCCACCAAAGTCGACTGGTTTAAAGAGCCCATTCCCGCTTCTGATACCTTCGAGGAAGGTAACATGGCCAATATCTCACCCACAATTCACATTGATATATCTTCCCCAGCCGGTGCTCCTGAACTCATTACGTTAGGAGACTCCTGCACTGAATACAAGATCAGAGAGTACAAAAAACATTTTCAGGAGTTCCGCGATGTCTTTGCCTGGTCCTACACCAAAATGCCTAGTGTTGACCCCGCTATCATAGAGCACCACATCGACACATGGACAGATGTGCCCCCAATCCGCTAAAAATAGCACCCTATTCACCCATCAAATATCCCTGCCGTTAAAGCAGAGATTGAGAAACTTCGTGTAGCAGGTTTCATTTATCCTATTGCATACACCACTTGGGTTTCTAACCCCATCCCTATTAACAAAAAACAAGGCACCATTAGAGTATGTACTGACTTCCGCGATTTAAACTGAGCATGTCCCAAAGACAACTTCCCCATGCCATTTATTGACCAACTCATCGATGCGTGTGCGGGGAATGAAGTTCTATCCTTGATGGATGGTTTCTCTGGGTATAACTAGATTCAGATCCGCAAGCAAGATCAATACAAGACTGCCTTCACCACCCCATGGGGCACCTTTTCCTATCGTTTCATTCCTTTTAGCCTTAAAAATGCTGAAGCCACCTTCCAGTGGGCCATGACCTATTGTTTTCACGACTTGGTCCATATTCTATTAGTCTATCTTGACAACTCACAACACATTCCAAGAAATGATCCGACCACCTTAATGACCTCCGGCAAGTTTTTCTGCATTGTTGCAAATATCAGATCCACTTGAACCCACTCAAGTGTGTCTTTTGCGTTCCGACAGGATGGTTGTTAGGTTTCATTGTTTCCCACAAAGGAATCATTGTAGACCCCGTCAAAGTTCAATCCATATTAGACCTTCCTGCACCACACACGCTCCGGCAGCTACAGAGCTTATAAGGGAAATCTAATTTCCTCCGCCGCTTCATTCCCAATTATGCCACCACATTTCATGGTTTGTTACGTCTACTTCGTACCCACATACCATTTGTTTGGGATGACCAGGCGCAAGCTGCATTCGAATCCCTTAGAAAAGCTCTCATGCAAGCCCCTTTGATCTCCCCTCCGAATTTCTCTCAGGACTTCATCCTTTACGTCTCGGCATTCAACCATGCTGTGTCAGCGGTCCTTGTCCAAGAAGACACTGCTCGTCAAGAGCATGTCATTTATTACGTCAGCCAAACCTTGTCTGGACCACCCCTACATTACCCATATGAGGAAAGACTGGCCCTTGCCATCGTCTTTTCCGTACAAAAATTGTGCCACTACATTTTACTCAGTCATACTACAGTTGTCGCCAACTCCCACCCCATGGTCTACCTCTTGAACTGGCGACTTCTGCAAGGTCGTGTCGCTAAATGGGTAATTATCCTCCAAGAATACGACCTAACTTTCACAACCCCTAAGAGTACTAAATCCCTCATGCTTTCCCAGCTCATAATCGACCTTTCATCACTTTTTCCTTTTGCGCCAATCTCCGATGAGTTACCAAACAAACATTTGTTCATCATCTCATCAAATGACCCATGGTATGGTGGTATTCTGCTATACCTTCGCATGCGGAAGTTTCGACCAGACATAGATCGCGATGGACGTCGCCGTATCCATCACCACGCCTCTCAGTATCTCCTCTTGGGCAATTTCCTTTACTGGAGAGGGGTTTATACTATCCTCCATCATTTCCTTACACACGAGGAAGCCAAACAAGTCCTTAGTGACTGTCATAGCGGCGCCTGCGGCCATTCCTTTTGTTCGGTATAATTTTATCCCTTTTTTGAGCCGGACAAGTCCTTTATGAAAAATGAACTTAGGGAGTTTTTGTTAAGCTCTTTTCTGACTCCTAAAAGAATGAAAAGATTGCCGAGCAACCTTGCTTCCTTTCATGCTCGTTAAAGTACCTGAAAGGGCGTCTATCTGGAATAAGTTTAACCCTTTTCCGGACCTGGTAGACTAATTATTAAAAAGGAATACTCTAGTCACCCCGGCTAGAAGAGTTCTTCATTGCATCCTTTTATGAATTTCTGGGCCTTGGAGACTAACACACGAAAAAGAACCCTCGTGGAGTCTCTTTATTTCTTTCAGACTCTCTAAAATTGAAAGCAACCACGAGCATGCACTGTCCTCGGCTCGTACAAATCCACATGGTGGTACCATTCCATTATTTTAGAGTCTTCTTATCGCTTTCAGACTCCTTAAAATTGAAATCAATCACGAGCATGAACTGTCCTGGGCTCGTATAAATCCACATGATAGTACCATTTTGAGCACACTTCTTCCAGCTCCTTAAACCATGAAGAAGTCCCCACCGGTGCCTCTTGGAAGCACCCCCAATAAGGTCTCCTTTGTTCAGAGTATTCTGGGATATACCACCCTCAGAGTCTCCTACCATCCTACACCAACTTGAGTATCCCTCATTCCAGTCACCATCCTTGGTCCCTTAAAGCTATGATCCCCTTCCCACCAGTCAGTTTCATATGTTGCCCAATCATCCCCGCCATCGTACTTTGAACAAAGGAAGTTTTAGTCTGCCCATTCTATTTTCCCAGTTATTCCCCACCTCCACAGTATGTCAGTCCTACCATCAGTACTCTCACCCTTCCGTTATCCACCTCGTGCTCCTATCAAGGAAGCATCATTTCCTTGCTAGTTGTAGGTCTCCCTTTGTCGACGCCAGTCCATCTACTCCAGAGGATAGACCCAGAGGTCCTTGCACCTTGGACTCATCACCATCTATGGTGAGTGCCTACAGACCATTTTGAGTGGAGTCATCATTTCCTCTCCGAATGGTTTTTTCTCACATGCTCGACTTCAACACCTTGATCGCATCGTTGAGATTCGTGTAGGGTATATATCCCTTAAGTTATTTGTCAAATACCCAAGACTTCTCCTGACTCTAGCACATTAGTGAGTCACTTTGGAACACTTAGTTATATGTTCCCATGGATATCCGGGTTGCGTTGGCGATAGTATTCAGAAGCCATCAACTTATATGCTTCCTTGAATACCCAGTTCAACTACAGTCTAGTGTACCATTGAGGGTATGACCCCCCGTCATTATGATCCAACAACTCATCAGTTCCTCTGGTGCCATACTCAGAAACACTAGTTTGATTCCAGTGTATCAGTTCTTCAGCTCATACATGGTCAACCCGGCAGTATGTCCCGGATTTGTGTTCCCTCTGGACCCTTAAGATGTACATAGTGGTTCTCCATGTATCTTTCAGGTCCCCATTTTTGGGCCTCACTATTATTTTATATATCTTGATACGAGAATGGGTATACCTGCCTCGTCCATATATTGAGATTATTCCTCATTCATTATTGAGGTCATGTATTTTTAGTTTTTACAGTTTGTTCGGGACCATTGTTTCGGGCTCTAGTTCGTTTCTTCTCTTCTACACTCCCCAGGAAAACCATAAAAGACCTATGATGTCTATCGTCCATATGATGAGCTCCTTCCTTCACACATCAGGGGGAAATCTATTAATACCCAAAAAGTGCTCATTATCTCATCTCCCTCATTACATGACTCATTTGTCTATATTTCCTACCATATTTGCCTCCAAAACCTCAAAAAACCATTAAAAAGCCACCAAAAGGCCAAGAAACCCATTTTTCCCAAAAATAATTTAAATTTCCTCAAAAGATAGCAAAAACCCTATAACAGGGCCCTAAATTCCCAAAAGTCAAATAAAAGGGAATAAAAAATATAAAAAAGAGAGAAAAGGGAAGCATAAACCCTAAACAATTGACCTAAACCATATGGTGCCAAAAACCATGGGTCAACACTCCACCACTAAAAACCTATAAATAGGTGATGGAGGCTCCCCATTTCACATCCACAATCTTTCCTATCCTCACTCTGCCAAAATCACTCTTGAAACCCTAGCTTACCGTTTGAGCTAATTTTTCCCATTTGAGTGCCCCTTTTCGCCCATTATTCAAACACCTTGGAGAAGGAGAAGGAACCCATTGGAGCACGAAAGCAACCCTCTTGGACTACTGCAAGAGCTCCCCCAACCTCAACATTAGAGGTAAATATAATCTTGATTATATCATAATACAAAAACAAAACTTTCTCTCATATTGTCATTGTCTTTTATTTTTGTTAATGCACATGCTAGATTAGATTTTATACAATTTTACTGTTTTAATTTACTGTTTATTGAACTGCTACTAAGGAGGCCCTTCTCCTTAGTAGGTGCTCATTTGCACAAGCTAGGGTGAAAACCCTAGCTACATCAGGCGAATTGGTCATCTCGGCAGATAGTGAAAGAGGTAAAGAAGAAGAGTCTGCAATTCTAGAAGTTCAGATACAAGAGTATGAATTCCTAAAGGTTAAGGAAAGCGGCGATGTAAATAGATTCCAATTGAGGCTTGACATGTATAAACATTACGGGAATAATAAACAAGCCTCTTACCAAAGGCTTTTTAATTTGATGTCGATGACCAGAAATTTACCAAATTCAGAGGTTTCTCTGATAACAAGCCGAGATATAAAAGATAACACTTTAAACTTGGCAATATCTACAGAAGACAAAGTGACAGAAATGAGGTTAAATTTAAAGAAAAAACCTGTACCAGATAAGATCCAAATGCATCGAAAAATGGGAGAGGTGATATATGAGGATTTTGTGGAAGCCACAGTGAAAGTCTCTAAATTGGAAAATACTGTAATTAAAATGGAAGGTCAATTGAATCAGTAAAGATAAGAGAATAAAGCTTTCCAATAGTAAGTCAAAATATTACAATTTGACTTAGTGGAGAGTGATGGTGGAGGTAAAACCACCAAACAATTGCTAATAGAAAAAGGATAATCTAATTCAAAAGTTACAGAAAAAGATGAAGATTCCCAATACGCAGTTGATTCAAGATCCAGAAGAGACCAGGCTAGAGCAAGAAAAAGAGGCTTTGTCTAAAGAAATAAATGATAGCAAAGATGAATTATTAAAGTTTGTTGAAAGAGAGGCCAGTTGGGAAAAAGAAAAGATAAGCTTAAGAGGTCAAATTGAAGACTTGAAAAATAAGTTTTCAAATTTGAGTGTGCAGCAAACAGGTGAAGGTCCGAGTGGAGATGAAACTGATGCTGATAGCCTTTTACAGGCTATGTCACAGATTAGTTTAAAGGAGGTTGAAATCAAAGAATTAAGAGAGGAAACTCAGATATTGAAAGAAGAAAGTGATAAAAAATAAGAAGAAGCAAAATCCTTACAAGGCAAGTATAAGGAATGAATTGAAACTAATAAAAAATTGGCACACCAAGTGACAGGACAAGTAGCTATGCAAGGATGCAAACACATGGTATGGGACCTAATCATTAAGGAAGCTGAAAGGATTAGGCCATATTTAGATTTCATGAGAGTAAAAGAGAAAGTGATCAAAGATGCTCTGACAAGTTGTACTGCGGTCAAAGAAAATCTAAATAGAAAGCCCAAAGAAACTGCGGAAAATGCAATCACATTTCTGAACAGTTTGAGATATAAAGACATCCATACCTTGGATATTAAAGACAAAATTGCAGTCATTACATGGGCACAAAGAAGTCTAGGCAATCATGCGCACGTTGACAATGTGGAAGCTAAAGCCGAAGCAATGCAGAGACAGGTCACGTGGTTCAAAAAGCCATATGAGAAGTTGATCGAAAAAGGTTTACCCTCTTTCTAGGATGGAAATTAGATGTTGATTTCCCAATATGAATATAAGAGATTATTTTTCAATATAAGGATGGATCATGCAAATTTTCAGTGTTTGAATTCTTTACTTACAGGGAAGATTCTAATGGAAAAGATTGCAGAGGGCTTTGAGATTCTAAATAAGTTGGTCTCAATTAATGAAATACTCCCACAGATTTCTTATGCAGATCATGTTGAAATGAGAGTCATGGTAAGAGAAATGGCCAGTTACGATCATCCAACTACTGATCAGTGGACCCTTGTGGAAAAATATGGGAAGATGAAGTACACACTTCATACTTCAAATTAGTTGTTGAATCTTATTTCAAAATGAAGACTTCAGAAACATTTTATTTTCAAGAAACTTGTAATATTTTTATGACTTTGATTCAAAGACATGGTTCATGAAGAGAGTTGGTTAGTGGAAGCATCCAACTGGAGCAGTTACCTTTCTGTCTTTTGTCTTTTTTTGAAATAAATGTCATTTATTATAAAGTATTGGTGAATGTAAAAAAGCAGTTAGGCCTGTTTCTCCCATTTTTGTCTTGTAATGGAGGTGGCGAATATGCCCTGATGATGTGTCACTCAAACTTGTAACTATTTTTATGTATGAGTAGGTCGAGCATGAGGCTCTGGGCCTCTATAAATTCCATTTAATTGAATGAAGAAGGGGTTGAAAACTTTTGGAGCATAGCATATTGCTCTGTGTTGTGTATTTTGAACGGTGTTGATAAAGTTGACAGAGCCGAGTGGGCATTTTTTTAGGGATTCCTAAGTGATCGGTCTTGTAGTCTATTTCTTCTCTTTTCCCATGTGATTTGTGTTTCCTTTCATTGTTAATCCATTCTGTAATGATTTTTCATGCTTGGTTCATTGTGGCATTTGAATAGAATTCATATTCTTTATGCTCTATTCTTATCATACCAAGTATTCTGCTATTATTTTTCTGCTAAAATAAATATACAATTCATGTTTCCATGCTTTATATTGGTGGATTGTTCATGTTTCTTCTAAATCACCCAACTAAAAGCTCTTTGACTGTGAGTTGGTGTCTACCTTGCCCCTATGTGAATGTATTTGCAAAGAATCTATTAATGATATTCATGTATTGTTTGATTTGACTCCATCACCCAGTAGAGATCTATATTGCTTTCAACCAACAACTTTAAAAAACCAAGCATCCCACCAGAAATATGACCTTTTGAATGAACTATGTATGAACATTTTGAGCATTAAGGCTCTACGTTTCTTTTTGAATATTTTCAGTCCTTTATTAAGAGAGATCCCTCTCAGACTATGCTGGGTCAGTAGCATAAGTCTAAAGTGGTTCTGCTATTACCCCAGTTTGCCTTCTCCCACAACCTAGAGGGTCATTTTGGGTGCTAACAGAGTGTCTATATTTGTTGTAGGCATGATGAACATAATGCACCTTCTCATCCAAAAGCTGGGGATGCTTGGAACAATATCCTCAAAGAATATGTACTATGGACCAGTTGAACACTTCTGTTTTTCCATTGGTTTGTGGAAGAAATGTTGTGCTCTTGTTTATCTTTGTGTCCATAAGTTCCCATAGAGATGACCAAAATTTCTCTAAGAAGCGAGAAACTTGGTCAGATACAATAGAATTAGGTAGTCCAAAATGGACCCATACATGTTGGAAGAACAAATGAGAATTCAACTCATTTGTGATCTACTTCTTACAACACATTAGAATGCACATTTTACTGAACCTATCCACAATGACATATAAATAATCATGTCCCTTTCTAGACGTTGGTAACCCTCCTACAAAGTCCATTAACACACTTTCCCATGGACAGGAAGGAACATGAAGTGGAGTGTACAAGCCTAACTTTATGTTACATAGCTTACTTGTTGCACACATAACACATCCTTTTACATACTTGGACAAAATATCATTCATCTGTGGCCAATAACAAAACTTTTGCAATTGTGATATAGTTTTTCCCCCACCAAAGTTCCCTGAAATGAGAGAAGTGTGAGCTTCTCTTATCACATGTACTCTTTCACTTTTTGGAATACAGATTTTTCCAAGATGGTACAACAACTTATCATGAATATGATAATTCAATTATTCATTTTGAGAGCCATGCATTAGTAATTCATATACTTCCTTAAAGTCTTCATCCCTATTATATTGTTCAACATACCTTGAATGTACCAAGGGACTTTGTTGAATAACAATAGAAGCATTTGTTGGAGGTATTGATAACATATTTGCAACTTTGTTCTGAATTCCTTTCTTGTATTTAATGACCAAATGAAATTGTTGTAGAAAACCCATCCACTTGAAATTCTTGATTGTTGTAGATTAGTTTGTGATTGAAAATATTGTAGTGGTTGATAATCAATATGTATAAATATTGTTTCCTTACCCATTAGGTAATGTTTCCACTTCTTCACACTTTGTACTAAATTATGCATACAATTCTTTATTGTAGGTAGGATAGTTAATTATTGATTTAGAAAAGGTTTCAGAATGATAGCATATTGGTTTTTTAAGTTGCATTAAAACTACCCCCGTTATAGGTCAAATATGCACTTCTCCATTCGTGATCACATTACGTTGTCGATCACACAAAAGGACAACATAGATTGAAGAGCTAGGTTGACCTAGATGATGCATGGACTAGAACTACCCTCTTCAGCTGAGAAGACCCTTGTTTTCACTGACATTTTGACATGTGCGCTACTCTATGGGCAGTAAACCAGTGCACATCTGCTAGTATGCCCTACTTTACTCAAGTGAAACTAGCGCTCACCTTGAAAATTGTTGCAAACGCATGTTGTAAAACAATGAAGTTGCATACTGTGTGCTACTATGCCTTGAGGAAACTCGTGCACATATTATGATCGAATAAAAAAATATATTAAGTTGATGAACTGGGATTAGTTGAAGTTGTTTCAGTAACTTCCCCAACCTCCCAATCCAACCACCTCTCGATCCAAACTGTTGATGTATATGTAACTTTGGAATGTATTTCACATATATGTATATTGTATTCCTATAGAGATGTTATTATTCCTCTATACGGAAGTGTTGTCATTTATATTGCAAGTGTCATAATTTATACTTGATGGGTTATTAGACCACCTTGTCGAGGTTGGCCCTGTATAAGTCATGTGGGTCAAATGGTTAGTAGACCACCCTATTGGGGGTCGTCCATGTGGGTCAAAGGGTTATTAGACCACCCTAGTGGGGGTTGGCCCAGTTAGCATTATGTTAACTGGTTAAGTTGAGGCTGACCTAGTTGAGTAAAGGTCAAGTCAAGTTAGTGTATAAATAGAGAGTGTGTCTCTCTCATTTTACACATTCTATTCTCTCACTCACACTTGGGAGAGTGGCTAACTTGTGGAGGAGGAGGCTCTACTGCTAGGAGAAGACTATCTCTTGTATTCTAGTTGTATCATTGCTCTATCTATCTCTGAGGAAGTTATTGGGGTTTTTCACCATTATGGTTTTCCCCAAGTAAACTCTGTGTCGCTTGTGTGCTTACATTATTGTGTCCATGATTGATATGATGTAGATTTGTTGTACATGTTGTTCTCTCAGTTAAGATCCTAGATCAGATTGAAGTAAATTCTGAAAATTTAACATGGTATCAGAGCTAGCCTGAAAGAAGGCATGATATGGCATGTATGACACTTGTTGCACTTACGATGCTAGGGCTTGATATAGAAAAAACTAGTCATCGTAGCACTTTCACTATAAATCTGTTTTGGCGAAGTTCTCAGATCTGAAACTTTTATAGGTCAAAGATCCAATCCCTATGTACCTTATGTCCAAAGGACAAACTCTAATTCATTTTACTTTGGGATTTATGATCTGTACAATATAGGGTTTTTGCCTCTTCCAGATCTGAGTCAAAATCAGGTGACCTTGGAAAAAAGGACATAACTTGGGATAGGAAACTCCAAATGAAATCTAGTAAAACTTTATAGGTAGTACATAGACTGTACTATCTCAGGAATATTGTTTAGAGGCCGAAGTTGAACCAATGACACGTGGCACACCGTAAAAGTTTGCTCTCCTGTATTATCCCTTAAACAGGTCACGTTACGACACTTGGCATAACTCTCTCTCAGAGAATCCAATTGAGGTCAGACCTATCGAGATGGAAAGACAACAGGTCGGGCTATCTCAGGAAAATTTTTCAGAGGCCGAAGTTGAAACAGTGACACGTGGCATGCCATACAAGTTCGCTCTCCTGTATTATCCCATAAACAGGTCACATTGCGACACTTGGCATAACTCTCTCTCAGAGAACCAATTGAGGTCAGACCTGTCAGGATGGAAAGACAATAGGTTGGGCTATCTCAGAAAACATTTTCAGACCCTGTGGATCGAAAATTTTGGAGTTACACCAGAAACAATCAGGTACATATTTCTATCAAAATAGAATTATTTTTGAGTACCTTCATTCATGGCTTCCGGAATTTAGGGCTTCAGAGAAAGTTGGAATTTTTGTAATCGGAGACCACAGCTGGATGCTACTCATCAAGATCAAAATTTAGAGACCAAGATCAGAATTTTTGGTTGGGAAGAAGGCCGAGCTTGATCAGACCCTAGTTCAGGACTTTGATCAGAAAAGTGGAAAATTAGGGCTTCTGCAAAAATGGGAATTTTTGAAATCTGTGACCACGGCTGGAAGCTCCTCATAAAAATAGAAACTTAGAGCTTTGGATCAAAATTTTTGATTGGGCAGAAGAGTGGGCTTCATCAAACCCTATTACACCTCCAGATCCAGCTCCTGCAAATCAAGTGGATTGGGTTAATCCTAGAAGAGGATGGATTGGTCACCTGCATAAGTGAAGAAGTTCTGCTTCATAGGGAGATGAGGCTAAGGCCTTACATAAGAAGATTTCAAGCAATCTCAATAGGCATGACTCATCCAGGCATGTCTCGATATTTGTTCATGATTAAGTTTATGATATGTTTGTCTTCATGTTATTACGGTTAAAACAATCTTGATTTTAGACTTGTCATATCACCTTAACAAAATTATGAATGCATTCATTAGGATGTTGAAACTTATGATTGTACTAATGCATTATGGTGTTGTATGAGGTTTATGTTGTCCACTAACATGAAAGGTACACCAAGAAAGACAAATCATGTTCTAGTTCAAGATCATGATGACATGAAGACAAATATTCATCCATTGTCATGGATCACATAGAAGATCCATTTACGAGGTATGTATAACTTGGTTCTATAATGGTTAACCTATGAGATATGCAGATTACTAGCACAAGTCACTGAAGAGAACCAAAAGACTTTATGTGGGTATGTTAGACATAACTAGCTAACATGCTAATCCAGGTATGTTTTTCCTATATCAAGCTAGAAGCCTACCTTGTGTTAGGATCTTATATTGTTGTGTTGTTGATAATGATTATTCATGAAGTCATAGGTTTGAATAGTCATGGTTGTATGCATATTGTGTTTCTTACCATAATTGATGATATGACTAACCAGAAGAATCATGAAGGTATAGGTTTGAATAATCATGGGTTTTATGCATATTATATCTCTTCTCTTGATTGATGATTTAACTAACCAGAAGAGTCCTATGATCAAATAAGAATATGTATGAATGAAAGAAGACTTCCTTGAAACCTTGATTACTAATATTTATTATCTGTGTTTGAATTGATCCTGACTATACATGCTTGAGATTATTGTGTTTTGATAATATTAAGATTATACTAATGCATGTTTGATTATGTATGAGACCTAGAGGATAACACAATGATGATACTAACAAACATGCATAGGGATCAAGAATGTATATAAGTTCAAGGACAGGTAATCCAGGAAGCAAAGATCAAGAGGGAGCACACTCCAGTAGTTTCT
The DNA here is from genome assembly GCA_027924585.1 of Larix kaempferi. Taxonomy (NCBI): domain Eukaryota; kingdom Viridiplantae; phylum Streptophyta; class Pinopsida; order Pinales; family Pinaceae; genus Larix; species Larix kaempferi. The sequence continues at coordinate 26,670,742 of BSBM01000673.1, forward strand.
ACAAGGATGCAGATATTCAGAGGGAGTTGACCACTTCTCACAATCCACATCAGAATGGAGTTGGAAAGATTAAGAGGGAGTCCACCCAACAAACAAACAAAGATAAGTATTTGAATTGTCATTACTTGCATATTTTATTGTTTAAATAATACTGTTCAATAATCTATATACTAATGTTCCTAGAATTAGGTTGTGTATTATGCATATTAAAATAGTTGCATTGATGAAAAGTATACTACTAATATACATGGGTAAGTGGCCTATGGCACTGTACAACATTCCATTGCTACTTATCTATAATGAAACCTCTTTGCTGACATGTTGGGAGTTGTGCACACTCTTAACAATGTTCTAGTAGAGATTGGAAGGCATCTAGAAAGTTACGGGATATGGATAAATGTTGTATTGAAGCATTGGCTAAGATAATTGCTTGACTGTATGACATATTTCTTAATGTGTAAGAATTTGTTCTGAAAACTATGAGCTGTTTTCTAATCATGCAATTTAACTTGTTGTGTAGGAAATATCATACACCATCACCTACAAAAGAAGGAATACAACATTTGTTTAGCAACAAAGTTATCTCTTGAAAATATTGAAGATATTGAAGTTCCCAGGATCTGGGAAGATTGTCGTGATCGAGGAGTACCAGTCGATCATGAAGAATGATGTTTGGGATGTAGTCCCAAGACCTGAAGGGAAGTTTGTTCTAACTTCCATATGGATCTATCAAGATCAAGCATGTTGTAGATGGCAGCATAGAGAAATATAAAAGTGATGAAATAGAAGATACACCATATGGATTTCAAGACAGATTTCTTGAATGGTGTAGTTGAAGAAGAAGTGTATGTGGAGCAGCCACTTGGTTTTGAGACACATGACAGGGAGTCATATATGTGTAGAACTTGGGTATGATGCACCACTTTCTAGGTATGAAGGTGTGGCATAGTGCAGATGGAATCTTGCTTGGACAAGGGAAGTATGCAGTAGAGCTCTTGAAGAGGTTCGGGATAATGGACTGCGAGGCTATGTCAGGTGGGATCTTCCTTAGTCAAGGGAAGTACACAGTAGATATCCTGAAGAGATTTGGGATGATGGATTGCAAGGCCATGGCCACACCTATGGCATCGAATCTAAAGCTTCTATGTGATGCTTCATCTGAGCCGGTTGATGTCTCTATGTATCGTCAGATGATTGGGTCCTTGATGTACCTGATGAACACGAGACCAGATATTTGCTTTGCGGTGAACACATTGAGTCAGTTCCTGATAGATCCGAGGAGTGTTCATCTGGATGCTATAAAGCATGTTCTGAGGTACCTGAAGGGTACAATTGATTATGGGCTCAAGTATGAGGCGAATCAAAAGTTTAACCTGCAGGTTTATGTTGATTTAGATTGGGCAGGCAGTGTTGCAGATAGAAAGAGCACATCTAGGTGTTGCTTTAGTATGGGATCAGGTGTGATCTCTTGGTTCGCAGGAAGCAGTCCTGCATAGCACTGAGTATAGTTGAGGTAGAGTATGTTGCAGCATGTTCAGCTAGTTGTGAGGCAGTATGGCTACGGAAGCTACTGTCTGAGTTATTTGATCTCCCGTTGGATGCTACTGGTATCTTTTGTGATAACCAGAGTTGTGAAGCTGTCCGAGAATCCAGTGTTTCAAGACAGGTCGAAACACATAGAGATCAAATATCACTATATTAGGGATATAGTGCAGAGAGGAGCTATGAAGCTCCTGTACATTGCGACGAACGAGCAGATTACAGATGTGCTGACGAAGCCACTAGCCAGGGTGAAGTTCAAGTATTTCAGGGAGAGGCTTGGTGTTCTTCAGATTGATGACACTTCAAGGAAGAAGTGATGGACACATTTGCAGAAGCCATTCCAAGCATGTTGGAAGGAGGATCCTTCACATGGATGTGGATGTAAGCGTTGGATGATGAGCATCAGGATGATGCTCCAGTTACTGCTCTGTATACGCATAATGTTGGAAGCTGGATATGATCAGTTGGATCATTTATATATGTACGCATCATGTTGGATGTTGGATATGATCAGTTGGATCATTTATATGTATATGTATGTACGCATCATGTTGGATGCTGGATATGATCGGTTGGATCATTTGTATGTATTTTGTATATGCATCATGTTGGATGCTTGGACCATGTATGATGATATGTATCAAGTAGATACTTGGTATGCATCAGGTAGATGCATTGTATGATCAGGTGGATCATGTATGGTGATATGTATCATGTATTTGTATTTGTATCAGGTGGATACATTATATGATCAAGTGGATCATGTATGATGATATGTATCAGGTAGATACTTGGTATGCATCAGGTAGATGCATTGTATGATCAGGATGATCATGGATGACGAGCTTCAGGATGTTGCTCCAGATGACATGCAGCAAGATGTTGCAGTGATGATGATCAGGATGATCATGTGTACATCAGGATGATGTATGGTGAGTATCAGGTTGATACTCTGTGGCTGTCGAATAGGTTGTGCAGATAAGCATGTAATTTGTGCCCTGGAGATTTGCAGATAGTCTTTCGAGGTTTTTCCTATGGCATGTAATTTGTACCCTAGGATATCTGGAAAATTCTCTTTCGAGGTTTTGCTTGGGAGGACATATAATTTGTGCCCTAGGATATCTGTAGATAATATTTCGAGGTTTTGCCTATGGCATGTAATTTGTGCCCTGGGATATCTGGCAGATGCTCTTTCGAGGTTTTGTCCTATGGCATGTAATTTATGCCCTGGGAGATCTGATAGGTTGAGCCGTGTGCTCGTAATTAGTCTTGGGATGCTCTTTCAAGGTTTTGCCATGACCACATGTAATTTGTGCCCTAGGAGATATGATAGGTTGAGCCTTGTGCTCGTAATCAGTCCTAGGATGCTCTTTCGAGGTTTTGTGGTGACCACATGTAATTTGTGCCCTAGGAGATTCGATAGGTTGAGCCTTGTGCTCGTAATCAGTCCTGGGATTCTCTTTCGAGGTTTTGTGGTGGGGTCACATGTAATAAGTCTTGGAGATCTGGACAGGATAAAAAAGGCCTCAGATGCTCTTTAGGGTTGTTGCTAGTCAAGAGACTCTTTTAAGGTTTTGTGACGCACGTAATAAGTCCTGATATTTCCACAGTATGGCCAGTGATGACGAAGACCTGCAGGTGGTGGGCCTACATCCAGTATGAAAAAGAACTGGCTCTGTAGAACTTCCTATGACGAGTAGATTTAGAGATTGATTGAGATAGCAGCAGTAGTGACGATGATGATGACTCGATGACGATTATCCAGTGACGATGATCCAGAGAAGAAGGCTTGTGCTAGAAGACCTGTGTCGAGAAATACCTTCCTAGTTAAGAGGGAGTGTTGATGTATATGTAACTTCGGAATGCATTTCACATATATGTATATTGTATTCCTCTAGAGATGTTATTATTCCTCTATACGAAAGTTTCATCATTTATATTGTAAGTGTCATAACTTATACTTGATGGGTTATTAGACCACCTTATTGGGGTCGGCCCTGTAAAAGTCATGTGGGTCAAATGGTTATTAAACCACCCTATTGGGGGTCGGCCATGTGGGTCAAAGGGTTATTAGACCACCCTAGTGGGTGTCGGCCCAGTCGGCATTATGTTAAGTGGTTAAGTTGAGGCCGACCTAGTTGAGTAAAGGTCAAGTCAAGTTAGTGTATAAATAGAGTGTGTCTCTCTCATTTTACACATTCCATTCTCTCACTTACACTTGGGAGAGTGTCGCACTTGTGGAGGAGGAGGCCTTGCTACGAGGAGAAGACTATCTCTTGTATTCTGGTTGTATCATTGCTCTATCTATCTCTGAGGAAGTTATTGGGGTTTTTCACCTTTATGGTTTTCCCCAAGTAAACTCTGTGTCTCTTGTGTGCTTGAATTATTGTGTCCATGATTGATATGATGTAGATTTGCTGTACATGTTGTTCTCTCAGTTAAGATCCTAGATCAAATTGAAGTAAATTCTGAAAATTTAACACAAACTGCCTACCTTGTCCCATAAATACGAGGATGCATGAGAGAGGAACCTAGAAGAAAGGCTTTAACCATTGTTACGCTGGAGAAAATTCCTAAGTCACTATGAAGAGCAGGAGCCCAGGACTCAGTTGCAGAAGCATATTGACACGTCAGGTATACGTGTATTGATTTCATGCTTCTTTGACAATAAAAAGGTGGAAATACCCTTCTTGTCCCATATCGAATGTCTATTGGATTGTATGTTCATTTGGACTAGTATCTGATTGTTGTTGATGTTTAATTGCTGTCAATATTCATCATATCTTATATAGTCAAGATACGCTGATGAAGGATTCCTTTGTGTTGCAGGTTCATCAAGCGGAAAATCAAGTGAAAGACCAAGCAAAAGCTAGGACCAATCATCGATTAAAGGTGCATCTTTCTATATCTTGATCCCTTTCATTTGTAGGAACTAATTGTAATGAAATGAATGTATTTACCTGTCAACCCCGCCCAAGTTGGTAGTGTCTCTCCTCACTATAAGGCAGAAGTCCTAAACAACAGACTGGCAACTCTGTTGGGGAGTAACCGTGTGTTTTTCTACTCTAGGAGACCTAGTTAGGTTTTCTTCCAGTCTTTTTTTTTTAGTCTTTTTTATTCTTTGTGAGGTCGTATAGGTCTTTGTTACCTATTCCTTACTTCTTGAATCATCTCAGTTAGTTGTTGCAAAGCATGTTTCTGTCCTTTTGTGACTTGTGTGCTGGTTTACCCTACTAACAGTAGCGTATACCACCTGATGAGTGCTACTTGATACACTACATAGTAGCGCATATATCCTAGTGTGCACTAGTTTCTGCACTGCACAGTAGTGCATTTTCCTATAGTGTCTAGGGTTTGATTTCCAGTATTTGGTTTCACTTCAAGCCTGTTGCTTTGCCTCCTTGATTGATCCCTGAGACTTCCATGTCTCTTTTGATTCTTCTTTACCTCCTTTGAGTCTTTCAATTTTCTTTTGCTTGCTTGAGTACTTGTTTAAGCATCTTTACTGCTTACTAGCCCTTTTTGACGTTCGTGCACTATTCTCTTTTGGACATAACTGCATACCTGTACCCTAGTTTCTTGTTGCAGTCATACAGACCTACATTCCTAACATTTGCTGTCCATGGATACAATAGCACACTTTCACTTCGTCTTATCCTTTCCATTAGGGTTTGAACTTCAAGTTTGAGTCCTTAGGGTTTCTTCCAAAAGGTTGCTTGGTTTAGATACTTTCTGATTGGATTTTCAGTTTAGTCCAAGTAAGTCAAAGCCTTCTAGTTAGCCTTCTTTCGAGTCTGTTTGTTTGGTAAGGTCACATTTGGTTCGCTTGCTTACTCTTTTACTTGGATTAGTGTTTTCTTAGGGTTTTGATGCTTAGGAGCAGCCTGTTTGGTCTGCCTTTCCGTTACGAGCACTTCTTTTCCTTGTTTCTTTTACACTTTATTTCCAAGTCTCAAGTTTTTCTTTTGCAAAAACTTGGTAGTTCAAGTCTTCCTCAAATCGTTTGATTTGTTTGTTTTGATCCATTTAGGTGTTTGTATTACTCACAGTTTACATTTAGGTCTTACTTTCTCTTTTACAAGTTCTCTTTCTTTTACAATTATCAGAAAAAGACAAAAAATGTTTTAAGTGGCTTAATAGTAAGATCTACATTTGTTTTGAAGTAGCATAGTTTACTTTGAAATATTAAAAGAAAATACAAAAATATTTTGATTTAGGATTGCGTAGGTTTCAAGTTTTTGAAAGAATCATAAACGAAAAGAGAAAATTTTTGTGAATTTGAAAGCATTTATTTACATGCACTTTACTTTCATACAAACCATTCCACACACTGCACTACAACCCTTGAGTAACAAGTAGCCCTTAAAAGAAAATATTAATAAAATTTATTAGCAACATTTTTCTTTTTAGGTATACACATCATCAACTAGCTTAGGCTAGAGTTTCGGGCTTAAATTACCTTAAATGATTCGAAACTGGATTCATTACTCAACATTCATAGTACGACTTTGTATTAGGTAAATCCATCTCTATCAAATAGACCTGGGATGCTCTACTCAAACCAGAGTTAAGCATGAGCCCGTGGGAGATTAGAACTGTTGAGGATATCCCCTCACTTTCCTCTCAACCATAAACCAGAGTTGACTTATGTATGGGGGTCCTTTCAGACTTCGGGCTTTGCTACCCTTCCCATGTGTTTCGACTAGGCTGATGACTGTCCCCCCAGGTTATTTTGTATTGATGGTAGATTTAGTATCAGACCTTTAGGATTCTATATAGGTAGAGTGGGAAGTTATTCCCACTTCACCTCAGATAGACATGGAAGGTAACCCTTTGGTAGTAATCCCGGGAAGGCGGTTTGGTGATTCAAACGCTTGCACCCAGTGGACCTCCGGAGGACGCCAGGTAACTAACCATCAATACTCTGTGTTAAGATTCAATATGCTAAGACAGAAAATAGCAGCATTACATTCCATTTCACAATAATAGCATATACAGGATCACTGAAGAAACAACAAACATAGCATAAACACAAGAGACACAAATTTATCTTGGGAAACTGTCATGGGGAAGAAAACCCAGCAAAGCTTCCTCAATATAGATGACCAGCAATATACAAAGATGCAAACCAAAGACATGATCTCCTCCTCCACCATAGCAAACCTCTCCTCCACAAGTGCGCCTCTCTCAAGTGAGTGTCTGTATCAAATGAGGAACACACCTCCTCTATTTATACACTACTCTGACATATCTTTTACACAAGTACATGTAGGCTCGTATTTAACCATTAGGTTAAATACCCTATTATAACTGACTGGGCCGACCCCACTAGGGTGGTCTAACAACCCTTTGACCCACATAACACATACAGGGCCGACCCCCACTAGGGAAGTCTAATAACCCAAGTTACCACATTCCGACGGAGGAATAAACATCTCCGGATATACAATAAGATCTTTATGGATGAATGAAACATCTCCGGAATAATAAAGTACAAATATAATATTCTTTGAAGTTACAATATTTCAACACTCCCCCTTAACAAGAAGGATATTATAACAGTATCTGCATGAGCAAGGAGTCATCAACATCATACATGATACATCTATAAATCATTGGAAGCTTTCTCAACATCATCAGTAACTCAAGTAGTTACTAGAACATCTTCAATACTGGAACATCAACATCTTCAGTACTGAGTCTTTATCTTCTGCAGCAATCGAACAGCTACAACAACATCAACATCTAGATCCTCACGATCATCAGTATCGTCATCTCACGATCATCAGCATCGTCATCACATGATCATCAACATCGTCATCACATGATCATCAGCATCGTCAGCATTGTCATCACACGATCATCAGCATCGTCATCACACGATCATCAACATCGTCATCACACGATCATCAGCATCGTCATCACACAAGTATCCATACTGATACATGTAACCACATCATTAATACAAGTATCCATACCGATACAAGTAACCACATCATCAATACAAGTATCCTACTGATACAAGTAACCACATCATCAATACGAGTATCCATACCGATACAAGTAACCACAACAACACACACAATCATATTACAGGATGATCAATCCTGCTCTCTTTAGGACATAGGTCCATGGATGATGCAATCCTATCATGTACCTTTTGAGCCGAGGTCCAAGGACGATCCAATCCTACCATGTACCTTTTGAACCGAGGTCCAGGGATGATCCAGTCCTATCATGTACCTTTTGAACCGAAGTCCAGGGACGATCCAGTCCTATCATGTACCTTTTGAACCGAAGTCCAGGGAAGATCTAGTCCTAACATGTACCTTTTGAACTGAAGTCCAGGGACGATCCAGTCCTAACATGTACCTTTTGAACTGAAGTCCAGGGACGATCCAGTCCTAACATGTACCTTTTGAACCAAAGTCCAGGGACGATCAAGTTCTATCAATTCTCGGAGACCTCATGTCTACGACTCAGTTCACAGGACCAAAGTCCAAGGATGATCCAATCCTTACCGTACATTTAGGACCGTGTCCAAGGATGAATTAATCCTCCACCGTACATTTAGGACCACGTCCAAGGATGACTTAATCCTCCACCGTACATTTAGGACCACGTCCAAGGATGACTTAATCCTCCACCGTACATTTAGGACCACGTCCAAGGATGACTTAATCCTCCACCGTACATTTAGGACCACGTCCAAGGATGACTTAATCCTCCACCGTACATTTAGGACCACGTCCAAGGATGACTTAATCCTCCACCGTACATTTAGGACCACGCCCAAGGATGACTTAATCCTCCACCGTACATTTAGGACCACGCCCAAGGATGACTTAATCCTCCATCGTACATTTAGGACTACGTCCAAGGATGACTTAATCCTCCATCGTACATTTAGGACCACGTCCAAGGATGACTTAATCCTCCACTGTACATTTAGGACCACGTCCAAGGATGACTTAATCCTCAACCATACATTTAGGACTACGTCCAAGGATGACTTAATCCTCCACCGTACATTTAGGACCACGTCCAAGGATTACTTAATCCTCAACCGTACATTTAGGACCACGTCCAAGGATGACTTAATCCTCAACCGTACATTTAGGACCTACGTCCAAGGATGACTTAATCCTCCAATGTACATTTAGGACCATGTCCAAGGATGACTTAATCCTCAACCGTACATTTAGGACTACGTCCAAGGATGACTTAATCCTCAACCGTCCACCAAGGACTTCATTCTCGAAGGCATACGTCCATGGCTCTTCTTTAGGACTGAAGTCCAGGGATGATCCAATCCCCTCACATGTTCACCAAAAACTTCATTCTCGAAGACATACGTCTATGGCTCTTCTTTAGGACTGAAGTCCAGGGATGATCCAATCCCCTCACATGTTCACCAAGAACTTCATTCTCGAAGACATACGTCTACGGCTCTTCTGAGGATGATGCAATCCTATCATGTCCACCAAGGACTTCATTCTTGAAGACATATGTCTATGGCTCTTCTTTAGGACTGAAGTCCAGGGATGATCCAATCCCCTCACATGTTCACCAAGAACTTCATTCTCGAAGACATACGTCTATGGATCTCTTGAGGATGATGCAATCCTATCATGTCCACCAAGGACTTCATTCTCGAAGACATACGTCTACGGATCTCTTTAGAACATATGTTCAAGGATGATGCAATCCCCTTGTCACCTTTGACCCTGTTTAAGGACCATCCACCAACCTCTCTATCAGCATCACTAATATAGGTATCCTCATCATCGACCTCACTGTCGATGCATGAAATCTCATCATGAGTTATCACATCACTCCCCCTTTTGAGGAGGGTCCTTCTGAACTATATTAAGTTTGTCTCAGAAAACTTTATTTGAGGTAGAGGTTTGGTTAGTACATCGGATCGGTAGAAGTTTGGTTAGTACATTGGTAACTTGTTACAAATTCAAACTTTTGGTTCCTTTCTGCACCATATCTTGGAACACTAGATTCTTTGCCATCTTGATACAACTATATTTGTCACATAGGATCATAGTTTGGTCTATCTCTAAGTCAAACAATCCTGAATCCATACTGTTTCATAACTTAGCAGAGCAAGAAGCCATATATTCTGCTTGTGCTAAGAGCCACACTATATTGCTTCCTTCTAAACCATGAGATCATGGTTGATCCCAGACAGTAACATCCTCTCGATGTGCTCTTCCTGTCTGATACAATTTCTGCCCAATCAACATCTGTGTAGCCATCTGAAGTCATGATCTCTAAGATAACATAGATCAAAATCTATCGTATCCTTTAGGTATTTCATCACATGCTTTGCAACTAACAGGTGAACACATCTGGTTTTCCACTAGATACTGACACAAGGTGTTCACAGCAAAGCATATATCTGACCTAGTATTTGTTAGACACATCAATGACTCAATATTTTGTCTATACAGAGTTCTATCCACTAACTCTGATGAGTCATCTGATAACAACTTCAAGAGTGGCCATTCCAACACATCAAGTCCTTTTAATATTTTTCAGCATGCTTTCCCTGGTTGAGAAAGATTCCTTCTGAGCCTTGCCATACTTCCAGACCTAGGAAGTAATACATTAATCTGAGATCTTTCATTTTATTTTATGCAGCCATCTATCTGTGCCATCTCCCGTTAGATGGGTCTACTGATATGAACCTCAACATCATTCGAACTCTGAGGTGAGTTCCTTCTTGTATCCATGTCATCTGTGCATAGAAGCCATATTCAATCTTGTAGCAAAGGTTGAGATCCACATCACCCATGATGATCATTAAGCTCATCAATTGATTATCGATCCTGGGTACCCATACAGAACCTGATTCACACTTCTTCTTTAATTACACCATTAAGAGAATGGTCTTATCTATCCACTTGGAGCAAACATCTGTCATGATTCTCTTCCTCTTTCTAAGAGAATCTTCTAGCAATGAGCCTTCTATATTTTGTTTGATTTGTAAATCTTCTTGTTGAACATCCATCACTTGTTTAGTATTCATCATTCATCATGATCTTTCCTACAAATCAAAATTAAGTACATGATTAGTAATACTTCATAATCATCAAATCATATTGACATGATAACCTATTATGCATACAGATATCATTTACATAGTTATGCAACTATTTTGACCAATACTTTGGCACAACACTTTCCCATATCCTGTATGCATACAGTGGCTATCTAGATTCCTTCAATCTCTACCAGAACATACTATCAAGAGTGTGCACAGCTCTCAGCATGTCAGCAAAGAGGTTTCATTCTAGACAAGCAACAATGGAATGTTTGTCCAACTTACCAATAATATGCATATTAGTAGCATGATATATTCTAGGAATACAAATATGCATACAAGCAATATCATTTACTATTTCTAATAACAACTCAAATACTTATCTTTTATGTTTGTGTGGTTGCATCTCGCTTGATCTTCTATATGTCTTCTGAACCTCTATTCATTCTGTACCACTGTGCATGCTCAAGTGTGCACTAGTGTCATCCTCATGATCTCATACACAAACATACATTCATTAGTGTATTCTCAAAACATTCTAATTCTAAATAATCTTGAATATGTATAGTCATGATCATTAGTATTCAGGGTTTCAAGGAAGTCTTCTTTTACTCATGCATATTCTTGTTTGATCATAGTACTCTTATGGTTAGTTAAATCATCAATCAAGATAAGAGACATAATGTGCATAAACCCTTGATTAACTTTATTAATAAGCATAACCAATCATACCAAGTATACTTATCTAAGGGATCCTAACACAAGGTAAGATTCTAACATGACATAGGAAAACATACCTGGATTAGTATACCTGCTTAGTTATGTACAACATACCTAAACAATCTCTTCAATGATTTAGAGATCCTGAGCTAGAACCTGCATGTCTCATAGGTTAATCATAATATATCAAAGTCATACATACCTCGTAAGTAGAACAAATATTATGGATGAGTCTTTGTCTTCATGTGGAACTTGATTTGTCTTTCGTGATGTACCTGAATCTTGTTAGCAGACAACATCAACCTCACACAACACCATAATGCATTAGTACAATCATATAGCCCTAATCAATGAATGTCTTCGATCATTCACATGCATTCATACTATTACTAGGGTGATAAGATAAGCCTAACATTAATCAATATTGTACTAACAAATAATATGAAGACAAACACATTATGAATTTAATCAGGAATCAGATTTCAAGACATACCTAAACCTCCTTTAGTCATACCTGTCGAGACTTCTTGTAGTCTTCTTATGTAAGGCCTTAGCCTCAACTCCCCCTGAAACTTGATCTGGAGCTTGATTAGGGTTTGCTATAGAATCCGTATAAATTCAATCTTTGACTTTCACACTTATGAATGAATGGAAGGATGTGTCTTGCTGAGCTGATCAAACTAGCATACTTCAATTTTGAAATCTCCAAAATTTGACCCCTCAAAATTGCCTTTGAAACTTCTGGATCTTTTGGACAGGATACCGAACTAGGGTTTGATGAAGCCCACCCTTCTTCTCAATCAAAAGGTTTGATCCAAGGCTCTAAACTCTTATTTTTCTGAGGAGCTTCCAGCCATGGTTACAGACTTCAAAAATTCCAACTTTTGCTGAAGCCCTAATTTTCCATCTTTCCGATCAAAATCCCGAGCTAGGGTTTAATCAAGCCCGGTCTTCTACCCAACCAAAAAATTCAATCTTGGTCTCTAAATTTCAATTTTCCTGAGTAGCATTCAGCTGTGGATTCCGATTCCAAAAATTCTAACTTTCTCCGAAACCCTAAATTTCGGAAGCCATGAATAAAGGTGCTCCAAAAATAATTATGTTTTGACAAAAATATCTACCTGATTGTTTCTGCTATAACTCAAAAAATTTTGCTCCACAGGGTCTAAAAACGTTTTTACAGTAGCCTAACCTGTCATCTTTCCATCCTGATAGGTCGGAACTCAATTGGATTTTCTGAGAGAGAGTTATGCCAAATGTCGCAACGTGACCTGTTTTGGGATAATACAGGAGAGCGAACTTGTACAGTGTGCCACGTGTCACTGGTTCATCTTCGGCCTCTGAAAACATTTCCTGAGATAGTACAGTCTATGTACTACCTGTCACATTTTACAAAATTTCATTTGGAGCTTCCTAGCCAAGTTATGACCTTTTTTCCTACGGCACCTGATTTTGATTGAGATCTGGAAGAGGCAGAAACCCTAACTTGTACTTATCATAACTTACAAAGTACAACGAATCTGAGGGTTCCCTTTGGACACAAGATACCTGGAGATGTTATCTACGACCTGTAAAGGTTTCAGATCCTGAACCTTCTCCAAAATGGATTTATAGCGAAATTTCCACGATGACTGGTTTTTTATATATAAAACCCTAACCTTCAAATTGTCGTAAGTAAAGCAAGTGTCGTAAGTGCCATACCTTGCCCTCCTTCAGTTTATCTCTGATACCATGTTAAGATTCAATATTCTAAGATAGAAAATAGCAGCATTACATTCCATTTCACAATAATAGCATATACAGGATCACTGAAGAAACAACAAGCATAGCATAAACACAAGAGACACAAATTTATCCTAGGAAACCCTCATGGGGTAGAAAACCCAGCAAAGCTTCCTCAATATAGATGACCAGAAATATACAAAGATGCACACCAAAGACATGATCTCCTCCTCCACCATAGCAGACCTCTCCTCCATAAGTGCACCTCTCTCAAGTGAGTGTGTGTATGAAATGAGGAACACACCTCCTCTATTTATACACTACTCTGACATATCTTTTACACAAGTACATGTAGGCTCGTATTTAACCATTAGGTTAAATACCCTATTATAACTGACTGGGCCAACCCCACTAGGGTGTTCTAACAACCCTTTGACCCACATAACACATACAGGGCCGACCCCCACTAGGGAAGTCTAATAACCCAAGTTACCACATTCCGACGGAGGAATAAACATCTCCGGATATACAATAAGATCTTTATGGATGAATGAAACATCTCCGGAATAATAAAGTACAAATATAATATTCTTTGAAGTTACAATATTTCAACACTTTGTTAGTCTATTTTGGGGCCTAATCATCCTAGACTTTCATCCGAGAGTATTTTCCATCTGTTTGCTTGGTTTGATTACTTAGGAAATTTTGTAGTGGTATGTTGTTTGCTCCTTAGTTGTAGTGCCCACTAGGTTTTTACTTAGTTTACTTGTTTATAGTTGTGGAGGACCAACATCTTCGTCGGTCTCGAAGGTTGCAAAACCTTCCTCCTCCCATTGTGGAGCCTCCACCGCCACCACGATGCAGGAGGACAGATTCCCGTGGTTCTTTTGAACTTATGGGTGAAACAAAGGTTCTTGGAGAACCACAGCCCATAACCCTGGATCAACAAGTCTTTGATATTGTTGAGGTGGAGGACCTAACTACTATAGATTTTAATACTCCTTTCAACCCTCCTCTTACTGGACCCAACGATCCAATTCTAGTACCTGTAGGTTTTCAACAACCTGTGTATAGTGCTTATTTGTTTACACCGGGTTATACTATGACTAACCGAGGAGACGAGCAGGGAGTTTCGCAAACTCCCATAGCTTCTATTCCTACAAGGATTTTGAATCCTTCATTCACAAACACTTTCACACCGAGTTCGTTGCAGACTGCTTCTGCCTCAACTCCATCCTTTAGTCTCAATGCTAGTACTCTAGGCATGCCAAGCCCACTAGCTTCGACATCTGCCTCAGCCTCCATGCCTGCTTTTGGACCTAACAACATCCCTTTGTCAGGGATACCCACAGTGAACTTCACTCAGCCTTCGGCCACATAATAGTTACAGGGTCTAACTCAGAATATTGCTTCTTCATCCATGGTCGGATCAATCCCTTAAACATCCATTCCCCTTATGGGTACGATGACGACACCATCTGATACTACCACACCTGGATTCAACCCCTATGCAGGTTATAACGTTAATCTGTCGAACATACCTATAGGGAGTATCACCTTCTCTTTGTTTGTTGGAGGAGGGGGTAACATAATTAATCCTCAATTTGGCGGGACTAACACCCATCCACAATGGACTGTTGCTATTAAAATTTGAGCATTAATTCACAATACTCTTGGATCTTTACTGAGAGAATAACATATACAGTATATCTATGCATAACAATCACAATAAGCATGAAAAACATCACAATAATCAAAAGCATGAGAGACAAGAGACACAAAGTTTCCATGGGGAAAACCCTAAGGTGAAAAACCCCACAACTTCCTCAGAGATAGAGAGAGCAATGGCTCAACCAAAGTACAACCAAAATACACTTGAGATAGTCTCCTAGTAGAAGATGATCCTCCTCCTCACTAGTGCGCCACTTTCTGAGTGAGAGAGATATGACTTTCCAAATAATCCAAATAGAGATCTCCTGATCTCTATTTATACTTAACTTGTTTGCCCAACGACCTTATGGGGCCGACTTGTCTATCTAGATACATCCACAATATAATATATATTTTAGGGCCGACCCCACACATGGTGGTCTAATAACCCATCGACAAGTACACACACTTGCGACACTTGTCAATCCACATGACGACACTTCCTTATAGAGGAATAACACATCTCTTATAAGGGTACAACAAATATATATGAAATAGATAGATGAAATACATTCCAAAGTTACATATACATCAACACTCCCTCTTAACTAGGAAGGTATTTCTCGACACAGTTCTGCTAGACAAGTCTTCTTCTCAGGATCATCGCATTGATGCATCGTCACTGCTGCTACTATCTCAACCAATCTCTAACTTTACTCGTCATAGGTAGTTCTACAGAGCCAGTCCTTTTTCATTCTGGATGTAGGCCCACCACCTGCAGGTCTTCAGCATCTGTGCGAAGGGTCTGATAGAGGTGGCCTCTCAGGACTAATTTTATGTGCGGATACAATACCGGAAAGAGTATCCCAGGAACATTTATGTGCCTAAGCACGACCGGAAAGATCTCCCAGGACTGATTACATGCATCTCCTCCACAATACCTTTAAAGAGCATCCCAGGAACATTTATGTGCCACAGCATGACCAGCAAGATCTCTAAAGAGCATCTCAGGACTTATTACAAGCACACAGCTGAACCTCTTGGATCTCTAGGACTGATTACATGTGGATAGACAAAACCTTTAAAGAGCATCCCAGGAACATTTATGTGCTGTAGCACGACCGGCAAGATCTCTAAAGAGCATCCCAAGACTAATTACGAGCACACAGCTCAACCTCTCGGATCTCAAGGACTGATTACATGTCTTCATAGTAATAACTCATCCCAGGACTGATTATGAGCACATAGCTCAACCTATCGGATATCTGAGGACTGATTACATACTACATAGCAATACCGAAAAGAGTACCCCAGGAACATTTATGTGCCGCAACACGACCGGCAAGATCTCCCAGGATTGATTACATGATATTTGCACAACCTGCCACATATCATCTCTGACCTCCAAGTATCAACCTGATACTCATGATCCAATGGATCATTTTCGCACGAGGCATCATCCTGATGTCCATGATCATACTGATCATCATCACTGTACCATCCTAGTACATATCATCTAGAGCAAAATCCTGAAGCTCATCATCATTATCAACCTTATCATAAAATGTATCCACCTGATACAAATACAAATACATGATCCACCTGATCATACCTGATACATATCAACATACATGATCTACCTAATCATACAATGTATCCACCTGATACATAGACAGATACATGGTCCAAGCATCCAACATGATGCATATACAAAATACATACGAATGATCCAACTGATTATATCCAACATCCAACATGATGCATACATACACAAATGATCCAACTGATCATATCCAGCATCAACACGATGCGTACATACATACAAGTATAAATAATCCAACTGATCATATCCAACATCAACACGATGCATACATACATACAAATATAAATGATCCAACTTATCATATCTAGCATCGAACATGATGCATATACATAGCAGTAACTGGAGCATCGTCCTGATACTCATCATCCAGCGCTTACATCCACAACCATGTGAAGGATCCTCCTTCCAACATGCTTCGAATAGCTTCAGCAAATGTGTCCACTTCTTCCTCGAAGTGTCGTCGATCTGAAGAACACCAACCTCTCCCTGAAGTACTCAAACTTCACCCTGGCTAGTGGCTTCGTCAGCACATCTACAATCTACTCGTCCATCGCAACATACAGGAGCTTCACGGCTCCTCTCTGCAGCATATCCCCGATATAGTGATATTTGATCTCTATGTGTTTCGACCTGTCGTGAAACACTGGGTTCTCAGATAGCTTCACACAACTCTAGCTATCGCAGAATATACCAGTAGCATCCAATGGGAGATCAAATAACTCAGACAGTAGCTTCCGTAGCCATACTGCCTCACAACTAGCTGAACAAGCTGCAACATACTCTTCCTCAACTGTACTCAGTGCTACGCAAGACTGCTTCCTGCTAAACCAAGAGATCACACCTGATCCCATACTGAAGCAGCACCCAGATGTGCTCTTCCTGTCTGCAACACTGCCAGCCCAATCTGAACCAACATAACCCTGCAGGTTAAACTTTTGATTCGCTTCATACTTGAGCCCATAATCCACTATACCCTTCAGGTACCTCAGAACATGCTTTATAGCAACCAGGTGAACACTCCTTGGATCCATCAGGAGCTAGCTCAATGTGTTCACATCAAATCAAATATCTGGTCTCGTGTTTGTCAGGTACATCAAGGACCCAATCATCTGACGATACATAGAGACATCAATTGGCTCAGATGAAGCATCACATAGAAGCTTTAGATTTGATGCCATGGGTGTGTCCATGGCCTTGCAATCCATCATCCCAAATCTCTTCAAGATATCTACTGTGTACTTCACTTTACCAAGGAAGATCCCACCTGAATTTTTCCACACCTCCATACCTAGGAAATAATGCATCATTCCCAAATCTTGCATATCGAACTCAGCAGCAAGCTTCCTCTTAGTATCAATGTTAGAACATTTTTCCACCTATGTACATTAATCATTTATTAATGATGATTAATTAGCCCAAGTGATTAATGATTACATCCCTAAGTTGATTAGTTGGTAAATGGTCAAATTATCATGAACTGGTTAGCAATGTGAACAAGTGCTGAGTCAAACCAGCTTTGTGGAGCGCTCCCCAGGACAATTAATGCACTCAGCATGCCTAGAGCGCCCTCCTCAGGTCATTTAATGCACTCAGCATGCTTCTCTTCTACCTAGGGCGCATTTGCTCACTTTGTGGACAATCTTGCCTTGTTTTGTCATATTTTTGACCATTTTTAGACTCCAAACCTCTAACCAACCAGTTTCTTCACATGTGTGAGGTCACATGGGCCTGTCCAGTCATTCCCAGCGTTCACACAGCAGATTCGAACCAGTTTGGGATGGTTTGGGATATTTTGGTCAACCTAGGGGGGTTTGAGCTATTTCTAAGCTAGATCAGTGTGAACACTCCAGATGGATTCGAATTCTTCCAGATTTGTATATATGGGTGTTCTTAACCTTTGTTAAGGTTGGACAGTTAATAATATTGACATTATTCACCATTTCATGTGTAATTGTTCTTCATTCATTTTAAATTTTTTATGCTAATTCTTGCAAATGTTGTGCAATCTTTCACCAGTGAGGAATCCACAGTAGCTAGATTCAACTGTGCTTGAGATTTTACATGGTATCAGAGCTCTTGGAGCTAGAATTCGAACCAGCAGACTGTTGTAGTGGATTGCCAGAAACAGTGGAGAAACCACATAATTCCTGAGGCCATTGCCTTGAGCTTACTGGAGAAATCTAGTGGCTCCTCTCAGGTGTGATGCTCTCCCGAATGCACCCACTATCCATACAGGGTTTGAATCTGTGAGTGTAGATCCCTCCAGAGTGATTTGAGAGTTGTTTGCAGGTACTGAAGATCAGCATTGTCAGCAAGTGCGAATTGCAGCAGAGGAGAATGGAGCCATCTCACCCAAACGTGCTCACTCCTTTCAACTATTTCGATTGGAAGGCAGAAATGGTGATTTTGCTGAGATCCAAGGGTCTCTACAGAATCACGATGGGCACTGAGGTTGAGCCAAACTCAGCTGTGGAGAAATCCAAGTTTTTCAACAGAATGGATGAGGCATTTGGCCTCCTTTGTCTCAGCATTTCGAGAGACCTCCTGTTTCATGTAGAAAGTCTAGCAACTCCAAATGAAGTGTGGCTCAAGCTTGAGACACTGTTTGGAAAGACTGATGAGATGAGAGGCCACCAGCTCAAAAATGAGCTTGTCTCACTGAGCCCAGGGAATTTCGATTCCATCCAGGACTTCTTCACCAAGTTCAAGAACTTGGTCTTGCAGATCAGACAATGTGGCATAGAAAAGAAAGAAGAACAGTTGGTGTTGTCCATTCTCTCCAAATTGGGTTCTGAATACTCAGTTTTTGTGTCTTCCTTCAACTCCACAAGGCTCACAGTTAGAGGTTGGAAGATGCCATCTTTGGCTGACTTCATGGAGATGCTAACTCAAGAGCAAGACAAGCTGGTCTTGATGGGCTCCATCAAGCAAAAAGACCAAGTTCTTGCAGCTGGAGATTCGAAATATGGAAGAGGCAAGCAAAAACCAAAGGGGCCGAAACCTCAAGAGAAGAAGATGAAGGAGAAGAAGCATTCAAGTGATGAAAGCTCAAGTTCAAGTGATGAAGATTCAAAAGTCAAGAAGATGAAGAGCAAGAAAGAGAAGCCCAAATGTGGTTATTGCAGAGGTTCTCACAATGAAAAATCATGTTTCAGAAAGAAGATAGACATTCTAACCAAGCTACTTGAAGAACATAACATTGATGTTCCAGATTTTGCAAGAAGAGAAGAAGCCAAGCTCTCTTTGGAACAAGATCATTGCCTCTATGCCACATGCAAAGGTAAAAAGCTCTATGATTTGGGTGAAAGAGCCAAATATTTTTCTGATATCTCTGTTTCTGATTTACATTCTGATATATCAGATTCAGAAAAATCAGTCTCTTCCCTGAAAGAATCTCCATCCAGTTCACCGAAGCTTTCTCCCAATACTAGTAATTTTTCACTAGTTTTTGACATGCCTTCTGAAAGCTCTTTCCCACTTCAATCAGATCTTTCATATTCTGATATGGAAGATAATATGAAGGCTGATATACAGGTTATGACAGCCATCAAACCATTTCCCCAACCATCGGATGCCCAAAAGACCACACAAACCCCAAGTTCTACAGTTGGAAAATCTCACAATTTTATTGTTTCCAAAACTGTGTCACTGATCTATCTTGGTTTTATGTCCTGCATATCATTCCTTGGTTGGACAGCCATGTCATTGGCTATCATGGGACTGCTGTTCCACATGTCTGGACCTGATCTTACCACCTATGGTTCAAAACTCAAGTCTCCAGACCCTTCAAGTTTGCTCAACTGTCAGTGTGATCCAGTTACACACACTTCTCTTACTGTAAAACCATTCGATCATGGAGACATTATACCTCTAGTTTTTGCTGCTCCATATGGCTCCTATTCTGATATATCAGAGCCACATGATCTCTATTACAGATTTGGGAAGGTGCTACATCAGTTCGGAAGGAAGATTCATGGTTTGATTTGCCATGTGGAAGCTCCTCAAAATGCAGATTTTGTTGAGATTTTTGATGTTCTTTGGGAAGGATTTTGCAGAGATATCTTTTCCATTATTGATCATGTATTCATATCAGAGTATGTATGCAGCAAGAATCATTCTTATAATGCTCCCACATCATCAAATGATGAGATTCAAGGAGCTTTCCAACATGTTTTTTTCCTACAAAACATTGAAGAATTGGTGCATGATCATGACATCCACAACATCTTCACCAAGTATTTCAGCAAGAAGTTGTTCATTCAACTCATTCAAGTGAAGAACAAGACCTGTTGAAGACCTTTTGATCATCTCTGTATCATGTCCATTCTTGAGGGAGGATTTTTCCCATGTGGTTTTGCCTCTTTCCTCATTTTACATGGACAAATAAATTTTATGATGTAAAAGGTGACTTGAGCCTAGTTGCCAAGGCCTTAATTTTTGATATTTCACTAAGTCTAGCTTAAGGGGGGGTGTTAGAACATTTTTCCACCTATGTACATTAATCATTTATTAATGATGATTAATTAGCCCAAGTGATTAATGATTACATCCCTAAGTTGATTAGTTGGTAAATGGTCAAATTATCATGAACTGGTTAGCAATGTGAACAAGTGCTGAGTCAAACCAGCTTTGTGGAGCGCTCCCCAGGACAATTAATGCACTCAGCATGCCTAGAGCGCCCTCCTCAGGTCATTTAATGCACTCAGCATGCTTCTCTTCTACCTAGGGTGCATTTGCTCACTTTGTGGACAATCTTGCCTTGTTTTGTCATATTTTTGACCATTTTTAGACTCCAAACCTCTAACCAACCAGTTTCTTCACATGTGTGAGGTCACATGGGCCTGTCCAGTCATTCCCAGCGTTCACACAGCAGATTCGAACCAGTTTGGGATGGTTTGGGATATTTTGGTCAACCTAGGGGGGTTTGAGCTATTTCTAAGCTAGATCAGTGTGAACACTCCAGATGGATTCGAATTCTTCCAGATTTGTATATATGGGTGTTCTTAACCTTTGTTAAGGTTGGACAGTTAATAATATTGACATTATTCACCATTTCATGTGTAATTGTTCTTCATTCATTTTAAATTTTTTATGCTAATTCTTGCAAATGTTGTGCAATCTTTCACCAGTGAGGAATCCACAGTAGCTAGATTCAACTGTGCTTGAGATTTTACAATCAACAATCAGTCTGTGATCTCCTGTTACAAATAAGTCATCCACATACAGGACTAGAATCACAGGATTTCCTTCCTCAACCTTGTAGTAGAGGTTGGAATCCGCTTTACTCTTGGTAAAGCCCAAACTAGATAGGAAACTGTCCATCCTACCATACCAGGTTCTGGGAGCTTGTTTCAAGACATACAAAGCTTTCTTCAATCTGCACACATATGACTCCCTTTCATGTATTTCAAAACCGAGTGGTTGATCCACATATACTTCCTCTTCAACTACACCATTGAAGAAAGCAGCCTTGACATCCATCTGGTGTATTTTCCATTTCAATGTTGCAGCCAGGGAAAGTACTGTTCTGATGGAAGTGTACCTGGCTACAGGTGCAAAATTTTGTTCATAATCTATTCCCTCTTTCTGAGAGAAGCCACGAGTTACGAATCTTGCTTTGTATTTCTCTACACTGCCATCTGCAGCATGCTTGATTTTGTAGATCCATTTGGAAGTCACAACAGACTTCTCTTTAGGTCTTGGGACAACATCCCAAACATCATTCTTCATTATTGATTGGTATTCCTCAACCATAGCATCCTTCCATTCTTTCTTTTCCACTGCTTCTTCATAACTGGAAGGTTCTTTGTTCATAATGTCACAGAGTAAAGCAACATAGCTGGTATGTGATCTAGTTCTCTTCTTTGCTTTGTGTTCTTCTTCTGGAATGCCAAATCTTTTTGCATCTTGAATGAGCTCTCTAGCCCATGCAGGTTTCCTCTTGTGAGAGTTATCCTCACGGGGTGGATCTACAGGTTCTTGCGGATCTTCAAACTCACGAACAACTTCTGGAATTGCTTCTGTCATGGTAGTGTCTTGAAATCTAGTTTCCTTAGGTTCTTCATAAACTTCGATAGGTGCCTTCCTTGATTTGATGAATGTTGAGTTTTCATCAAATGTTACATCCCTGCTGACATCAATATTCTTAAACCCTGGAAAGTATATTCTGTAAGCCTTTGAGCTTTCATTGTAACCCACAAAGATACCCTTCTTTCCTGAAGGATCTAGTTTGGTCCTCTTTTCCTTTGGGACATGAGTGTATACCGCACAACCAAATATTCTGAGATGGCTGACTTCAGGTTTCTTACCAGAAAAGACCTCTTCTGGTGTCTTGTTGTCCAATATCTTGTGAAGTGTTCTGTTCTGCACATATACATCTATTCTAGCTGCTTCTTCCCATAGATGCATAGGTAGATCCTGGTCATGCAGCATTGCCCCTGCTGCTTCCATGATTGTTCTGTTCTTCCTTTCTGCAACTCCATTCTGTTGAGGATTATAAGGACCAATCAACTCCCTCTTAATCCCTGAATCACTGCAAAGCTTCTTGAAGTCACCTGAGGTGAATTCTCCACCATTGTCGGATCTAAATGTTTTGATCCTTTTGTCAGTTGGATTCTCCATCAAGGTTTTGAATTCCTTGAACTTATCAAACACCTCATCTTTGTTTTTCAAGAAGTATACCCAAGTCTTCCTAGAGAAGTCATCAATAAATGAGACATAGTAAACATACCCACTAGTGCGCCACTTTTTGAGTGAGAGAGATATGACTTTTCGAATAATCCAAATAGATATCTCCTGATCTCTATTTATACTTAACCTGTTTGCCCAGTGACCTTATGGGGCCGACTTGTCTATCTAGATACATCCACAATATAATATATATTTTAGGGTCGACCCAACACATGGTGGTCTAATAACCCATCGGCAAGTACACACACTTGCGACACTTGTCAATCCATATGACGACACTTCCTTATAGAGGAATAACGCATCTCTTATAAGGGTACAATAAATCTATATGAAATACATAGATGAAATACATTCCAAAGTTACATATACATCAATAGTTTCCCAGGGAAGTAATCCACTTACTTTCAGATGGAACAATTTAAATGCTTTTGTTTCACAACCGATGGCTAGGGGAAACCCCAACCAACAGTACATGAACCAGGCGATGGGTGGTTCCCAATACCAGGTTCCTGTTTACCATATGCCATCGACTCAACCACGTTTACCATTTCTAGCAACTTTAAATTTTCCAGATATTTCAAAGCTTACAAACGACCTGATGTGCCATGATGCTGCATGGCCACTCGTTCCCACTAAATTTCCCTCTGACATACGGATTTGTGCACGGAGTTGAGTGACCCTTTAGGTGCAATTCTGCACCTAAATATGCATGTTTTTCACCGCTCTCTACAGCATGACATACATGACCATTATTGATGAAATTTTAGGCATATATAGAATTTTTTATGCAGATTCCAAATATGTAATTTAAAAAGAAAATATTGATATTTTTTATTTATTTCCTAATTTTATTATTTCATCACTCCGTTGGTAAAAAAACATACTGTTAGTGTTTATTCCGTAAATTTTTCAGTTCATAACCATTTAAAAAAAATGTATGCTGCACTAGAACACACCGACCTCTACATGCCATAAAAAATCCAAGTCGAAAAAACTGCATTAAGACCTTCAAAGGCTGCACCAACATTTAACGTATCGTTCTCAAGGTTTGATCACTTACATAATTCAAAAAAATAAAAAAATTAAACATTTAATTTTTGAAAAATAGCGTTGCACCAGTGCTACGGGTTTTATACATGTCTACCAATTTTTGTAGCCTGAAACCGTCATTTAGGCATTGAAAGGTTGCACCCACAAAAACATATACCTTATCATTTGCCAAAAAAATAAAAAGTGACTGTTAGAAAACATGAAATTTGACATAGTTATGTAAATTTTCAATACTTAAAAATTATATATTCGGAAACGTGACTCAATTTACTACGTTTCATCTTTTTTACTCGATGCAAGATATCTTGTGTAAGAATGTCAAAAAAACCAAGTAAGTTGAGGGATGCCTGATTTTTCATTTTTTATTGCATCTGA
This sequence comes from Larix kaempferi, assembly GCA_027924585.1. NCBI lineage: Eukaryota > Viridiplantae > Streptophyta > Pinopsida > Pinales > Pinaceae > Larix > Larix kaempferi. The sequence continues at coordinate 26,695,149 of BSBM01000673.1, forward strand.
CACGCCAAAAGTGACCCTCATTAGCTTGCACATTCCCATACCAAAGTTTGAAGGTAAGACTGGTGAGGACCTTGGTGACCATGTCACAACTTTTCATATCTGGTGCTCCTCCAATTTGCTGAATGATGATTCCATAAGGTTGAGGCTCTTCCAAAGAACCTTGACAAGTGTTGTAGCCAAGTGGTATATTGAACTACCTATGGCTGCCTATAGCACCTTTCAAGATCTGGCCATTGTTTTTTTGAACCACTTTCAACTTCCTGTCTGGTACGATGACGGCGCAGACCTTTTGTTGACATTTCGACAGAACAAGGCCACTCATCTATTTGATCACATTCAGGAGTGGCGAAGGAGGAAGAGGCTCATCAAGGCCGACATCCCCCCAACATTCTTATTAGAATGACACCTTAAATCTCTTCTTCCTTATGTTTCTAAGGAAGTTGCCACTTCAGGGGTGTCCTCCGAAGAGGAAGCCATTTAGAGAACTCAGCAACTCGACTTAGTTTATGATCAGTCTAGGTTGTTGTATGAGATTATTCTTGATGCGCTGAGGTCTAATATAGACTTAGGTAAACCTAAACGTGGACCACATGCCGATGGCATTGTGGGTTCAATCAACTCTGCAGCGTTTGATGCCTTAACAAAGCAGGTTCACTCCTTGTCAGTCAAACAGTCTGCTGCATAAGCAACTTCTGTTGCATCCTACCCTTCAACTACAGAATCTATACAGTAGCTGCAGACAAACCAAAAGGGCCCTCAACAGCCCAATAACAAAAGAAAGGGCAAGAAAGGGGAGGGAAACCAGCAAAAGCCCAAGAATACACAAAATGTCGAGGAGGGTAAAAAAGAGAAAAGGAAGGCTAAGTTCCCTTGCAAACTATGTCAAGAGGACCACCTTACCAATCAATTCCCTCTAATGGAAGAAGCCCAGAAGCTGATCCGTGAGAAGAAACTAGCTGTCTTGAAAGATCCTTTTCCTCATGGACAAGGTTCAGCGTATGGCAGCTCTAGTGCTAGGGGCACTATTTGTGCCACCACACTGATCAATCATTCGTTAACATTGTTAACTCATATGCTCTTTTGCAAACTAGAGTAATAAATTATACCCCAGACCCGCAGCAAAAGGATGTCCCTGAGTCATATACCCCTCTCCACATTGAGAGACCAATGGATCCACTGCTAAAGATCCCGAAAGGTGTCTTCAAATGGGTTGTGCACAACCCTAATGCGAGGGCTGCCTCCAACTATAATGTAGTGGAAGATTTGGCCCAAACCCCTTGTGCCATGTCCACCTTGGAGGTACTGCAAAGTTGTCCATTACAATGCAGTTCACTCCTCACAGCGACTGGGAGTGTGGATTCATCCAACATGCTTGCCCATTTTGATATGAAAGATATCAAGTTCTGGTTGCCGTACCATGTCGCTCTCCAGATAAAGGTCATTCATGGTCCCATGACCATTCAACGAGCTGTTGTAGATGAGGGCGCGTCCACATGTGTAATGTCTATTTCTTGCTGGAAGGCTTTAGGTGAGCCTGAGTTAGCCTCCTCTAACACAATACTTACTGCCTTTGATGGAATATCTTTCCTTCCACATGGAGTCTTACCATCCTTCGATGTCAAACTTGCGGGAAAACTAGTATCGGTAGAGGTTGAAGTTCTGGATGCCCCAATCGATTACAACTTACGATTGGGTAGGAGCTAGACATATGCCATGCAGGCAGTGTCATCAGCTGTCTTTCAAGTTATAATGTCCCCCCATGAAGGAAAGATTGTCAAAGTCGATCAACTTTCCTTTACCTGGAAGGACAACCAAACTTCATTGGATTCATCTATTCCATTGATTGATCAATCCCATCGAGTCGCTGAGAGTTTGGTAGCAGGTCTCTACGGGTCATTAATAGGAACTTTTGACTTACCTGCTCCCACCTTATTTATTGGTTCTGAAGAATATTCATCTCGTGAGACTTCCATGGTCCGTTTAATGACAGATCCGCGAATTCTCCCTACTGAATCAAAACAAGTTGTGCATGTATCTATTGCATAGGTAACCTACTTGGATTTACAACAAACTGTAACAAAACATATAATGCCTCCGTTGGTATCTACTGAGTCAGATATGGACTATGCTCTTGCATGGTCATTAGAATCCACCCACTCTCCTGATTGGTTAGACACAGTTTTTCCTTCTGACGAAATGTTCTTGGAAGCCATGATAGGCTTGGACTGCTCTTGAGAAAATATGCACCCTAGGTCCTATTTACTTTCTGTGCTAAACTTGATAGAGAGAGGTGAGTTCTTTCAAAGACCCAGTGAGAATGTTGATTTGTCCTCTATCCCTTCCACTCCACTAACTGATTTTGCCGAAGGGAATAGGGCGAATACATCGAGAACCATCTCGATCAACATTTCCACTGAACCTGGTGTCACAGAAAATATTTTTATTGGAGTGAACTATTATCTTGATGAGATCATGTCGTATACCAATCTTTTTAATTATTTCCGTGACATCTTTGCTCGGTCTCATGAAGAGATCCTTGGCATTGACCCTACTTGAAGAAGTACTACACTTAGGCATCTGTGCTTTTTCATGTATTTTTAGCTGTACATTTTTTAGAGTTAGCTTTGTTTATAGTTGTAGTTATGTCTTATGCATCTTTTTATTTTGGTGTTTCAGATGTCAACTTAACACTTTATAGGGTTTGCAGATGGCGCTAGCTGCCACACCCGTCACCTGGCTGCAGTTGCTTGGGTTATTTACTCACCAACTAGTCAACTGGTGTCTTTGGGAGGGGCTTGTTTAGGTCCCACAATGAACAATGTAGTTGAATACAGTGCAGTCATAGAGCTACTCCGAGATTATCTATTGCCTGGCATTTCACATTTGGAGGTATGACTCGACTCGCAGTTAGTTGTTTTTTAGTTATTGGGTGTTTATCAGGTTAGAGATCCTACTTTTCTACGCCAGTTTATGCGCGTTAAGCTACTTGAGAGATAGTTTTATTACATCACATATCAACATATTCCAAGGAACTTGAATGCATTAGCTGATTCATTTGCAAACTACATTTTAGATTGGCATTTGCATCATTCATATACATAGTAATTCATGCATAAAAGAAAATAACACACATGTAGATAACCGATACTGTATATATATCCATATCAAAAATTAATATGAGTTTGGATCATAAGTCTGTCATAGAGTCATGTCATAAGATACAAAATTGAGCTCGATGGCCTAAAAAATATACATAGAAAATCCTTCTCCTATGGAGAAGGTGGGGCCTCATATGGTTCTGCTGCCTCTCGGTAGCATATGACTAGCCTAGCTACATTCCGCAGTAACCTAGTCTAGGCTGGGGGCACACCAACCACATCCTCCTGCATATCAATCGGCATCCGCTCAATCCAATATGTAGGAATGTCATGAGTCAACTGACTCATCTTCCTCTCTATGGTCCCCAGCGTGCCATCAGCTGCACCCACTTCCACTGGTATCACGAAACTATATGGGTTCCCATAAGGGCGCACTGGTCCAACATCTGCATTTGACAATTTGTTTCAGTACTTCGAACTCATCATAAAAATCACATATATAAAATATAAAAATTAAATAATTTTTCAAAAAGTGTAAACATACCTATCTCTCCCCAGGCTGCACCTGGAGGAAGGATCAACTCAGGATCACCGCGGAAGTCCATACCAGCATATGGAAACTGCTCAAGTGCTGGCACTTGTCTTTCCCACCAACCCCAAAAATCATCCCCATGGTAACAAAAGTTGCTCTCACCACCACCTTGGCGGAGAAAGATTTCACCCCAATGAGCCAGCCTTGGCTCACGAGGATTGACTGGGGGAAAAGGCATGCCCAAACTAATAGCAGGCACTCTCTCAAAGAAGAAACTGCAAAGTATGCTCCCGTATCCAAAATTCTTCATCCTCCTGGTCTTACATCCCGAGAGTTGAAGTTTCATGTTTGCCAAAAGACTAGTACACCAGTCATATGCATGGCCCTGCAAGCACTCAATACCGATATGCATATAGTGTCTCAAGGCTAAATGTTGTGTAGCACTCCCTCCCATCCGATTCAGTATACTCACAATAACTTTAAGAGGGAAGCTGACAATGGTTGAGATGAGACCTTGACTACCGGATTTCTCTGTTCCTGGTACGCAGTAAGTATTCACATATTCTTGCACGGATAAGGCACCCACATTGTGTGAGGACCCTTTCAAATTCACTTTGTCTCCCCTCCGAGAGAGACCCGTGATAAAGTAGATGTCATCCATGGTGAGTTCTAATGTTTCTCCCCGGATATCAAATACCATGGCATCTGCATGCCAATACTGAACAAGCCTTTGAAGCAAGCGGTTTTGTACTCTCATGTTAATGGTTCTATATAATTTCAATAACCCACACCTTCGGAGCATATGAAGAGTCACTAGATCTTGCAAAGCTATCTGATCCATCTCCTCATGCTCTCTTTCTCTCCAAATAAGCACCATCCTGCCAAGAAAAAGTCAAAATTTTAGTCCTCGTCATTTTTTACCCAACTTTTGAGGTTGTGCGTTACTGTTTAGGCTAGACAGGCACGTTTGAGCATTGCTTTCCTTAAGGGAAACCAGTGCACACTACCAATATGCCCTACTTTGATTCATACACAGTAGTGCACACGCAAAACACGAGTTGTACATTGCTAGAATATGATTTTTAACCCTAAAAATTGACAAAAAAATGCATGAAATTGCAAGTATTGGCAGAAATAACTTACTTGGTGGAGGTTGAAGGTCGATTGGTAGTCCAGTTTGATCGCAACAAGTGGAAGAAGATCAAGGGTTTGCTCCAATTTTTGCCCGAGAATTCTCATTTGTGATATTTTATTTTCTAATTTGAAATTAGTTATATAAAATTGACTTTAAGTTTTACCCACTTTTTGCAAAAATTGTATAGTTTCAAATTGTACCTAAATGTTATATTTAATCACTAATACCTACAAGTTCTGGTGAGTTATATTTAACCTAGGTGTTTTGAATTTTTCACTAGATTTTCAACGTATTAAACCGGAACTGACTTATTTTCTTATTGATAGATCATATAGGTACTATATCGTCATTATTATGTCATTGAGAAAATTTGTCGATCGTTGCTAATGTGATTGTTGAGATCCTATTCTTTGGAAGGTCATGAACCCACGATCCTAGAAGTTGTCCTTTAAGTCGTTTTAAGCTCTTGTTTTGACTATTGAAAAACTAAACAAGATTGCTGAGCAAACTTGGTCTTTTCAAGCTCATTAAAGGAATTAAAGGTCCATCTGCTTAAGTATAAGTTTAACCCTTTTCCAGACTTCTGCGGATTATTTACGAAAAAAGAATACTCTAGTCATCCGTGGCTAGAAGAGTTCTTGTCTCATTGTTTTATACTTTTTCAGGGGAGGAGACTAACTGTACTATTACAACGTAATTTTCCACCTTGTGAGCATCAGCACTCTTTGTCCTGCAGGATCCATTTGATTGACTTAGATCCACTTTATATCCTTCAGACACACTATTTCCCTTTTTTTCCCTTGTATTCTACCTGTATCACTTCAGTGGGAGTACCCATGAGCTGCATCACTATAGCCCGTGGGTAGCATGTAAAATGGTAAAAATCACTATTTAATTACTTTTTACTCCCAAAAAGCAGTCATAGGGTGACCTTTGGCCCTCAATTTTCCCCGAAATGACTTTATGTGTCCTTTCACTTACTTTTGGGAGGACTATATATTGAGCACATATGGCATATAGACGGGGGGAGAAGGAGAGAGCAAGAGAACTCTAGTGGATTTTTTCCCTATCTTGAGTCTACACTCATTGATCCTTGTTGTTGTGAACCCATTATGTTCACCTTCCAAACTCCTATCATAGTTTTAGTTTGCCATTCCATGGAGGATTGAAGTGGTGGAGGCACAAGTGGATAGACCCATATCGTGGTTCAGATTGGTTCCGACAAGAGGTCGTATCGCATTGTACTTCTTGTTATTTATTAATAGAAATACTCATATTCTCATCCATTGATGTTGTGAATGTTGTTTATATTACATTGGGTTGCATTTACTTATAATATCATGGACCATCGCTATTGATGATGTTAATGTCTTTCATATATCATATTCGTTTGTTGTATATTGGCTGTCAAGACTAATTTGCAGGTTCAAGTGCACCAGTTGAAAGCTCCAATGGGGATCTACATCAAACATTTGGATCGAGGTTGGTTATATTCTTCATTATCTTAGCATTGTTATTTATATAGCATAGCATTCATAATTGATTTAATTTTTGGTAGTCAGCTGTCTCTTGTGGTCTACCCCAAGCCATAGGAAGTTTTCTCCAACACAGCAATGGCGACTCCGCTGGGGATTACATCCATTTTGGGGGATTTTTAGGCATTAGTCCTTATTTAGAGTTGTTGTGTGTCAAGTCTCTATGTCATTAATTGGCTGTTAGGATACTCTATAGAAAAGATCCTTTTTCTGAGCCATGGGACTCTTTTTCTGCTCATTTGATTTTGCCTGTATGCGGGTGAGCCTAGTTTTGCCCGCATCTACCTTCCTATGTTTGCACTATAGCCCATGGGTACCTACAGGTATTCCTTCAATAGTAGCGTACAACTCCGGGGGTGATTTTTTTATGGCCTTTGGTTGTTGCTGGGTTGATTCTGAGTGTTCCTGAGTCTTCTGTGGCCTTGTTCCTGACTGTTCCAAGCCTTGTTCGTGACCAGAACTCCTCTTTTCTCTTGGTTTTGAGCCTCATTGGTTTTTACCCATTTTTAATTTTTTAGCTCATTCCATTGGCTGAGTCTTACTGTTTGGGATCTGCTAGGTTGTATGAGTGATCTCCTTTGCATTTCTATAACTAAATAGTGGGATTTTGCTTGCATTTTTCATTTCATTATATTGAAAAATACAACAAATTTTTTTTTTGCATTTTCCTTTTGCTTATAAGTGAAAATACAAAAAAAAAATTTTACTTTTATGTACTACATTTTCCATTGAGTGCTTGCTACTTTCATTTAGGTTCTGCTTGTGCATTGAAAATATAAAATAGTTGCATTTTTATTTCGAAATCGTTGGATTGGTTTTCATTCTAATGGCATTGTTTTTATTGGATCAATGAGTCTAGAGTTTAACGATTTTGCATAATATTGAGTCATATAAATCACTACTTTCATGACCATATCCTTTGAGTAACCACAGCCATTAAAATTAACACTTAATATAAAATTGATAAGAACGATTTTATTTATAGGGTACATCAACTAGCATAGGTTTAGAGTCTTGGAATAAATCATTGTGAGTAAACGATCCAAGACTACTAGACAAAACATTATGTGTCTAACTAGGGAGTGGTGAAATCCATGGTATACATTGGTGTTCTTAGGAATCTCTACTCAGACCAGAGTTAAGCATGAGGTCACAAGAGGCTGGTTGCAGAGATAGCCCTCCAATACCGGCCAAACATGGGAGATATTTCCAGGATTTGTTTGTATCTGGGGACTCTTGCGGGATTTGACCCTCTTTAGTTTCAGGATTAGCTACCATGCCCATACGACGGATCCCACCTGTGACTGTCCCGCTGAGAATTGGTGATACTGCGGTGACCATAGTTTCCTTACCTAGGTATCGCAAAGGGTACTTGCAGTGGTTATACTGTTTGTGTCCTGAGTCAGATAGGGGTTGGATAGCATTGTTGTTTGTTGTCGAGGGTTACGTCCCTTTGCATGTAGTGACGCTTGGGAACCTCTATAATTGATTATGTTAGCTCCAGCTATTGTTTGGGAGTCTCAAGCCTCTGCTAGAAGAGACATACCGACTCTAGTGTAGTGTTGGGAGCTCATTTAGCCACTCTATTTGTCTACTCTTGGCTATAGTTTCTCTAGGTGTGTGCTCTTGATTTACTTTTTTTGATCGATAGTTTGGCCATTAGGGGATGTTTTGATTCTTTAGTCTCTCCGGAGATTTCATGGCGCAGAGTCCTGCTCTCCGCCGATCCCATTGGTTGGCTGGTTTACCGTCTTCCAAGCTTTCACGTCGTGTTACTAGGGGACACTGGAAGGATCCCTCCGAGTCTTCGGATTCTTACGAAACATACGTCCTAGATGTCATGACTGCACACTCTGACATGGGAGAAATCCCTATGACTCCATCGGGTATAGTCGAGCACACTTCAGACACCACTACTCCTCGTGAGGTGTGGGGTGGTCATCCACCCGAGACCCAACCTAGTTTGTTTGGTCCGGATCCACCCGAGGATGACCTGTTCGATCCTTCGTTTCCACATAATTATTTATATGGGATGCCAGAGTTACATGATGACACAGGCCCTACAATCAACCCTACCATGTTCTCTTTTTGTATGCCTGAATACAACACAGTTGATCCTTCCACTGCATTTGGTAGTCATGCTCGCACTAGTCATGGTGTTAGCAACACTACACCCACTGGGGGAAACACCCTCGCCGGGGGAACCACGTTTTCCACTCACACACATAGTATGGGGACCTATCACATTCTTCCTAACAATGCTAATGTTGGAAGAAGGCCGCCTCCTAGGACTACCCATCCTAATAGGAACATTGTTCGCAACATGACTCAGCATCCACAACCTAATACACATGCCTCTACCCGTCAACCTAGGACCACTTTCACGAATGTTAAAATTCCTCCCAATCACGACGGTGGACATATACCACATACTTTTACGTCCTCTGCTGCTACTAGTAATGTTAATGTAGGAGGTGGGAATATACCTTATCCTCATGGCCACACCGCCACCATTCCTGCTACTAGTAACACCATTGTTGGGTGTGGGAATACATCTCATACTTATGGTCACCACACGACTGCTCACGTTACTAATAACACTTATGATGGGGGTGGGAACATACCTTACTGTCATGGTCATTACAACATGGTTCCCGCTATGAATAGTACGTATATGCCCCATAATTCTGGTGGCAACCCTTAGTACAACACAGTTGGTACTGGCCACCATTACAACCCACCTCGATATGGTGCCCAAAACACATATATACCTGCTTACTCTCACACAGGTCAGGTCAGAGGAGGTTATCAACCTTATGGCCATGGTCAAGCTTATGGTCAGTCAGGTCCATATAATCAGTAGTTTAATGCTCATGGTCCAGCTTATGGTCCTTCTTATCCTTCAGGTTCTTACAATCAACCTTTTATGTGAGCTTATAATCAAGCTTTCCATCCACAACTCCCATTCCTTGCACGTCTGAATCTTCTGGATATTTTGAAGCTCATGAATGATCCGGTGTGTCACGACCCTAATTGGCCTTTGGTCCCTACTAAGCTCCCTTCGAACATTGCTAAGTTTGAGGGGAAAGGTGGTGAGGATCCAAGTGATCATGTCACAATGTTTCACCTTTGGTGCTCTTCCAACTCTTTGAATCATGATTTTGTTCGATTATGGCTATTTCAACGCACCCTCATGGGGGTAGCTGGGAAGTGGTATGTCGAGTTTCCTGGGGCACTTATAGGGGTTTCAATGAGATCCCTTTGGTTTTCTTGGATCATTTCCAGTTTCCAGTTCATTACGATACTGGTGCTGAATTTTTGTCTACCTTCCGTCAGAATAAGGCCACACATATTTCAGACCATGTTCAAGAGTGGCATCGATGGAAGAGGTCACTGAAAGCCAACATTCCTCCAGAGTTTCTGTTGGAATGGTTTCTCAAGTCTCTACTTCCATATATTGCTAAGGACATTTCGATATCCAGTATTATGACTGAGGAGCAAGCCATCTTAAAAGTCCAGTAGTTAGATTTACTATACTCTTTGTCTAGCATTTTATATGACATTATTCCTGATGCACCACGAACACGACATGAGCCCAACACAATTCTTGGACCACACGCTGATGGCATTGTGGGATCCACAAGTACTCACCCTATAGATTTGGTGGCTAATCAAATGCAAAATTTGTCTCCCAGTCTACTCCCGGACAGGTTCCCAGCTTGTCCACTTCCACCCCGTCGTCCGATGTACACACTGTGCAAACGACAAAACTATCGGGTAACTAGTAGCCTAGTGGTAAGAAGAAGGGGAGAAACAACCGTAAGGGTGGAAACAATGGGAACAATAATAGTAATCACAATACCCCTCGTAAGGAGGATGCCAACCCTCCTTGGGAAGGTGAAAATTCTGGCGAGGACCGTAAACCTAGGCGTAAGGTGAAATTTCCTTGTAAGCTTTGTGGGGAAGATCATCTTACTCACTTGTGTCCTCGAATCGAGGAAGCATCGAATCATCTTGCACAGAGCCCAACTGTGTTGAACCATCCCCTTCCTCATCATCAAAACATGGCTTCGCATGCTCCCGCCATTGGTTATGGACCTAATGAGACTACCACGTCTTCTTCCAACACTAGTGGTTATGGATGCGTTAATATGGTCCAATCGGAGATTAGTGTTTCTACTCATCAACGCGATTATGGTGCACCACATCCCAATATGGGGAGTGAGCCTCCCCCTCCTCCTGATAATTCCTTGCATATTGAGAAGCCCTCTATTATGCCGTGGATACCGAAAGGTGTTCTTAAACACTCTACACATAATCCCAATGCTCAGGCCGCCCAAAACTACTACATTGTAGAAGATTTAGTCCATACTCCATGTGCCATGTCGGCTCTCGAAGTTTTACAGGTGTGTCCTTCTCAAATACACTCCATTTTGAGTGCGTTAGGAGTTCAGGATGGGGGGAGTCGCAACGTTATCAAGTTTGACATTACTAATGTTCAACCTCGCTTACCTTACCACGTGGTTTTTCAAATCCATATGGAGTGCCTTCAGAATTTTGTCAAAAGAACATTGGTTGATGAAGGTGCTTCCGTGTCAGTGATGTCTTTAGCTTGTTGGAAAGATCTTGGCTCTCCTCCTCTACTCATGTCTAGGACCATGCTCACTGCATTTGATGGTCGGTCATTTAAGATGAATGGGATTATCCCTTCTTTTGTTGTATGCTTGGGAGGTAAACATGTGCCTATTGAAGTCAAGGTGGTTGATGCGCCCATCGACTACAACCTTTTACTCAGTCAGAATTGGATGTACACTATGAAAGTTGTTGCATTTACTGTATGCAGAATTATTTACTTTCCACACGAAGGCAAGATTGTGACAATCGATCAACTGGATTTCGTTAATCCTCCTCCCACATTATCCACGGGATCAGTAGTCCCACAGGTTACATATTCTTAGCTAGAAACTGGGAACATGGGTGTTGGAATGTACCCTTCATTGATGGGATCTTATGATTTCCCTTCAACCGTTAATTTTATTGGAACCATTTTCGACAATGTGTCTCCTCCATTACATAATGTATCGTTCCGGACTTCATATTTTGATGATCCATGGACTTTATCATCCACGAGTTCTACATATGGATACATTGCGCACGTCGAGATGTATGTGCCACTGTCTACTGTTGAGCTTGCTTATTAGGATATTCAACAAGCCACTATAGAGCCGGATCTCCCCTCTTCTCGGACAGATGAGGAATATCCCATTACACTGCCGGTTTGGGAAGTCAACTCATCTTGTTCAAACGATTTCCTTGATGGTACTTTACCCTCGGATGAAGCTACTATTGAGGCCATGTATGGTAGTGAGAGACCTTCGGAGGATATGCATCATCACTCTTATTTCCTTCCCAACCTCGATCTCGCCGAGCAAGAAGAGTTTAGGACAACTCTTGCCGAGATGGTTGGTCACCCTATGTCTCTTTTGGGCTCACATGAGATTTATGAAAAGGGGAACATGGCTAATATTTCCCCGACTAAACCGATCAACATCTCTCGCACTTCCGGAAATATTGAGAACATTTACATTGGTGATGATTTCTCTTCTGAGGAGGTTTCCATTTACACTGAATTGTTTACTAAACTTTGGAAGCTTTCGCCTGGTCATATGAGGAGATGTCAGGAATAGACCCTAGTATTGTCGAACACAAGATTAGAACATATCCTCATGCTAAACTGGTTTGACAACATATTCGTGCTGTTAACCTTAGGAAGGCAGCAGCTATCAAGGCAGAGGTGGAGAAACTGCTCAAAATTGGTTTTATCTACCCTGTTCCCCTTACCGAATGGGTGTCAAACCTTGTTCCTATGGATAAGAAGCAGAGAATGATCTGTGTATGCACTAATTTTAAAGACTTGAATCATGCGTGTTCGAAAGACAATTTCCCCACTCCATTCATTGATCAGATCTTGGATGCTTGTGCGGGAAGTGAGATTTTTTCGTTCATGGACGGCTTTTTGGGGTATAACCAGATTCAAATAAAACCCAAGGACCAACATAAGATTGCGTTCATTTGTCCTTGGGGTACGTTTGCATATCGCAAAATTCCCTTTGGCCTTAAAAATGCCAGAGCTACATTTCAGCGTGCCATGACCTATGCCTTTCACGACCTTAAAAGTATAATGGAGGTTTTCTTGGATGATATTGTCCGCCATTCTAGTAAGAGAGTGGACCACCCCAAACACCTTCGTTGGATTCTCGAATGATGTATACGCTAAAAAATTCGGTTGAATCCCAATAAATGCATCTTTGCAGAGAGGTATGGTTGCCTTCTAGGATTTATAGTTTCGAAAGAGGGTACTAGAGTCGATCCTCTTAAAGTTGAGGCAATACTTCGGTTTCCTCCTCCGCGCAACTTATTTCAACTTCAGAGCCTCCAAGGGAGAGCTACTTTTATATGTCGCTTTGTACTCAATTATGCTAATCTTACCAAAGGTTTCACGCACTTGTTGAAGAAAGACACACCGTTTATCTGGGATGAGCAAGCCCAGCAGTATTTCGATGCCCTTAAGAAAGCTTTGGTATCAGCCCCTGTGCTTAGTCCACCCGACTTTGCACAAGATTTCATACTTATGTGGCTGCATCTCAAGAGACGATTTGCATGGTCTTAGTTCAAGTTGACGATGTGCTCGTCAAGCATGTGATCTATTACCTTAGTCAAAATCTAGTAGATGTTGAATTGAGATATACTCATGTGGAAAAGTTGGCACTTGCGACTGTCCATGCAGTCCAACGGTTACGAAACTATATTTTGCTTAGAACGACCACAGTTGTAGCGCATATCAATCGGTTTTAGTTCGTGCTATCATGATGCCTTATAGGGGGAAGTACAATAAATGGATTGTGATCCTTCATGAATTAGATCTCGATTTTGCTTCGGCATAGTCGGTGAAATCGTTGGTGTTTGCTGAGCTTATGTTGAACCTTTCGAGACTTGATGAGGATGTCATCCATGAAGATTTCTTTGTGGATGAACACTTATTTCGTATCTTGTCAGAGGACCCTTGGTATGGGGATGTCATTGTCTATCTCCAAACTTTGAAGTTTCCTTCTCATTATTCATGGGACGAGCGACGACGTGTGAAACATCATGCTAAAGATTATACTATCGTCGGTGACACTTTGTATTGCCAAGGAAAGGATTCTATTCTCCATCATTGCTTGACTCACAAAGAAGTGGAGCGTGTGGCGATGACTTATCTAGGCTTTCTACAGCACAACGTATTATGCGAGCTGGTTACTTTTGGCCTTCCATCTTTAAGTATTGTGTGAACGCTGTGAAGAGATGTCACCCTTGCCAGGTGTTTTCTTGGAATATGCACTCGCATCCAGCGCCCCTTCATCCAGTCATCACCGTTGGTCCCTTCACCAAGTGGGGGGTGGATTTCATGGATTGCAAACCATGGCCTCGGCTAGGGGGCATAACCATATCATAGTGGTCGTGGACTACTTTTCCAAATGGGCTAAGGCCATGCCCACCGTAAAAGACGGTGGTGCTACAGCAGCCCATTTCTTGTTCAATCAGATTATTACTCGGTTCGGTATTCCGAAAGAGATTGTCACTGACCATGGCAGTCACTTTCAGAACAAAATGATGGAGGATTTGTCTCTCAAGCTTGGGTTTCGTGAAGAACACTCATCTTATTACTATCCCCAAGCGAATGGTCAAGTTGAAGCAGTCAATAAGTCTTTAAAGACCATTCTCCAATGTACCATCAAACAAAGCAAGAACAACTAGCACATTATGTTATATCGAACCGCAGTAAAAACTGCCATCGGGTTCTCACCGTTTTAGCCAGTACAAGGTGTGGAGTCGATTTTACCGATTGAATGCAAAATCCCTTCACTTAAACTGGCCATAGAGCACCTCCGTGATACGATGGGTATTGAGCAACGTTTAATGCACCTTGAGCAACTTGACGAACATCGTTGAGATGTCATTGTGGCTATAGATGCTAATAAACATAGTGTTAAGGTTCAGTACGATAGGTCTGTCCATCCCCGGCAATATGCTGAAGGTGACTTGGTCCTCTTATATGACCAAGCTAAAGAACCCCTGGGGGAAGGCAAGTTTAACCCCATGTGGCACGGTCCTTACATTGTGAGTCGTGTCCTGAAAAAAGGATCCTTTGAGTTAGAAGATTATAAGGGGAACGTCTTGAAGGATCCTAGGAATGGTCTCTACCTTAAGAGGTATTATGCTTGAACTTCTAGTTCGAGCTAATACTTTTGTATACTATTGTATAGTTGCTTCTTTTGTTTTTTCAAGTCTACTGATTCACTTTCGTTTAATTGACAGATATCAGCGGAATCTCCTACGTTCTTAGGATTTGCTGATGGTGCTAGCCGTCATACGCAGCAGCTTGCTTATGTTGCCTGGGTTATTTATTCACTTGACCATCTAGTTGTGTCTTCAGGATGTGCTTGTCTTGGTCCTACATCTAATAATGTGGCTGAGTATAGTGCCATGATTTAGCTACTTCGGGATGCTATTTCACATGGTATCTACTTCTTAGAAGTCCGCCTAGATTCACAACTAGTTGTGTCTCAGTTGAATGGTCAGTACCATGTCAGGGATCCTACGTTACTACGGAAATTCTCAAGGGTAAGAATCTTGGAACAAAATTTTGTTTCAATTACATACATTCATGTTCTGAGAAGTTTTAATCATATATCTGATGCATACGCTAACTATGTATTAGATTGGCATTTGTCACATTCTTAATGAAGCACACAAATAAAAGATACATTCATACATTTGTACATACACACATATAGTAGAGTTGGAGAACCATAGTTCTTCATAAATAATATGTCCAAAATGGTAGTGTCATAATACAAAACTGGATCTTATAGCCCTCAAAAATATACATACTGATACAAAAATGGGACTCTGAGATATCTAAGCCCTACGAGGAGGCCTAGCTGCCACCTCGGCAGGATGCGTCTCATAGTAATAGTCCGCGAGTACCGCCGTGACCATTTAGGGCTTGGCCATTTAAAAAATCCAACCAATGAAAATTGAAATAAAAACATTCAAACGAAAGCTATGGATGAGACAACCAACCTACTCCTGGCGGTTAAATGAACAGACACCTGTTGAACTTCGAGGTGAAAACTAACCATAAAACTCCAAAATGGTGAATAGTAAAAATGAATTGTAAATTGTAATTTTTTGTTACTATTGCCATTTTAAGCTGTTTTGGACTAATATAATGTCTTGGAGTAGCATTTTTTGACTAGATTTCTTTGCCGAGAGTTGTTTTGGACCATTTCGTGCCTACGACGGGTATATTTCACACCTGGCATATAGGTTAGATTTCATTTTCACATGCATTATGCATTTGACCTTTTGACCATTTTCATAAACCTTAGGTGCGACCCCGCTTCTTAACTGACACGGAACCTTTACACTATTATAGAAGTCTCATTATGTGGTAGTCGGGCCTTTATGAACATGGGTACCCTAGTTAGAACTCCCTTTTGCATTATGGTGCCCATGCTGTTTTTTGTCCGTAGGATCAGGAGTCCTTTGTTGTTACGCCATGACTTTGCGATAAAGACTCATACTCTACTTTGTCTTATGCTGGCCATCTCCCATAAGGACTCCCCCATTTATATCAAGTTGTGATTGCATTGCATCATCCTGCTTACTGCTTGAGCCTTGTGCCAGCTCCTGCTTACTCAATTGTTAGCCTAGTGCTTGAGCACTTTTCCCTCTCAAGCCCTACAGAGCTTCCATTTGTCCTTCACAATTTGATTACCTTTTGACCCTGAGGGAACACTCCCCCGAGTGTCCACATACTGCACACACTTCCTTGCATTGATCATAGGTATGTTCCAGTACTTGGGACTATTCTGCTCGCTATTTGACACTTGTTCCCTCACTTGTTGTACTATAAGCAATTTTATTCTTTTTCAAGCTTTTCCAAATATGAAAAAGACCAAAAAATCAAATATTCCAGAAATCCAGACGGAATTATGGTTACTACTTCTAGTTGGCAGCAGTTGTGTTGCCTTTGAATAGAGCATTCATTCCACTCCATACATTATGAGTCGAGACTATAGTTGGAACTTAGGAGCAATACTTGTTTCTCAGTTTACTCCACTGATTGGTTAAGCTTCCAGTCATTATGGAGCCCTTTGTGATGTCTCTTGCATCACACAGTTTATATTGAGTCTATGCTACCTGAGTCTATCCATCTACTCATGCTCTTGTTCAAAGGAAGTCCTGAACCCAGAGTCGGCCACTCGTCAGATTTCTTGACTATTGCATGTTAGCCATCCTTATTGAGTTAGTCTGTTTCACCTGAGTTCTTCCAAATCTTTCAGCATAGTTGGTACCTCGTGCTGGTTGATGGGGGATGCCTTAATTCCCTCCTTCCAGTGAGTTTTGTTCCATCGACTTCAACCCATTTATTTCAGAACTTGATACTTAGAGTTCGGTTGAGTACCTTGAGGCTTGCAGTCATTAGTGGCAGGTTCTCTCGCCATCGACAGTTTTGGGAATACATCAATGTCTCATGATCGAGGGATTCATCTTAGTGTTCAACTTCAACACATCTATTCGCACTCTGATGATTGTACTCTGTTCCTTAATGCCCATTTTCATTATTGGTTGGCTATCTCACATCTGTTAACGGCATACATTAATGACCGACAATAATACGATGTCACATCAGGTTCGACCTCAACTCCTTTATTCACTTGATGGGACTTGCACCATCGAAGACTTATGTAGAAGACTCCAAGCGATAGTGGCATTCAGTATGCTACTTATGATCGTGACTTTACATCTGAGATATCACCTCTCAGATATCAGCAGTTTGTACCTCCATTTTACTGACTCAGATCCACTTTATATCCTTCAGACACACTATTTCCCTATTTTTTCCCTTGTACGCTAGCTGTATCACTTCAGTGGGTGTACCCGCAAGCTACATCACTACAGCTCGTAGGTAGCATGTAAAATGGTAAAAATCACTAGTTAATAACTTTTTACTCCCAAAAAGCAGTCATAGGGTGACCTTTGGCCTTCCATTTTCCCCGAAACGCCTCGATGTGTCCTTTCACTTACCTTTGGGAGGACTATATATTGAGCTGATATGGCATATGGATGGGGGGGGAAGGAGAGAGTAAGAGAAATCTAGTGGATTTTTTCCCTATCTTGAGTCTACACTCAATGATCCTTGTTGTTGTGAACCCGTTACGTTCACCTTCCAAACTCCTATCATAGTTTGAGCTTTCCATTCCATGGATGATTGAAGTGGTGGAGGCACAAGTGGAGAGACCCAGATCTTGGTTCAGATTGGTTGCCGACAAGAGGTCATATCGCATTGTACTTCTTGTTATTTATTAATAGAAATACTCATATTCTCGTCCATTAATGTTGTGAATGTTGTTTATATTACATTGGGTTGCATTTACTTATAATATCATGGACCATTGCTATTGATGATGTTAATGTCTTTCATATATCATATTCGCTTGTTGTATATTAGCTGTGAAGACTAATTTGTAGGTTCAAGTGCACCAGTTGAAAGCTCCAATGGGGATCTACATCAAACGTTTGGATCGAGGTTGGTTATATTCTTCATTTTCTTAGCATTGTCATTTATATAGCATAGCATTGAGAATTGAGTTAATTTCTGGTAGGAAACTGTCTGTTGTGGTCTACCCCAAGCCATAAGAAGTTCTCTCCAACACATGTACGAAAAATGACCTTTTGGAACCTTCTTTAGGGTATTCAAGCTCTCGAAACATGAAAACACCAAGTGAGCACTTACCTACTCATGCTCGATGTGAACTCGATGAGAGGGTATATAGAGGATTGTTTAAGTTTTTCAAACTCTATAAAAAGGAAAACAACGGCGAGCATTAACCTACTCGAGCTTGATATTAAAATCCACGAGTAAGTGTATGGAGTTATTGTTTAAGCTTTTTAGACTCCTTAAAATTGAAAACACTAGCAAGGAAGAACAGATCTCGGCTCGATATTAAAATCCAAAGATCAGTACTATAGAGTATTCTTTTATCTCTTCTTCAAACTCTGTAAACAATGAATAATGTCTCGAGTCTTCCTCCCATGGGCTCGTTAAACTCTTTACATGGTTGGACCTATTGAGTTTTTTTTTCTTCTTGGACTCATTAAAACAACAAGACGGACATTCTTTTACCAAAAAGAATAAGGTATAATAAGGGTATATCACATCTTTTTCAGTTTCAAAGGCAGTTACATCAGTCATGTCCTTGAACACAACACCTACTTGAGTCTATCATTTCAGTTGGGATTTAGTTTTTGGCCTTAGGGTGAACCTGATCTCTGAGTTTTTACTCCCCTGGTTCATTATTCTTCCAACCATATGGAGGCTCTGTCAATGTCTCCTACTTTGTAGGCTTATATCAATTCCCGTTCATGTTAAAAGCTACCTAAGTCACTTTGTGTCGTGCTCACTATTCAAGGATACAGCCCGTGTCGGCCATTCTGCAGTTTACCTTGACTTCATGTGTCGACCATCTTGGTGTCATTTTGTTTCATCTTGTTACTTGTCCTACTCCACATCAGCTCATACCTGTGAGTGTTCCTCATGTTGGATGATGCAGGATGCATTAAGGCCTCCTTTCCAACGGACTTCTTCCCATCGACTTTAGCTCATTATGCTTTGGGAACGAAGTTTAGAGTTTCAGTTAGTACCTTGGGGATTGCACTCATCAGTGGCAGTTTCCCTCGTTGTTGAATATTGGGAATACATGAATGGCTCTTATTCGACAGGTTCCTAAAGTGTTTGACTTCAAGTCCTCTTATTCACACTTGTTGGATTGTACTAGGTACCTTGGACCCCATTATCATTATCGATGGAAGTCCTCACGTTTGTTAATGGTATACATCAATGACCGATGATCAAACGATACCCCCCATGTTTGACTTCAACTCATTTATTTGCATGGTTAGGGTTTGTACCTTGGTTTGTTTTGGATGAAGACGTTGGGACCATGTAAGCATCACGATATTTATGTTATCCCTCAAGTTGCGCAAGACTGAGCCTCACTAATTTTGGCTCCTTATGAGACATAGATCTAGCTTGTTGTTATGGCTATGATCTCTCTTTTTGACATGTATCCATGCTTGTAGTTTAGTGGCCATTCTCTATATATACATCTCCTAGTTATGTGTCAGAGATCATGTTACACATCTATATGATGTCAATATTGTAATTGCTCGATAACCTTGATCGTTGTTTCAGGTGTTTTTGTGACTTGGTTTTGCGGTTTCTTGCTCCTCCTTTGAATTGGACTTATAATGTATTTCGGCTATCATTTCCCTCTGACCTCACACATTAGGGGGCATCTATTATAGGTCAAATATGCACTTCTCCATCTGTGATCACATTACGCTATCGATCACACAAAAGGACAACATGGATTGAAGAGCTAGGTTAACCTAGATGATGCATGGAATGGAACTACCCTCTTCAGCTGAGAAAACCCCTGTTTTCATTGACATTTTGACATGTGGACTATGCTATGGGAAGTAAACCAGCACACATATGCTAGTATGCCCTACTTTACTCAAGTGAAACTAGTGCACACCTTGAAAATTGTTGCAAACGCATGTTGTGAAACAATGAAGTTGCATACTGTGCACTACTATGCCTTGAGGAAACTCACGCACATCTTAAGATGAAATCAAAAAATATATTAAGTTGATGAATTGGGATTAGTTGAAGTTGGTTCTATAACTTCCACAACCTCCCAATCCAACCACCTCTCGATCCAAATTGCCTACCTTGTCCCATAAATACACAGAGGATGCATGAGAGAGGAACCTAGAAGAAAGGATTTAAGCATTATTACACTGGAGGAAAGTCCTAAGTCATTGTGAAGAGAAGGAGCTCAGGCCTCGGTTGCAGAAGCATATTGACACATCAGGTATACTTGTACTGATTTCATGCTTCTTTGACAATAAAAAGGTGGAAATACCCTTCCTATCCCAAATCGAATGTCTATTGGATTGTATGTTCATTTGGACTAGTATATGATTGTTTTTGATGTTTAATTGTTGTCAATATTCATAATATGTTATATAGTCAAGATACGTTGAGGAAGGTTTCCTTTGTGTTGCAGGTTCATCAAGCGGAATATCAAGTGAAAGACCAAGCAAAAGCTAGGACCAGTCATCGATTAAAGGTGCATCTTTCTATATCTTGATCCCTTTCATTTGTAGGAACTAATTGTAATGTAATGAATGTATTTAACTGTCAACCCCCACCAAGTTGGTAGTGTCTCTCCTCACTATAAGATAGAAATGCTGAAGAACAACCCCTGTGGCATAACCACTAGCATCAGTCTCTATCTCAAATGGTTGTTGTAGATCCGATAGTGCAAGTACTAAAGTTATACTGTTTTTTTCTTTCAGAGTGTCAAAGGATTTTTTTTCTTTTCCTTCCCATTGAAAGAATTTGTTCATACCTGTCAAAGCATGTAATGGAGAAGCTATGAAGGAGATGTTCGCAATGAACTTCCTCCAATATTGGGATGCTCCCAGTAGGATCCTTATCTCGGTTACATTATTCGGTTTGGGCCAATTCCCAATGACCTCTACTTTAGAGGGATCAATTCTAAGCTCACCACCTCCTACAATGTAACCTACATACAATAAAGATGTCTTTCCAAACTCACATTTGGATATCTTTAAATACAATTTCTCCCTTACAAGTACATCCAAAACTTGTTTCACATGGTTGACATGTTCTTCCCAAGTATGACTAAAAATCAAAATATCATCTAAGTAGACTATGACGAAATCATCAATAAAGGGCCTAAAAACATCATTCATCACCCCCATAAATGTTGCAGGTGCATTACAAATACCAAAGGGCATTACCATCCATTCATACAATCCCTGTTTAGTTTTGAAATCAGTCTTCTAGATATCATTGTCATGGATTCAAATTTGATGATAGCCACTTCGCAACTCTAACTTAGTGAAATAAGTTGCATTCTTTGGTTGATCCAAAATATCATCAATTTGGGGAACATGATACCTGTTCTTTATTGTGATTCTATTTAGTGCCCTGTAATAAAAGCACATATGCCATGTGCCATCATTTTTTGGCACCAAAAAAATCGGTGAACCACACGGAGAGGAACTTGGTCGAATGTCCCCTATTTCAAGCAATTCTTGAACCTGCTTCTTGATATATGCATTTTCAATTACTCGAGACCTCTACATGCCAATATTAGGACCTGGTTAGCCCCCACTTCCCTATTGCGTGAGTAATTTCTTAGCTTCTAAGTTGATCTAATTCCAATATCATCATTCCCTTATCACACAATAACATCTTAATCCAAGTATTTAACGAATTTAGGTACCTTTCATGTCGACCCTTAAAGAAATCCCTCTTGGCAACGCTAAAAAACTAACTTTAATCTATGGAAAATTCTACAACATACCCATTCAAAATACTATCCAACCAATATTCAACTGCACGCAATATAGGATTAATTACAGTATTAACTAATTGTATCTCTTTTGGGCTTCAATTCCTCAGACCCAGACCATTATATCTTGGGTTTTCCTCAAGTAACCTTAATAGCGACTCTACCAAAAGTATGGGTCTCATAGAAGAACCATTCATACAGGTCCCGATAGAGATACCTATGCAACCATTCTACTTCACCAAACCATGGGTTCTTATTCTATTCTATGGAAAACATGTACTCCTTTTGTTTCAGCCAATATTCTATTTCTTCTCTCGTCAGTCTCCACAGAACCTTAGTCAAATCTCACATCCCTTCAGGTGCAGATCTCAGTCCTGGCTATGGAACCATTTGTTAGCACACAAGTAGACCCAAGGTTCAATATAAATCATAGAAAAAAAACCCATACATTGGCCCTTTCTGCATCACCTGCCAGTAGATGATGTCTCACATGAGGTATCAAAAGGGACTATAGGAGAACCAATTTTTTGTATTACTGAAGGGATTTGGACATACATTCAAATATCTACTATTCATTCATTTACTGCATAGAATAACATTACTTTATTAATAACAGAAATAAAATTTATGACAGTATCATATTATATCAACAATTATTGCGAACACACAAGAATACATCACATTTAACAAAAGTACAAAATACTACAACCAGAGTTCCACATTTTCATTATCAATAAAGCAGTTTTACATAGCCTGCATAGTGCACATCAATGCTTTGTTCATTATTCAACTACCTAACATTACATAGCACAAGGACAATACAGTAACTACTATTTTCCAACACCAACTAACTCTTTACCCTTAGATTCCCTACATATATATACATAAAAATATGGGTGGAGCCTATTACAAAGTGGACAAAACTCCTAACTAACTTCTAACTAACTCCCGCATTTTGCACAGTTTTTGCGCACTCGTTGAGTTGTCTCATGGTCCATATCTGGTGCATGAATTCCAAGGCAAGTCCATAACCGACTCCAACAAGCCTAAAGTTATGAACCCATTTTTTTTATTGACATGTTGGGTTGGGGGTTCATAGTTGTGTCAGATTAGCAACCGCTCAGCTTGTCCATCATATTGGGATGCTATTTTGTGAATCAATAGTGAGAAATGTAAAATAATAGAAAGAAAATAGATAATGGAATAAAACAAATAATGAATATGGAACAAATGGTTTCTTGTTTGCAATACCCTTCCTCTTCCTCTTATCTCTTGTATAACCATGTGAAATGAAGAAATGAAACAAACCCACTTCTCCCCTCTTCTTAAAACATTTTCCCACTTCTTTCAAAATTTAAAAAAAAAATACTTCTTTCAATAAGTGGGTAAAAGCCAAATATTTTTATGTAAAAACTTAAAATAAACCCCCCATTAACCTGCAAAATAGAGGGAAAACCCCCAAACAAACCAAAATAAACAACAAAACCAAATAAGAAATTAGGAACAGTAGTGCGAAATGCAAAATGGTATAGATAAATTAGATACCAGGAAGAAATGAAACAATGAAGAGGGAAACAATTAGTTTCTTGGCTACATTTCTCTTTCTCTCTGTCTTCCTCGTCCTCTTCTCTTTGGTAGAACCATGTGAAACGAATAAATTAAATAAACACTCTTTTTTTCCTCTTCTTAAGACATTTTCCCTATTTTTTTAAACATCTAGATATTCCCTCTTTTTTAAATAACTTAAAAAAACAACTTATTGTTCAGTGCTTCTGTTTATCAGAAGAACTAGTGGGCCTAGACTATAAAAGGAGCATCATTGCACCTTCAACAAAGAGGATCACTGACACTAGTGCACCTTGACCAAACATGAGCACATACACTAGTGCACCTTAACGTAAGAGGAGAATTAGCGTGCCATTTCAAAAGTGGAGCATTGATATTTGTTTTTACAAAAGAATATCGGTGCACATAGTTCATGTCCAAGCATCGATGTGCCCAAAAATTAAAAATAGCATCGGTGCGCCTTGACCAAAGTGGGGCATTGAAACTGGTTTTCCTTCACCAATGTGGAGCACCAACATTAGTGCACCTTATCCAAAGAGAAGCATTGGTGCACCAATAGAAAAGTAGAGCAATTATATTGTTTTTGGCTAAAATAATACCAGTGCACATTGGTCATAGAGCACTGGTGCTCCTAAACCAATGAGGAGAATTGGTGCAACATTACCAAAAACCATCACGACTATGCCTAAACCATGTGAAGCACTAGTGCACCATAATGGTTTCGGAACACCGATAAAAAAAGTCCACTCATAGCTCTACCTGCTTGCCTCTGCTAGAAAATTGTGTTATAAATGGAGAAGTGATGTTTTTTTTGGAGGGATTCTGCTACAATATCCACTAGAAGGTGTTCTTCTTGTAGTGCCTCTTTTGTTTTAATATTCCTAGCTAGGTAGTGGCATGTCGAAGAAATATATGGCTTGATAGAGCCTACGGTTGGGAGGAATGTCATTGGTCTACAATCAGTCGGTTAAATTTCAAGATAAGTATTCACCTGCATATCAAATGTTTTGCATCTATCTCTGTTATGTGTTTAAAGTAATAATTGTATGGACTCATTCTTATTATGTTACTGCATTCATGTAGAAATTTCCTGCAATAATTACCTATATGCATATATAAATTATTAATAATCATTTAAGTATTTAATTCCACTATAAATATTTATTTTAAACAATGGAAATACTAAATGGAATAATAGAGGTATTTTCAGTTACTATTTTGGGTGTTCAATAGCCCTAATGGTATCGTGAGGAGAGTTGGTTCATGATAGATAATCTATATTATCCCTCTATCCTAACACTTGTAAATATTTAGTGATGAAATCCTGTTACTATCGCACCTAAACCTTGACATTTATAATGGATAAACACTTAGTCATTACAAAACGTCAATCAAAAGTAGTCAATGTTATAACTATGGTAACCCTTATAGGTCATATCCCCATGAACCCATAAAACATAACTTGTATAACCACATACACATATATCCCTATAAACTAACCCTTAACCCCTTAACTATTCAATCTTATCATCCCTTCCAAATTAACCTTGTAACCTCTAACGCCTGCTCCCTAAGCACTCCTAACAAATAAACCCTAGGCCATGTAACCATTAACTTATATATTCCTCATCTACTAATCCTTACATATCCTTGTCTAAAATATTATCTCTATAAATACTACTATATTAACACCTAACCTCTGAAGTTCTAATTAACTACTATAAACCCTAACCTTGTGACTCTTGATCCCTATCATCATCATGGACATCATCATCATCATCACATTTTCATCATCATCATCATCTCCATCTCTTTATAAACACTATTATACTAACACCTTTTATCTCTATTATCCCTATCTCCTAACACGTGTAAATATTTACCCATGAAATCCTACAACTACTATCACACCTAAACCTTGATATTTATAATTGCTAAAAACTTAGTGATTACAAAAATAAAATCAAAATAACTCAATGTTATAATCACTGTAATCCTTATAGATCATATAACCATGAACCCATATAGCATATAACACATATATCCCTAGAAAATAACTCTTAACCCCTAACTTCTAACTATTATACCTTATAACACTGATACACAAACTCACCAATATTATAACAATTCAACCCAAAACAAATTCACATATGTGTCACCTAAGAAACATTAGGGAGATGCTTCATCTATGGTATCCACAATTGCAAGAATTATATTCAATGTGGACACAACACCAATACCATAGGTGGATCCTCGCTCTAATGTTGCCTAGAAAATGTATATACAACCATTTTTATCTATTGTATAACTGTATAATTTTCTAATTGGTGTGTGTATATATCTCTTATCTTAATTTAACAAATATAACATACATGTTTACATTAATTACTTACTCCAAGACCTATTACTATTAATGTAAAACTTGTATTTCTCTAGAGTTAATTTGAAGCTTGTTTTTCATGTGGGTTTTTTCTAGGTTATGTCATCATCTTCACATGTCTTCATGTCTTGGTTTTTTTCATATGCATTCCTATTCAATGTGATAATTTTGATTTCAGTGTTATTATCATTTGTATATCTATTTTTTTGTGGCACCTAGATATATTAGTTTTTTCAGAGAACTAATGGTTACAATGACCGAGAACACATGTATTCTCATACATGGATTAGTTCCTTTTGGAGGTATAAAAATGGAGGATAAGGTTCAAGATGAAGCCTACTAATGAGAAGCCCAAAATTGAGTATGTAGTGAAAAATGAGAATTTGTTAGATTATGGTAACTTCGGGATGTCCTCCATGACTTAGATGCCTTGCATGGAGGGACATTAGTACCATCGGCATCAGGATGGAGTAGAGAGTGAGATGCACTCTACTCAGTGGCATGAGCCCAATAGCGGCTGCATGCGGAGCTTCAGGGGAGATTGACCTATGCATGCATGAGTTTTTCATGACTTGCCAGCATTCAGTGAATGCATGCTGTTGGCTACTTTTTGGACAGACACGGGTTTTAACGAGGCGCAGCAACAAACACCCCTTGGCGCACTGGCCCTCTCGGCAACGAGCTGCGTAGTAGCCCGAAGTCTCACCCGAAGTGGCTATGGGGGGGCTAAGGAATCAGGTTTCCTTAACCTAGGCGACGCGGAGACTGCAATCTTCTCCCTCTCTTACGGGAGGATTCCTCAAAGCGAAACCTCTTACTCTTCCGCAGAACTTAGTGCAACAGCGCTGAAACTCTCGCTTGCCAGCCTAGCTGCGCGGTATCTCCGCTCCTGCGCACGAGGCAATTACCCTCTGCGTCGATACTCTATGTATCGTTTCTGCTTGCGCGCCCAGCGCAGTAACGCATTCCCTAAGCGCTGCGGCGATAGTGCTCTTATCAACTCCTTCGATAGTGCGCGAGAATAACTTCTAAGGGAGCTTCAAGGACTTGCTTTATATACTCATTCATAAAGACAATGAAACATTCATGCAAACGTAGATAGTAAACTAAAACATGCATTCACACAACACAACATCATACCAACAAGAATTATGTAGTTCACCTCCACGGGGAAATCACGTCCACGAGAAGTGTATCTTATATTAATCTCAAAATGGGAATTACACAGTCCTACTGCGCACACAACTGCAGCCTTAGATCTTTCCAGGAAACTCCACGCACACAGCTGGGATCCCTTCTCTAGATCTAGTCTCTTCTTCTACAGAGATTACAATGGTTCATACGTCGACTCAGACTGTCTGCAACTCAGTGACTAGCTCCACAGCTATCACTTCTCCAACTTATCTAACATCTAATGGATAATGTCTAACGTCTAACCTTCTTATGTCTAAAACATCTAACCTTCTTCCTTTACAATTACACATATATATAGGTGGCCCTGAGGGTCGCACCTTTACAAAACTATGGGCCTTTCCCAGCAGTAATCCACGAAAACCCTAACCGCGGACATGGCTAGGTGTACTGTAGGCGCCGCTTGCAGTCACGTTGCCGCTTCTTGCAGGCTCTGCGATTTCCGGTGCAGATTACGGGTATGGGCGTCGCTTCATCGTTCACTACTCCTTGTCCTTCACCTTCAATGCTTTGGTCCGTTGCTCTTCCTTGATCAGAGCAACCATAACTTCTGTACTTATCCTTAATGAGGGTAGCTGAGCCCTCTATTCCGTCGCTTCATTTATTGTGGTAGCTGAGCTTTCTACTCGGCCACATTCATTCTCCTTTGACGTGTGCGCGCGAGCTCCACGATTTCTAGTCCGTAATCTGCGCTGAGCTCGTCCATCTGGCACCGTACTGTGCACTATTTACTTCTGCCCAAAAATTGGTGCTTTCTCAAAATTAGCACTTTCCCTTCAACACTTGTTCTTTTTCCTCAAAGTTTGCAGCTTTACCATAGCTACGGCCTAGGCTCCAACAGGCCCCTAACACTTACTTGTGGCTCGTCCCAGTTCTTTTTCCTCAAAGTTTGCAGCTTTACCATAGCTACGGCCTAGGCTCCAATAGGCCCCTAACACTTACTTGTGGCTCGTCCCAGAGCCACTCGCACTAGCATGTGGTCGCTTTACTTGTGCATCTGCCTTTGCTCTGGTCGCGGCAAATTCATTCTTCCACTACGCAATAGCGGAGTCCATTTCATCGATGCACTCTGCAGCTGTCTACACCATTTCTGCAGTGGCTTCTTCTTCAGTTATGCCATCAACCATCTGTTGAGATTCTGCAATTTCTTTGATCTTTGCCTCGGCTTGGGCAGCAAGTTCAGCATACTCATCCATAAATGGCTGAATGCTGTTGGTGAGTTTAGCATCTTCATTTCTGAGCTTGTGCAGTTGCTATTGTATTCTGCGCACTTCACTCATTTTCCTCATTTTTGCTAAGCCTTCTAAGGCCTTAGCTTCTTCACTTAGAATAGTTAGGGACTGTTCTGCTGCTTGTACCTATTCTAAAAGACCGACTTTGAAAGGTAGCTTCTCAAGCTCAGTCCAAGCCTCCATAGCTTGGGTCATCAGGTTCTCGGCTTCATCTGCTCCGGACTTCATTTGTGTGGAAGCTCTGCGCAGTGCTTCAAATTGTTCCTGCCTATCATCTGTAGGATGCGCTGCAACACGAGCTTCCAACTCGGCGATCTGCGTTCTATGGTCCTCAGCCATAGCAATGATTTCCTTCTCTAGGGCTTTCACCCTTCCACCAATAATTTGAACTTTCTCAACCAGAGGAAGGTCTGGTTGAATCTCGCAGGCCGGCATCTCCTGGGCGATTTCATCAACTACATTTCTTATCCCAGTGTCTTGTGCCTCATAAAGTGCAAGCTTCTTAGAGATATTCTTGTAGCCTGCCTTCAGCTCTATCTCCTGCGATTGCAGTCTTTGGTTTGCATGGAATGTGGAGAGCTCTCTAGCTCTCAGCTCAATAAAGACCTTCTCTTGCACTAATTGTAAGGTTTCTATCGGAATCAAAGACAAATTTATTTCAACGGGGCCAACTGTGCTTACCTGCAGTGCGGCCAAAGGATCCGGAAGTGTCATTCTTGTAGGAAGAATGTGCACGACAGTATGCCTCTCTGCAAGTACTTCAACTCGCTCGGTACTTGTAGATGCATGCGGCGCCTGCGAAGTAGATGCTGGCGCATGGGTCTGCGCAACTCTTCCTGCGAGACCTTTTAACTCCATGAACTGCAGGTCCAGAGCACTTCTGATGTGAGAGTGCGCGGTCCGCAGCTCACGAAATTGCTCTTTCAAGTACTGGTCGATCCCCGAGGCAATGGTCTCAGAGGGATGCGACACCTTCTGCTTCTTGGCCGCTGGTTCTATTGAACCTTCATCACTTCTTTGCTCAGGCACTTCCTTGCCCTTATCCTTCTCTTGAGCAGCAGGGGGTGGCATCGTGGATGTGACTTCGGTGGCCTCCATCCATTCATCCGACCAAGACTTGACAGTTTCTTCAACATCTTCAGTAGTCATCCTATAAAGGCCTATGGCCCATTCTTCTTGAATGCCGCAAGGGCGGAGGTAAATTTCATGCAAGTTGGCAGAAAATACCAACTTAGTTCCATATCTTTGTGCTGTCTCCTCGCTCAGCCTCGGCATTTCCTGAATGGTATCTTTGAGCAGATGGTAATATTCACAAAATACAGCGTGGTTCATCTTGCGCTTCGCGGGATTACTAGAATCCCAGAGGTTTACATAGCGCATTCCTGCAACCTCTCCTGTGCATTGTGGAAGGAATTGGGTGTTGGAGGGCTCCTTCCACCCAACAAAGGCGCATAAAATTAAAATCCAAGAAAAATGGAACAACTGACCGGCGGTGTCTTGGACGTTCCGGCAGTCTTCCAAGAAAGAATTGAGGAGGAAGAGAGACCAGTTGTACTGCTCTCCCTCCGCAGCTGCGATTGCAAGCTCCACGACAGCTCCAGTGACTTCTTTAGGTATGCACTTTGTGAGAAGTCTGCCTGCAAGTAGACTGCCTATAAATCTAAGTGCTTCATCCTCAACTATAGTGAGGTCATAAGCCCGACCTCCTCTTGTCAATTTGTATTTCTGCACCAACCGTGCAGCCAACTTTCTCTCCTTATCTTTTCCAACAAAATGAATATTGGGGTACGTACCAACCTTAGATAGGCCGATAATACGATGAATCAAGTCGACATTTAAATTGATTGGCCTCCCTAGCCAAAGGTAACCACCATGAACGCAGGATAGTAGTGCCTTAACAACTGCATTGACTTCGTTGCTACGCCCGAAGTGTGGTAGCTTTAACAGGTTCAAAAGTCCAGGCTTCTCTAAATTTGCTGCAAATTCCTTTGGAACGAATTCATCAACCTTTCTGGTGGGATTATGGACTACCGTCAGATAGCGATCAGGCACGAACTGAGGATACGTTATGTAGTCTCCCAGGTTGAAGTCAGAAAACTTAACTAGTGGAAGGTGTCCAAGAAGGGACCCTTCTTCTCGCACGACTTCCGCCATTGGAGGCAGCGGAATCGGATATTTTGCATTCTTCGGAATATGCACCTCGGGTGCATAATCTGGACGCGGCGGAATGTAATTCACCATAGTGGCCAACGGCACTGGAACGAGCTCGTCTGGCTGCTGCGGCTGAGACGCCCTCGTGCCCAGAGATTGTCTAGGATCAGTCCAACCAGGGTGCGTGTAAGCCGAGGTCGTCACCGGGGTAGTCATGCCGAAATCTAAGCCTTTGCGCTTAAATTGATGAAAAATTTCTTCAGTGGACAAGTTCTCCGTCATGAACCGGTATAGACAACAAGGACTTGAATAGAAAAATGGCGAAACAACGTAGGATACGAACGCTAAAAACAAAGGAAGCAGTCTGCACAACACGGCTCTGAAAATAATAACTTTAGATTCTCAAACAAGACACTATGAAATTCGAGAAAAGTAACCCAAAGATATACGAGTGCTGGGTATTTATAGCTAAAGGTGATAGTAAATGCGGACAAGTGGGGCTAATAGCCGTAGGTGCCTATGCATGAGTTCACAACCCCGCTACCCTCGCGCCTCTGCGGTGCATTAATTCTGATGGACAGACTCTGATAGCCTTCTGGGAGAAGCTAAAGCTTTCAGCGCATGACATAAATGTGAATCTTAGGGAGATCAAGCTGACTTTGTCAGAGCTGATATAATTAAATGGCGAGATTATCCTTCATTAATATTCAGACGCGGTTATAGGACTACCGTAATTCAAATTTTCGGTGGGTCATTTCAGCATAGGTAACTGTGCATATAGAGGGGTCCACAACGAGAACTCCTCAAGCGGAAACTTGACACAGGGAACTCCGCAGAAGTGACAGTGTGATAAGCCGGGAAAAAAAAACTTCGCAAGAGCGCAAAATAGGGTCGCTCCAAACAAACTGTATTGACATGCGCGGATGTTTCAAGGAACTGCGCGGGAAGCCAGAGACTGAAAGTGTCTCGCGACTTCCGTGTAGACTGATAATGCGATGCCTCTTTCAACTACACTGGACATTTGCACTTCTTTAGCATCTAATTACGTCGACAGGGCGGAGTGGTCGTCGCGATAAAGCTTGAGCCGACTCCCGTTGATCATTGTGGGCAGCAATTCTCCATTAAGCTTCGCAAGTTGAACTGCTCCTCCTTCTGTTATCTTTATGACCCGAAAAGGGCCTAACCAATGTACACGAAACTTTCCTGGAAACTTGATGAATTTACTATCATAGAGGAGTACCAAGTCTCCTTCTTGAAAGATTTTATTCTTAATATGCCTGTCATGCCAATCTTTCTGTCTTTCCTTCTGTACTTGTTGATGGAATCCGGCTAAAAGTTTGTCTTCTTCTAAGGCAAACAATTGTGAGAGTCTTTCACTCATAGTATCTGTATCTGCCATTTCTGTAATTTGCGCAATTCGGAAGCTGGGAACAATGTATTCCATGGGCATAACTGCTTCTTGTCCATACACCAAACTAAAAGGTGTGTGACCTGTTAGTTTCTTGCATGCGCTTCTGTAAGCCCATAACACAGTTGTGACTCTAAGGTCCCAATCATCTCTTTGTTGATTACAGATCTTCGTCAGGGCATTCTCAAGAATCTTATTGAATGCCTCCACCGTACAATTAGCTTGAGGGTGGTAGGGTGTACTCTTATGGTGACTAATGTGAAATTCCTCGATAAGGGCCTCTATAGTCTCATTCAGGAAATGTGTACCCTGATCACTCATTAGAATTAGTGGACATCCAAATCGAGTGATAATGTTCTCAAAAATGAACTGCGCGGCAGTGACAGCATCGCAGTTCTTAATTGGCTTCGCCTTAGCCTATCTGGTGAGGTATTCGGTAGATGTGATGATGTATCTTGCGCCGGTTCTCCTTCCTAGTGGGTTGATAGGTCCTACAAAATCAATGGCCCACTTATCAAAAGCACGCAGTGTTATCTGGGGTCTTAGCAGCATTTCATCTCTTCTTGAAGGTTTTCCTATTCGCTGGCACACATCGCAACATTTGCAGAATTCTTTAGTATCCTTGTGCAATGTTGGCTACCAAAGTCCTACGACTAAGATCTTCTGCACAGTCGGCTTTCCTGCAAAATGGCCTCCTGCGGTACCTGAGTGCGCTTCTGCAATGATGGAGTTCTTCTCATGTGGTAGGATACATCTGCGCAAGACTTCGTCAGGGCCCAGCTTATAGAGTTGGCCTGCTATCAAAGTGAAGTCTGCGGCTTTAACAACAAGTTGCTTCTTTTGCTGGATTGAAAACTCAACTGGCGCTTGCCCGGTAGTGAGAAACTCAAGAATATCGGAATAATATTCATCTGCTGCTTGAATAGAAAATAGTTGTGCATCAGGCAGATTGTCCTCCAGATTTGTAGGTTCCTCCCCTGACTCTATCCTAGATAAATGGTCAGGTCCTGCATTCAATCTACCTGGCTTCACAATAACCTCAAAATCATACTCCTGGAAGAGTAGTAGCCATCTGCAAATTCTTCCCCCTAACACTGGCTTATTGACCAAGTATTTCAAAGCAGAATGGTCAGTATACATTTTAAAATGTGTGCCCAATAGGTAGTGTCTGAACTTCTGTAGGGCATACACCATAGCTAGTCCTTCTCTTTCTGTAGTGGTGTAGTTCTTCTCGGCTGTAGAGAGTTTTCTGCTAGAGTAAGCAATGGGGTGGTCCATACCTCCCTCTCCCGGTTGTGTCAGCACAACCCCCAATGCTATGGAAGAAGCATCTACATGAACATGAAAGGGTTTTCTCTAGTCTGGGAAAACTAGAATAGGCGCAGTGATCATCTTTTCTTTGAGTGTATCCAAGCTCTGTTGGCATTCTTTTTTCCATTGGAATTTCGAATCCTTTTTCAGAAATCTTTCCATAGGTGCAGTGATCTTTGCATAACCTTTGATAAATTTCCTGTAGTACCCTGTATGTCCCAATGTAGTGCGCAATTGTTTGACTGAGTTGGGCGCAGGTAAATTAGCAATGATGGCAACCTTTGCAAGATCCATCAGGAGTCCTTGTCTGCATACAATATGTCCCAACAAAATACCAAAAGGAGCGCAGAAGATACATTTTTTCAAGTTAAGGGAAATCTGATACTATCTACATTTTTCTAACATCATCCGCAGGTCGCCTATATGGTTTTTTAGTAAACCAAACACAGTCCAGTCATCAAAATAGACTTCTAGAAACTTATGAATGAATTCTGTAAAAACAACAACAACGACTCTAGAGAAGATAGCAGGTGCATTTTTAAGACCAAAGGGCATTACCGTATACTGGAATGAGCCCCATTCAGTCGCAAAAGTGGTCTTATGGCAGTCTTCTGGATGGATTCTGATCTGATGGTATCCCGAAAAGCCATCAGTGAAGGAGTAAGCCTCTTGTCCTCCAACATTATCAAGCACTTCGTCTGTAAAGGGAGTAGGAAATAAATCATGCGCTGATGCGTCGTTCAGCTTGCGCAAGTCCACGCAGATTCTTATTTCACCTTTTGTCTTCTTCTCTTGTACCACCATAGGACTAATCCAATCACTTTCATCTACTGGCTCAATAATACCTGCTGCGAGCATTTTATCAATTTCTTCTCTATCCTTTTCTTTATATCGTGGGTTCAACCTGTATGGGCACTATTTTACTGGCTTGGCATCTGATTTCAGAGGTATACGTATAACTCCTAAGTCTTCTAATATGCCTTTCATTTCTGTGAATTGGTAGGAAAGATATCCTGGTAGTCACGTAATAAATCTGAAATATGGCCAACAGTTTCATCATCCCAATAATCTCCTATAGAAGCAAACTTGGGTTCGACTTCTGTACCAATGTTAATCTTTTTGAGCTTGATGTGTTTTGTAATGGCAGGGATATCAAGCTGAGGACCTTCGACATTGCCCATCCCTTCTGAATCTGGAATATTGATGTTATGAGGATCATCTTCCTCTTCTTCAGTGGTGAAATTATAGCATTCCAGGGCATGTTCTATCTGGACATCCCAATCTGGTTGGGAATATTCTGGTAATGGACATTGTTCAAATACCCTCTGTCTAATACACTTTAAAGCGTGGTCGATGCTTGGATGTTCTGACTCAAAGCTGAAGGTAAGTTGAAAACTTTCTATCATAAGAGGCCAAGTGACAGTGCCTCTGCGCAATTCTGTTTCAGTGTACAAGTTCCTTGGAACTGTATCCAACGTGTGGATGAATAGGTGAACCCACTCATCTTCTGGAATATCTGACCATTGCTGAATACATGCTTCAACGTGTGACCTGGGGTCACTCTGTCCATCATTATTTTGCAACACTTTTTCTGTAGTTTCCTTAAATCTGCGCAGTATCAATCTGTGACAGTCTTGCCATGTGTCAATATTCTCTTTATGCGCACCCCACCATCTTGCGGGTGTAGTGCGCAGTGCTATATCCAATGCTTGTATGCGCTGCTCATCTGGGATCTGTTGTTCATATGTATGTATGAATTCACTTACTTCAGTTAAACCATCAAAAATTGGAGTGTCATTCAATTCTGTGCCAATCCATCGAATTGATTTAGTCATCATGGCGCAACGCCTTAAAGAAACCTCATGTAAGCGATTCTGCCAGTTTTCCAGTCCTGCTTTTGAATCTGATGTGCACGAGCTATCGCATCGCCAGCTAATATGGCCGTCCGCTGTGGGATTGACATAGTCACTATGACTAGCAGTCATTTGATACAAACTTTCCATGTGGCGCACTTCTTCTTCTGCCCGAATGGGTTCAATATACCGTGGTCCTTGAAGTGGATCAAGCAGTGCGATGACCCTGATCTGCTCATCTTCAAAGGTCATCTGTCTTTTCTTCAAATTAATGACAGCCAAATTATCAAATGCCCAGTCTATGCCTAAAAGTGATGGGTAAGGTTTACTATCATCCAGAATTTTGATTACTTCAAAGTCTACAGAACTTCTTACTCCTTCAATATCAATATGTACGTTGGGTAGTCTGCCCAATGGAGAAACTCGTTGTTGATTCGCAAGTCTTAGTTGGATAGGAGATCTTGTAAGCTGAGGGATACCCATCTGTTCCCATGTTTGCATGGTGAGAACATTGACTTCTGAGCCTAAATCTAAAATGACTTCGTCCATTTCAAATGCTCCAATCTGTGCTGTGAGCCTCATCTCTTTTCCAGTTCTAGTATGACTCCCAATCTGGTGAATAGCATGCTGCGGTGTATTCATCGAAGCAGATTGTTGACACTTATCTAATAGGTGTTGAAGTTCCATAGTTGCTTTTTCATTGCGCAACAACTTTAAGCAGTTTCTCAGGAAAGCATGGACACTTCCTAGTGCATCCTCCTCATCATCAGGCCTTCCAGATGTAGTGTTCTGTTCTTGCACCAGGTTGTCTTGTCTTAGCACTTGCGATCTGATATCATTATGCGGAATTGCGACAGAAGTTGAAGCTCGCGGGTCTGAGAAATATTCATGAGCTTGCTTGAATGCTTCTTTTTGCTTCTGCAGGTCGAGATGAGATGGTTTAATATTAGCGCAGCGCACCCATTGCGTCGCTTGCTTTCCAGTTCCCAACTCTGGCGCACCAGTGGTTGCTCCACTGCGCATCACTATATTAACTGTAGGATCTGGTTCTCTTCTTTCTGCTCCAATCAACTGAATATTCTGATTGACCTGTGGCATCTTTGCTTGCATCTTAGCCATCAACTGAGGGCATTCTTCAATGACATGATCATAAGATTTACAATATCTGCAGATGGTTGTAGGATTTTGGCAATCCCTTGCATAATGACCTTGAGCTC
Source organism: Larix kaempferi (assembly GCA_027924585.1). Lineage (NCBI taxonomy): Eukaryota > Viridiplantae > Streptophyta > Pinopsida > Pinales > Pinaceae > Larix > Larix kaempferi. The sequence goes on from BSBM01000673.1 coordinate 26,731,258, forward strand.
CGCAATTATAACAAGTGATCTTTCCTCTTCCACGACCAAAACCTATTGCGCGTCCGCGACCCCTATAATTTCCTCCTCGACCTTCGCGAGTTTGGTCATACTACGGACCTGTCGTGGGTCCTTGTGCCTCTGACTGTACTCTATAAACATCATGTTTCCTTTCCATCATAAGATCATATGCTCTACAATTGTTCTCATCATGGCCTACTGATTTACAGAAATTGGAATATAGATTCTTTGGATTTTGTACGTATTTCTGTAACAAGTGACATTCTTGTGGTCTGTGACCCCTAGTTCTACAGATTTCACACCAAGGCCCCTGGGCCTGTGGTAAAGGGTTAGGTGCTCCAGTTTCAATATATTCTATGAAAACGGGACAATGGTCCTTTGAATGACCTTGTGCTTTACATTTTGTACACCAAATTTCTTCTTTAACATCCTTTCCTTTCTTAATATCATGCACTTGCAAGGTTAGGTTTGCTAACTGGTTCTGCAACTGCGCAACATTGTTGCTTGTTCCAGCAATTGGTGAAGCTTCTAGTTTCATAGCCATCTCTAGAGCTTGTTCCCGAGTAGTGAGATTCTGTTGCATAAGAGGAAGTCTAATGTGGGAAGCAGCGCAGCAATGAACCATTCCTTATGCTGCTGCGGTGCAAACTCAAAGCTTACTTGATCTATCAAGGCTTTGAACTTCTGGTCAAAGTCCCATACTGACTCTGTGGGTAACTATTTTATGTCTTTGAGCTCGGTTATGCACTGTGATTCTGATTTAGGTTTCTTGAATTCTCTAATCATAGCATTTCTGACATTAGCAAGCGCCCTATTCTGTGCTGCTGAGTATTTCATGAACCAGGTTAAGGCTCTTTCTCTTAGTGTGGTTTCTAACTGAACTAGTTTAACAACATCATCATTAATTTGCTTAATTGTCCAAATGGCTTCACATAGGAACCAATGCTGCTCAGGGTCTTCTAGCCCCGTTCCTCTAAAAGTTGGTAGCTTCATGTCATCACCCATCCTTCTTGCGCTAGGTTGAGGTTGAGGTGTTGTAGCACTCCTGGTTAAACAAAGGTGGTGCTGCGGTACTAGAAGTACCGTGAGGGCTACTAGAAGGTGTTACTGCGGGGTTATACTGAGCCCCGTCTGGCTTTTGCGGTGTAAAAGGGTGATAAGGGATATAAGCACTCCCTTGTCTCTCTATATGGCTCACTCTAGGAACTTGACTATCTTCTGGGATAGACTCAAAAGGATGTTGGTCAAGGCCTACTTTATACCATTTTCCACTACGAGTGCAACCAATAAGTTCAAGATCACTATCAAAATCTGCAGACATTACTTGTCTATGCTATTCATCAGAAGCTATGCATAGTTTTCCTTTTTCATACAGAAGCATTTTAATCCATAAGTTCAGAGAATTTAAGAACTTACCCCTGTGTGCTTTGAAGAAGCTCCTCTCAGCTTCGCTGAAGCTCTTTCTCATATCTACTGCAAACTCAGTGATGAAGCCTTCTAGCAGACTGTTCAACGAAAAGTCTACTGCGCGGGACACATAATTATCTACCCGCTTCAAACTGCTAACTAGCTCAGGCGTCCAAGCAACGGGTTGATCAAGATGCACAGTGGGTCTAGTATCTACTAGCTTAGCTACCCACGCATGCAACTCAAGTGAAAATGTGACAAAGAAAATTTCGTGAAGGTCAGTATAAATATGCTTCTGCAACTAGTCTTCTGTCTGAAGCCTAGAGCTTCTATTTTCTCGTTCAGCGAACTCTCTAGCCTTTGAATCAAACCAGTCTTGAATTTCTTTAGCTGTAGGATTCCAGTAGCACATTGCCTTCAAACTAATATGGTTGAAGTCGACAACGAAACCATTTGTTGGCTTCAGCAGTATCTCACACGTCGCCGAAATAACAAGTCTCAAGGAAATGAAACCATTTGTTGGCTCCCTTTTTCTCTAGGTTGCGCATCAATCTTGCACGTCGCCAGAATAATAAGTCTTAAGGCAACGGAACCATTTGTTGGCTCCCTTTTTCTCTAGGTTGCACATCAATCTCGCACGTCTCCAGAATAATAAGTCTTAATGCAACGGAACCATTTGCTGGCTGCTTTTTGTATAGACCAGGGTTTTAATGAGGCGCAACAACAAACACCCCTTGGCACACTGGCCCTCTTGGCAACGAGCTACACAGCAGCCCGAAGTCTCACCCGAAGTGTCTATAGGGGGGCTAAGGAATCAGGTTTCCTTAACCTAGGTGATGCGGAGACTGCAATCTTCTCCCTCTCTTACAGGAGGATTCCTCAAAGTGGAACGTCTTACTCTTCCGCAGACCTCAGTGGAACAGCACTGAAACTTTTGCTTGCCAGCCTAGCTACGCGGTATCTGCGCTCCTGCGCACGAGGCAATTAACCTCTACATCGATACTCTATGTATCGTTTCTGCTTGCACGCCCAGCGTAGTAATGCATTCCCTAAGCACCGCGGCGATAGTGCTCTTATCGACTCCTTCAATAGTGCATGAGAATAACTTCTAAGGGAGCTTCAAGGACTTGCTTTATATACTCATTCATGCAAACGCAGATAGTAAACTAAAACACGCATTCACACAACACAACATCATACCAACGAGAATTATGTAGTTCACCTCCACGGGGAAATCACGTCCACGGGAAGTGTATCTTATATTAATCTCAAAATGGGAATTACATAGTCCTACTGCGCACACAGCTGCAGCCTTAGATCTTTGCAGGAAACTCTACGCACACAGCTGGGAGCCCTTCTCTAGATCTAATCTCTTCTTCGACAGAGATTACAATGGTTCAGACGTCGACTCAGACTGTCTGCAATTCAGTGACTAGCTCCACAGCTATCACTTCTCCAACTTATCTAACATTTAATGGCTAACGTCTAACGTCTAACCTTCTTATGTCTAAAACATCTAACCTTCTTCCTTTACAATTACACATATATATAGGTGGCCCTGAGGGTCGCACCTTTAAAAAATTGTGGTCCTTTAGCAACAGTAATCCCCAAAAACCCTAACCATGGACATGGCTAGGTGTACTGTAGGTGCCGTTTGCAGTCACGTCACCGCTTCCTGCAGGCTCCGCGATTTTCGGCGCAGATTGCGGGTATGGGCACCGCTTCATCGTTCACTGCTCCTTGTCCTTCGCCTTTAATGCTTTGTTCCATTGCTCTTCCTTGATCAGAGCAACCATAACTTCTGTACTTAGCCTTAATGAGGGTAGCTGAGCCCTCTATTCCGTCGCTTCATTTATTGTTGTAGCTGAGCTTTCTACTCGGCCACATTCATTCTCCTTTGACGTGTGCGCGCGAGCTTCGTGATTTCCGGTCCATAATCTGCGCTGAGCTCGTCCATCTGGCACTGTACTGCGCACTGTTTACTTCTACCCAAAATTTGGTGCTTTCTCAAAATTAGCACTTTCTCTTCAACACTTGTGCTTTTTCCTCAAAATTCGCAGCTTTACCATAGCTGCGGCCTAGGCTCCAACACATGCAAAAGTGACCTTTTGCATGCACCAGGAATTAGGGTTTCGACAAACCTAATTCATCGGTGAGATTATTTATAGAGGCAGGAGGTCCCCAGATGGGGTTACTCAGTTGCATTGTCGGAGAGAGACACTGCTAGAGTGAGGAGGGCGAATCTGTCCATGTGGGGTGACTTTCAGAGATAGAGAGGAGTTGTTGTAGGAGCTAGGAAGGTCAGATCTGAGCTAGATTAGTGACCTTCAATTCCAGAGAGGATAGATACTTGTTCTTGTGAGCTAAGAGAGCTCAACAGTGAGATTACTATGGAGTTTGGAGGAGGCCGAGTTTGCAGTAGAGGAGGATGTTTTTCCAAATGGGGAGAAGCTCATTGTGTGTCAGATTGTCAGATTTGGAGTCTGAGACTTCCAGGATAGCCTTGCCTAATTTTTCTAGGAAGGGTAGGGACAATCGGAGCTCAGATTGACTGAGATCCGAAGCTGTACGAGAATATTACACCCAGAGGAGGAGGTCACACATGTGCATGCAGAGAGGGTCGATTTCATCAGTGGGCAGTCTTTCGGAGAAGCAGATCAGAGCAGAGCGATCTAGAGAGGGAAGAGCAGTCAGAGGCTTCATCAGAGCACTCAGATCTAGATTGGTAGTTAGGGCATATTCCAGCAGTGCATGCATCAGCTGGATGCATGCAATTAGGGTTTTCCCTAGTTAGAGGGATTGAGATACGGTTTTCCCTAGTCGGAGGGATTGAGCTACCGATTGAGTTAACTCTGTATTGTATCTTATTTTATACATCTATATGCTCTGGGCTCAGGATTGAGAAGATAGCCCCATAGTTAGTTGGTTTCTCCCGAAAGGGTTCCAGGGTACATCTGTTGTCTATGTGATTGCTATATGTGTTAGTTGGTAGATGCAGGCCTAGTTATTTGGATCTATGTTTATGAGTATGTACTGACATAGAGATTCATATCACTTGAGGTCTTAGACTGATATAGAGGGAGTAGTGATCTCTGTATCAAATATTTACATGGTATCAGAGCCCTAGTAAGGGTCGGGGTGGCAGTCATTATAGATCTACAGTGGTGGTGTTTAGATTTGAGATAGATTTAGTAGATCTGTGGAGATAGAGACCAGATCTAAACATTCCCATTCAGATTAGAGGTTGTAGAGGTTAGATCTTTCAGATCTATGGTATTGGGGACTAGATCCGAGATAGATCTAGTAGTACAGTGGAGATAGAGGCCAGATATGTGGTTGCAGAGGTCATATCTATCAGTTCAATTGATGAGTAGTCAAATATGAGATAGATCTACTAGGTTTGTGATCAGGAGAGATTTCTGTTTACTATGGGTTGCAGTTTTCACAGTTGGATGAGTATGGCTACTGGTTTGAGAGTGGAGGACCGGTTGGATGGTGCATCTAACTATAGTGCATGGAGGGCACGCATTACTCTCTTAATGAAAGAGAGTGATTTATGGGATGTTGTGTACAACACAACAGCAAAACCCGTTACTGTTCTGTCAGATGCCACTGCCAAAGCAGTGTATGAAAAGAAGAACATAAAGGCCCAAAGGATCCTTCTTGATGCGATCAAGGATCACCCTATTCCACATGTCTCTGCGAAAGACAATGTGTATGAGATGTGGGATGCATTGACTACTCTGTACTAGAGCTCAATTGAAAACAGGAAGATGGTTCTCAGAGAGAAAATGAGAAGCATCAAGATGGGGAAAGATGAGAGCATGGTTACCTATCTCACCAAGATCTCTCAAGTGAGAAATGTGTTGGGAGCAGTTGGTGAGAAGGTAGAGGACAATGAGCTAGTTCGGCAGGCCTTGAATGGTGTATTAGTGTTTGTTCAGTCCATCATAGGTCGAGAGAACCTTCCCAAGTGGGATATATTGTGGGATCACTTCACAAAAGAGGAGACCCGAAGAGGGTACATTCAGAGTTCAACTTCTGCCATTCCTGAGGAGGAGGATGTGGCTCTCGCAGCAGGCGGAAAGAAGAGGGGCAGACAGAAGAAGGATCTAAGTATGATCAAGTGTTTCTCCTGCAATGAGTATGGACATTATGTGAGACAATGTCCGCATAAGAAGAAGGGAAAGCAGGTAAAGGATGAGCAGGGGGCAGCAGTAGAGGAGGTTGATGAGTTCTCTTCTCGATTTGAGAACGAGTTCTCACTAGCCACAGTCCAGTTAGGACATGATAGTTTCCCACCAGAGATTCAACCTGAGTAGGGATGGAGAGTAGACATTACTCTCAGCAGTCATATGACAAGAGTGTGAGATGCATTCCTGAACCTAGAGCAGACGACAGTACAGTTTACTCGGGATGGTCAGGGGGTTGACCATTTAGTTGCTGGACTTCCCTCATTAAGAAGGGGTGTTAGATTATGGTAACTTCGGGATGTCCTCCATGACTCAGATGCCTTGCATGGAGGGACATTAGTACCATAGGCATTAGGATGGAGTAGATAGTGATATGCACTCTACTCAGTGGCATGATCCCAACAGGGGCTACATGCGGAGCTTCAGGGGAGATTGACCTATGCATGCATGAGTTTTGCATGACTTGCCAGCATTCAGTGAATGCATGTCAAAGTAACCTTTTGCATGCACTAGGAATTAGGGTTTCAGAAAACCTAATTCATCTATGAGATTATTTATAGAGGTAGGGGGTCCCCAGATGGGGTTACTCAGTTGCATTGTCGGAGAGAGACACTGCTAGAGTGAGGAGGGAAAATCTGTCCATGTGGGGCAACTTTCGGAGATAGAGAGGAGATGTTGCAGGAGCTAGGAAGGTCAGATCTGAGCTAGATCAGTGACCTTCAGTTCCAGAGAGGATAGATACTTGTTCTTGTGAGCTGAGAGAGCTCAATAGTGAGATTATTTTGCAGTTTGGAGGAGGCCGAGTTTGCAGTAGAGGAGCACGTTTTTCCAAAGGGGGAGAAGCTCATTGTGTGTCGGACTGTCAGATTTAGAGTCTGAGACTTCCAGGATAGCCTTGCCTAATTTTTCCAGGAAGGTTAGGGATGATCGGAGTTCAGATTGACTGAGATCCGGAGCTGTATGAGAAAATTACACCCAGAGGAGGAGGTTGCACATGTGCATGCAGAGAGGGTCGATTTCATCTGTGTGCAGTATTCCGGAGGAACCGATCAGAGTAGAGTGATTGAGAGAGGGCAGAGCAGTCAGAGGCTTCATCAGAGCACTCAGATCCAGATTGGCAGTTAGGGCATATTCCAGCAGTGCATGCATTAGCTAGATGCATGCAATTAGGATTTTCCCTAGTTAGAGGGATTGAGCTATGGTTTTCCCTAGTCAGAGGGATTAAGCTACCGATTGAGGTAACTTTGTATTGTATCTTCTTTTATACATCTATGTGCTATGGGCTCGAGATTGAGAAGATAGCCCCATAGTTAGCTGGTTTCTCCCGAAAGGGTTCCAGGGTACATCTGTTGTCTATCTGATTGCTTTATGTGTTAGTTGGTAGATGCAGACCTAGTCATTTGGATCTATGTTTATGAGTATGTACTGACATAGAGATTCATATCACTTGAGGTCTCAAATTGATACAGAAGGAGTAGTGATCTCTGTATCAAATATTTACATAATTAAATTAAGTAACCACAAAGTAATAATGGTTAGTGTTAATATAATACCCTTATTTTATTGTAATGGTTCAAGGAAAAGAAAGTCTCATGATGGTGTACTTGTTAGGGTGAATAACAAAAAAAACTTGAATGATTGATTATGTTTTAAGGGATAGAGATAAAATTAAGTAAAACAATGAAAGAACAATATGATGAACTCTATCAAGTTCCTCATGTAACAACAAACCCTATCATACATAAATTGATTGGCATAAAGATCAATATGAAGGGGATGAAGGAGCTACATTGATTTATTCTATTATATGTATTTGATACATGATGATAATTTTTATTGCAACAATGTTAAATTTTCCCTCAAATTCTTAATTAGAAATGAACAACCAATATGTGAAGGAAGCGATGTTAGCAGTGACTTTAATATAATCATGAGTTCCTGTCTCACTTCTTATTTTTCGTATAATTTGGAGCTATGTGATTGGTGTCTCCCAAAATTTTCCTCTTGATGGAAAATGATAAAAGGAATCTACTAGAGGTTAAACTCTTCCCCTCTCTTGGCCTATAGTAATTTCTTTTTATGTTTTCATTAAATCACATTGTAGCTTTGAAATATATGTTTTAAATAGAGAGAACAGATTCAATATCAACTAAATCCATAACCACACAAAGTACTGATCCATTCAAAATGCTTGTCCTAAACTATTAGAAATATGATATTCAAATGGAAAATGGACTAGATTTCAAAATGAATTCAACAAATATCTATAAACAGATGATAAGTTGGAAGTGTCATAATAAAATTACCTATAAACTTTTGAAAGGGTGCAACTATCATTCATCCATAGAATTTATAATGAAAATCATACTCACTATTACAAAAAAATGAATCTATTAGTCTAAAACAAATTAGATCAAATATTAGCAACCATTATATCCATGCAAATTGAAGTTCTATTTGGATTTATGTACACATGTACCAATAGTTTATTGGATTTATATCTTTATATAAAAAATTGTGAACAATGAAAATATTGATATAAACTATTAGGTGTGTGCATAAGTACATTAGGTTAGGTGGTTACGTGTATGGTTTAGGTGTTATAGGTTAGTTTCTTAGGTAGACTTAGTGGATTAGGAATTTATGATAGTATCCTATGTGACTCAGGTGTGTATATTGGGATCCAGAATTCAACATTATGTCTGTCTTATTAGTTTCACAAGGGTAAAACTATTGATACTTTAAATCTTATGTAATGTGAACTATCCAAGCAATTTATCTAATGTCAATTATCCATCCAAGTCACACAACATGTGAGATTCAATCCACCAACAATATTTCAATCAAGAAGGAACTTAGATCAATAAGGTTAATCATAGCAATGCTCAATTTGAATTAGTATGTTGATTAGTTTATTAAATAATTTATATTACATATCTATATCAAATTGGTCTCGAACTTCATCCAATTAAACATATGACACATGAAGATTAGAATTTCGTATTCAATGTCTATCTAGTTAATTTGATTCCCCTCTTTGTATAAGTACACTTTTTCCTCTAACTCTCGTCTATAGTCTTCTTCTTTATCACAAACATCTTCTTTAGGTAAAATCTATGTTATAGCTATTCCTCTTTGATAAAATATAAAAAATGAACAAGATTCTCAACCTATTAGTTATGAATAAATTATATGATCACATTGAGTTCAAAGTATGTATGGATTTGTATTTGGCTTATACCTAGTTACCTACTTGTATAAATCATGATAAATAAATTTTCATTATGAATAACAATCCTCTCATCACTTTGTAGCAACAATCTATCCCCCTGGACTTTAAACCGAACCCATTTGAAGGATTTAAAGTCTATATCCAATATGTCTTCCAAATAGCCATTGTACCTCAAATATGATCTAATTGGGTGTTTGTCACCCCTATGGGAAATATTAGTAACCTGGAAAATTGTAGTATCTCCATTGTCATAGGTTTCCTTCTTATTAACCAATTCTTTGGTGTGATATTTTCTACTATTACAACACATAGATTTATGAAGTTTCACCTATATGCTCAGCATGGTATTGTAAAATTTGGGCATACATATATAGATAATGAACAAGGTAGAAATACTGTGAAAGAGATCAACAATCTAGAAATTCATGAAATGAATGTTATAAACGTTAATCATAACAAAAATGAGAGAATACAAAAACACGAGAGAATGAGAATGTTGTATTACATCAAAGCTTCGGGATTGAAGGTGAGCAATATAAATAGAAATATAGTTCAAATAAGGTTAGGTGGGAATTGAAATTGCTCATGCAGTCCAAGAGAGACTATTAAGTCTTAACTAGATCCAAAGACCCTTAGCTAGCCATGAAGATTGAGTTAAACTAAATCAGGACTCCCTAATCACTAGTTCTAACTACGGCATGTACATGGAACTGATTGCATGCACATGCACATCCATAAAACATTCAACTGGGGTGCTAATGACATAAGAGGGTCATTGATGGTTAGTTACAACCTAGATGAGTGTAGTGCATCTAGTCCTCAATTGACTATTGGATCAGTCACTCGTAGAATAAGGGAAACGTTCCCCAAATCAGGGAAAGCACAACCAAATCAATGAATGCACCTCCAAATATAGGATTGCAACCTAGGGGTTACTCAACTGGTTAATTTGGATGGGTTTTTTACCACTAGAGTCATCAAGTCATGGTCTAGGTAACTAGGTAGAGTGTTTTTTTCTCTAACACCCTTCAATAAGCCTAACTAGGTGAAAATAAAACATAAAAACTAGGTCCCAACAATGTGCGACCATATTAGGTACCCATGCACACAATATTCTTTGAAAAATAAGTAAAAGGGAAAAACCACATGGGAACCTCCCACCATAAAAGAGAATGTGAAGAGAAGGATTAAGATGCTTTCTTTAGAAGATTCATTCACTCCAAAAGAAGCTTTCAACTGGGTGAAATACTTCTTGGTAACAAGATTTGTGAAGATCCCTACAAAATTGTGTGAACTCCTCCTTCTTTTGAAATGCATTTGATCCCATTCACGAGATATAAAAACTTTGAAGTGCTTGATTTGTAGTTCTTAACCACTCCTTTCTTTGAATGGAGGAAACTCCTTGAATCGTTTGTGAAAATTCTAGTGAATTGTAGGAGTGTTGTCGAACAAATTTCACAAGGGTGCATCCTTCCACTTGGTAAGGGGCTAATCCCTGTAGGTTGAAACAAGGCCTCAGTCCTTGGAGCCCCTTGGGGGAGTGTGAGTTCTCCAAATGATTTTGCAAGTGGTTGTTACTGAAATTTAAATAAAACAAATAAAATTAAACAAAATATAACAAAGCCAATGGAAAACGAATGCAAAATCAAACAACCAAATGTATGCAAAGACACTTTGTATTTCTCAATGGTCAATCATGTACAACACCTAAGAGGTGTAGGATTTAAGGGACAAACAATATCCCTTAGGGAAGTCCTTCTTTTCCAAACTAAATGCTAAGTGGGTTGAAAGGGAGCTTTGGAATGCTTTCAAAGGTGGGAAGAGGTAAGCTATGAAGGAGCTCTAACACAAATCCAATAACATAGATTTTCTCTTTTTTATCTCTAAAAGATTCATTCCCATGTATTCCTTTTATAGGCCAAGAGGTGGCCAAGAAACAACTAGATGCAAATGTGAATTCCATCACCTCATCAAGTGGTTCCAAGTACACAAGAGGGGATATTTAATGCCACAAGGAACGTATGGAGCCCAAATTTGAATTGTGTAAGTTATGGGGCATTAATTAGCCTTCAATTGTGCCTCTACTGGGTGATATTTGACAATCACGTGGATATCGAAGGAATTTCCATGTGATGGTCATGCTGGTTCTGAACCGGTAACACAAGCTATAGCATAGGTTAATAAGGCTTCAGCTGCACTGGAAGAATCGCCAAAATGACTCCTTACTGCAAGAATCGCCAAAATGTTGCATGTGTGTGAGATTTAGACATTAACATATTCCCCTTTATGTATGAGGTTTGGAAGGCACTATAGAGCCAATAATGCATCATAATTTCTTGCGTTTCTCTCCTATTCTATAGTGGACAAAGCATAGTTGGATGAGAGGGTCTTCCCAACGGGGAATATTACTAGTGATGGCTAGTGAAGATGTAATAAAGAATGTTTTCATATACAAATAAGGTGGGCATACCCATGCTCGTGAAAAAGATATAGAGAGGAAGAGAAGACTAAAGCATGTAGCTAGGGTTTTACCCCTAGCTTGTGAAAATGAGCACCTACTAAGGAGAAGGGACTCCTTAGTAGTAGTTCAGTAAATGGAAATTAAAATGCTAAAACAGAAATATAAATTACTCTAAACATGTGCATGAAATATAACAAATAAGATGTAAAGAATGGCTTTTTGTATTAATTTTACCTCCAATGTGAAGGTTGGTGAAGCTCTTGCAATGTCCAAGAGGGTTGCTCCAAGCTCCAACTTGCTCCTTCTCTTTCTCCAATAGTGGGAATGGGCCAAAAGGGGCACTCAAGGTGAAAGTAGCTCAAGGGTGAGCTAGGGTTTCAAGAGTGATTTTGGCAGAGTAAGGGTGCTTATGATTGTGGATATGGAATAAGGGATCTCCATCACCTATTTATAGTTTTTTGGTGGTGGAGTGCTGGCCCATGGTTTTGGGAATCATATGGTTTAGGGCAGCTGTATAGGGTTTTTTCCTCATTTTCCTCATTATTTTATATTTTTTATTCCCTTTTTAGGGGTTTTTTGCTATTTTTAGAGGAATTTTGGATATTTTTGGAGGAAAAAGGGGTTTTTTAGCCTTTTTGAGGCTTTTTGATGGTTTTGGGGCCTTTTGGAGGCATTTTAGGCCTTTTGGAGGCTTTTTAGTGGGATTTTTAGGGTTTTTAAGGGAAATATGGTAGGAAAATGGACAAATGAGCCATGTAATGGGGTAGATGAGGTAGTGAACACTTTTTGGGTGTTAACAGATTGCCCCCTGATGTGTGAGGGAAGGAGCTGATCGTATGGCCGATGGACATCATAAGTCATATATGGTTTTCCTGGGGTGTGGAGAAGAGAAGAAACAAACTGAAGCCCGGAACAACGATCCCGAACCAACTGCGAGAACTAAAAGTACATAACCTCAATAATGGATGAGGAAGAATCTCAATATATGGACGAGGTGGGCATACCCATGCTCGTATCAAGATATAATAACAATGGGGTCCAAAATATGGGGACCTGACATATACATGACCTCAAATACTGAATGAGGAAGAATCTCAATATATGGACCAGGCGGGCATACCCATGCTCGTATCAAGATACATAAAAAGAACTGTGAGGCCCGAAAAGAGGGACCTGTAAGATACATAGAGAACCACTGTGTACATCATAAGGGTCCAGAGGGGACACAAATCTAGGACATACCACTAGGATGACCATGTATGAGCTAAAGAACTGATACACTGGAATGACAACAGTGCTACTGAATGTGGTACCAAAGGAACTGATGAGCTGCTGGATCAGAGTGACAAGGGGTACACTCGCAATGGTACACTCGACTGGAACTGATCTGGGACTGAACTGCGTACTCAAGGAAGCATGTAACGGGATGGATTCCGAATACAATCGCCAACGCAGCCCGGACATCCATGGGAACATATAACTGGTCGTTCCAAAGTGACTCACCAATGTGCTAGAGTCAGGGGAAGTTCGGGGTCTTCGACTAAAAGTTGAAGGGATATAACCCTACACGATTCTCGACGATGCGATCAAGGTGCTGAAGTCGAGCATGTGAGAAACAACCACTCGGAGAGGCAATGATGACTCCTCTCAGAATGGTCCGTAGGCACTTACCACAGATGGTGATGAGTCCAAGGCGTAGGGACCTCTGGGCCTATCCTTTAGAATAGAGGGGTTGTCGTCGATAGAGGGAGACCTGCAACTATCAAGGCAATGATGTTTCCTTGACAGGAGCATGAGGTGGAGAACCGAAATGTGAGAGTACTGATGGCAGGACTAACAAACTGTGGGGGGACAACTGGGCAAGTAGAGTGGGTGGACTCAAACTTCCTTTATTTAGAGTATGATAATGGGGATGATCAGGAAGCATATGAAACTGACTGAGGGGAAAGGGATCATAACTGTATTGGATCTAGGAGGGTGACTGGGCTGAGGGGGACTCAAGCTGGTGTAAAATGGCAGGAGACTGCAGAATACTCTGAACAAAGGCGACTTGACTAGGGGTGCTGCCGAGATGATCGATCATAGTTCTAGGAGGCACGGGGGGAGTCTTCTCCATGGGTTAGGGAACTAGAAGAAGTGTGTATAAAATGGTACTGTCTTGTGGATTTATACGAGCCCAGGACAGGTCATGCTCGTGGTCGCTTTCAATTTTAAGGAGTCTGAAAGCGATAAGAAGAATCTGAAATGATGGAATGGTACTGTCGTGTGGATTTTACGAGCCCAGGACAGTTCATGCTCGTGGTTGCTTTCAATTTTAGAGATTCTGAAAGCAAATAAGAAGACTCCAGGGGGGTTGTTTTTTCGTGTGTTAGTCTCCAAGGCCCGAAGAAGCATAAAAGGATGCAATGAAGAACTCTTCTAGCCGGTGTGACTAGAGTATTCCTTTTTCGTAATTAGTCTACCAGGTCCGGAAAAGGGTTAAACTTATACCAGATAGACGCCCTTTCAGGTACTTTAACGAGCATGAAAGGAAGCAAGATTGCTCGGCGATCTTTTCATTGTTTTTGGAGTCAGAAAAGAGCTTAACAGAAACTCCCTAAGTGCCTTTTTTTTAAAGGACTTGTCCGGCCCGAAAAAGGGATAAAATTATACCAAAAAAAAGGAATGGCCAGGCAAGGACGAAGTGTTCAATCAAGGATCAGTAATGATGAACAAGAACGAGGGTAGGGGGGAACATTGGTGGGCCTCCTTGCGGGGTGAATGGAATGGTGGCAAAATAACAAAACATTTGCAGTATGGCAGGAGTGAATGGCTCATGTGTGGAACAATCTGATGGTGGCTGAGGTGGCACGCAAACCGAGGCAATAAGGTGTCGGGACATAATGTTGAAACTGTACCAGGTGAGAGCGAGAAATGATCTCAAGCATCATCACGAGTGCGGAAAAATGAATCCGGCGATATAAAGAGTGTCAAAAATGGATAACGGCCGATGTGGTACGCAAACCGAGGTGACGGGGGTGTTTTGGAGAAAATACCCAAAAAATTGGGGGGTTAGAGTGAGAAATGATCTCAAGCATCCTCACCGGCTAGAAAAAATGAATCCGATGATATAAAGTATATCAAAAATGGGCTACGGCCGATGTGGCACGCAAACCGAGGCGACGGGGGTGTTTTGGAGAAAATACCCAAAACATTTGGGGATGAGAGCGAGAAATGATCTCAAGCATCATCACGAGCACGGAAATATGAATCCGACAGTGCAAATGGTGCAAAAAATGGAGGTTATAAGGACTCCGGAAGGGTCAAAGGAAATAACTAGGTTAAAAATGACTATAAATAAAGTTGAGTCCACCAAGCCAAGGATGCAGTGGTGGGGAGAAATGACGACCCGTGGGGGAAGAATACTAGGTGTATCAAATCAAATCAAATCTACAAGTGATATGTGACCTCAAAAATGGTTGAGATCACAAGTGTGAAAAAGTGAGCAGGGTTAATGACTTGCCCCCATGCTAGGTGCATGGGGTTTGTGATTATGGATCACATATGTGTGGGTTTGAACGATGGGTTCATTGACATGCTGAGATAGATGTGATGGGGAAGGTTCAAAATGATTGATCATGCCCCCTATCCCAGGGTCAACGTAATCTATTATGCCCCTTGAATCAGAGGTGGCAAGGTGGTGCTCTATGATAGCGGGGTCAAGACCAGGCATTTTGGTAAAGGACCAGGAAAATACATCACGGAATTCCTGGAAGAGTTTTTTGTACTCCTCAATCTCATGCTCACTGTAGGAGGCTCCTAAGGCAATGCATTCATTGATGCCAGGTGGGTCAGAGATATCTATGTGGATGACGGGTGAAACATTGGCCATGTTTCCTTCCTCAAAGGCATCCGGAGCAGGAATAGGGTCCTTAAACCAGTCGACCTTGGTGGGAAGGAAGTCTTTGGATTAAACTGTGAATTGGGTGGCTGTGCTAGAGGAGGATTCTTCTGGGATGAAATAGGAACGGTGGTGCATGTCATCCCAGGGATAATCCGGGGCAGTGAGAGCCTCAAGAATCTCCTCATCAATATGGAAATTTTGTGTTGTCAAATCGGTTGACGAGGGGGTAGTGGTTGAAGAGATCATATAAATGGTATTAACCTCTCCTGAAGGGGAGGAGACCAGGGGGTGGATCTCCTCAATGGTAGGTGGTGTCGTCTCAAGGTCTAGATTGTTCATCTCATAGAGAGCTACTCTGTAATCCGGGAGATCGGGACAGTGGTGTGAGTAATGCCCGTAAACACCACATATCGCACATGGATGGTTAGTGCATAGGGATTTATCTTTAGGCTTGGGGGTGAGGTCTAATTTGACAACCGGGATGTTGGGGTCATCGTCAAGCATCTGCATGTGCTCCTGTAATGCCGGTAACTGTGGACATTAATGAGTCGCATGGCCTAACTCATCGCACAATGAGCATTTGGGAGGAGCACGAAACACAGGGGGGTTTTTTACTGTCTTGGGAGGTGGTACAGTAGTGTAAGGTTGGGGTCCTCTTCCCCCAGTTGATTTGGGATTAGGAAGGGGATTCGTGGAGGATGAAGGGGTAGTGACACCAGGGGGTGGCTGAGTGGTAGTAGCCATGGGTTGCACCGGTTGGAGGATGACGCTTGGTGTCAGCGGGGGAACGAGAGGCGAAAGGTACCAGACGGGTAATCCCAAGGTTAACCCAGGGAGACTAAGGGTAGCCATAACAGGGGCGCTTACTACTCCCGATGGAGGGACTAGGAAGGGGATTGTATGGATAGGTGTAACACCAATGTGGCTAGGTACCAGTGGTGGTTTAGGAAACAAGGGTGGTTGATTGTTAGGTGTTTGGTTATCGTGGGACAGGGTACATAAGTCAGACACTTCGGGTGTAGATGACGGGGGAGGAATGGATTGGAAGGTGGAGGTCATCGGCGTGTTTGAATAAACTCCAGGCCCCGTAGAGGAAACAAACGAAGTGGTAGCACGAGAAGCAGGTTGTTAAACCATGGGGAGAACATTTTCGGGTGCCGCGGGAGCACTGGGATCATAGTAGGTGAGCTGGTCAACCTTGACCACGCGTCCCTCATGGGGGAACATCATGGTGCAAAAAACGGAAGAGGCAACCGCCCGCATGGCATACATGTAACTGCGACCAAGTAAAAGGTTATAATCCAATTGGGCATTGATTACCTCGATATCGATAAGTACGGTTTTACCACCTAACTGGACGGGGACATTGGGTAGGAGGCCTTGGGGCTGGGCCGACCGACCGTCGTAGGCGTGTAACGCAGTGGTGGGTTGCTGGAGAGTAGGGGATCCCAACTTCTGCCATACGAATGTAGACATAATGCATGTGGAGGCACCTTCATCCATGATGCATCGATGGATGACAAGATTTCGAATGGAAATAGAAACTTGGAATGCTAAGGAGGAAGGCAGGCGTGATTCGGATTGGTCCAAATCAAATGCCATCAAATTCGAATCATGTGGGTCAATCGCCCCAATGGCGGAGAGTAAAGTCTTGCATTGGGAAGGGCAGTTTTTCAAGACTTCTAATGCAGACATGGCTGCGGGAGATTGGGCTAAGTCATCGACGATGTTGTAGTTTGACGCAACCCGCGCATTGGGATTGTTGTTGATACGGCGAAGCGGGAAACGAGGTGTTTTGGGAGCGCCCTCTAGTGGAGGTGGGGGTATGCGTAACGCTTGATCAGTGGGATGAGCGTTAGGGGTTTTCTCAGCAGGAGGGGCTTCAGTGGTGGAGCCATATTGGTTCCAACGAGTCTAGAGGTTGACGTCAACGGATGACATCATCAACAAGTGCTGGGTTCCCGAGTCAAACATGGTTTGATCGGGAGCAGCGTATGTGATTTGCTGTTGGGGGGGTGCATTGGCTTGAGGGGGAGCCAACGGCTGAGTGTTCACTACGCCTTGGGTTGGTAAGGGGTTTTGCAGCACCAGCGGTGGCTGCTGAGGTTGAGGGGGGTTAGGTGGCACCTGAGGAGCTGCATGGCCTTGGCAATGGGCATCATCAACCCAAAGTTGGCGCGCTCTCTCCAAGTGTGGGAAAGCATGTGTATAGTGGCCGTAGACCCCGCAAATAGAACAAGGATGGTTTGTTTGCAAATTGGGGTTCTTAGCCTGCTTGGGCAGGCGATCAGGGTTTTGGTTAGCAGGGGCCGCATTATTATTGTCGGGGGGATTAGTCGGTTGACCAGCTTGGTCTGTAGGTTGGTTGTTCCCATGATTACGGCCCTTGCCACGGTTTTGTTGGCCCTGGTTGCGTTGGTTGTTCTAACACATATTTCATTAAATTTGGAATTATGCAAGCGATCTAGAATTTAGAACTTCAACAAGATTGAGTTTTCAAAAAATGAAAAACCAAAAAATTACTTAATTCACTCATTTCAATCTTTATATTCACCATTTTTTTATAATATTATCAATATAAGCTATATAAAATCAAATTTATATAAAGTTGAAGCATATCTTCCTAATATTAAACTTAGATTCCTTACATTATTTTATTATTATAATTTTTTAATTTGTATTAATATTTGAGTTGATCAAGGTTTACCTCATCTCATGAACAATAGATGTTGCAAGAAATTTCTTACCTATTAAGTTATCTAATGGCATTATTTGTATGTTGAAATTATTAACCATTTTATTTATAATTTGATAAAGCATATATTGTGCATGTGTTGAATTATCATATTAGTAAGAGATTGTCTCCATTTTAGAGTGACCTACAAAGTTATTTAATGATATAGCAGTCTATGTGTTTCTTACTGTAACAAATTTATGTATTGGCATAGTAACTTATTAATTCCCAATCTTGATAATGGGTGGCTAGAACATGGGGATTTTTTCTCAACTTCAAGAAACAACAAGAACTGGAAATGCCTAGGAATTGGCTGAAACCTCTAATACCATGAAAAATTATTAGCTCATATAGTCACTGTAATATTGAACCTGTGGATGAGGACACTACCCCTAATCATATTTAGAATATTGACTAGAAAAACAATTAGTAACATATACACAAGAAACAACATGGAAAACTAGGTCATACTCTATTTTATTTTCTTCCCTTTATATATATTGTCGAGTACGGATCTAGAATTTAGAACTTCAACAAGATTGAGTTTTCAAAAAATGAAAAACCTAAAAATTACTTAATTCACTCATTTCAATCTATATATTCACCATTTGTTTACAATATTATCATTATAAGCTATATAAAATCAAATTTATATTAAGTTGAAGCATATCTTCCTATGCTTAAACTTAGATTCTTTACATTATTTTATTATTATAATTTGTAATTTGTATTAATATTTCTTACCTATTAATTTATCTAATGGCATTATTTGTATGTTGAAAGTATTCACCATTTTATTTATAATTTGATAAAGCATATATTGTGCATGTGTTGAATTACCATATTAGTAAGAGATTGTCGCCATTTTAAAGTGACCTAGAAAGCTATTTAATGACATAACAGTCAATGTGTTTGTTACTATAACAAATTTATGTATTGGCATAATAACTTAGTAATTCTCAATCTTGATAATGGGTGGCTAGAACATGGGGGTTTTGCTCAACTTCAAGAGAGAACGAGAACTGGAAATGTATAGGAATTAGGTGAAACCTCTAATACCATGAAGACATATTAGCTCCTATAGTCATTATAATATTGTACTTGTGGATGATGACACTACCCCTAATCATCTTTAGAATATTGACTAGAAAAATAATCAATAACATATCTACGAGCAACAACATGGAAAATTAGGTCATACTCTATTTTATTTTCTTCCCTTTATATGTATTGCCTATTGTATGCCTTAGGACATTTTTGTCAATTATATAGCACAATAGGTACTTAGGCACTTCACTTTTTCCGTTCATTTTATGGGATTATTATGAGCCCACAAGTTTCTACATGTTTTGGACATTGTTAACTATCAATTATTACTTTGGATTATGTTGATTGGTTAAGCCTAGATTCCTTTTTATAATATAAATATAATCATCTAACATTTAAAAAAATATTCATTATTCAATACTATATATTATGATATGTGGTTGGCACTATTTTAGAGCCAACAAGAGAAAATATTGTATTGGATAAAGTCTAAGTATACCAATTAAGGTCAAAAAAATTTATTAATTAGAATATAAATTTTATAGTACAATTGGTTTTTTTTCAAATACATGAAGAAAGAGGGAAAACCCATTCTAGTTATTGCAAGTGTCCAGTATTTATTTTTGAAATGTTTGAACATATTACATTGAAAAAACATTAACTAGCTACTCCCATAGTAAAGTTTTTATAGACAAAGTCTATAATATGTTGTATGTCCAGTATTTATTTTTGAAATGTTTGAACATATTACATTAAAAAACATTAATTAGCTATTCCCATAATAAAGTTTTTATAGACAGTCTATAATATGTTGCTTGTAAGTGCTTTACTGGACTCCATTAACCAAGTTTGATGGATCGAGAAGTGTGGTACATTTGAAATCAATGAATTAGAATAGAAACATTGAAGTACATTTTTGTTTCTTACAAATACAAAAGTGAAAACCCACTAAACTTATTAAAAGTGCATTTAACAATCAATTTTTTTTATAAGTATCTGTGTGTCATTTAACAATCAAAATCAAATTATTATGAATTTTTATTGGTAGTGCATTTAACAATCAAAATATTTTATAAGTATTTGTGTGTCATTTAACAATCAAAATCAAATTATTATGAACTTTTATTGGTAATTTTTATTGGAAACATTTTACAGATGTCAAAAGAAAATATTTTATAATTCTAGGCGTGTTTTTTAATGATCAAAATAAATAATTTTGTTATGAATTGGAATAGAAACAAAGTAGTACAGTTTAATTTATTTTATTATAATATATATTCATGAAGTGTTTGAATGTATTATATTGAAAAGAATACGAATTAGCTAGCCCAACATTATCGTTTTAATAGATCGTATCTAGAAGATGATGCTTTTAAATGTATTATTTAACTTGATTATCCAAGTTTGATGGAGTGAGAAGTTATGTCGATCTAGAAAAAGCATTGGAATTTGTAATTTCCATGTTAGATATTGTTTGGTGTTTGAACGTATTACATTGAAAACAATGCTAATTAACTCCAATATAGTTTTAATATGCCAAATTAACTCCAATATAGTTTTAATAGGCCAAAACTAGAAGATATTGATTTTAAGTGCATTATTGGACTTGATTATCCAAGTTATGGGAGAAGTTATGTTAATATAAACAAATCATTGAAAGTTTAATATTTCATGGTGTCATGTAATTTGCATGAAGTATCGTCACATGAATACATTGCAATTTAAACAAAATTTTCATATTTGTACCAAATAATATAAAACTCCTCAAATAAATTTGAAGAGAATATTCAATATACAAGAAAAAATGAAAAATGTTTCTTCATGTATTAATTGGTCCTCCAAAGAACAAAATTACATCCATGAATCATCTCCACCTAATCTCATGTTATTCGTTCAAGTAGGTCAAGGATAGCTTGTACACCATGTTTATTTATCTTGGCCTTCTTGCAATGTTCTTTCTTAGCCATCCATGCCCAAACTATGGTATCAATTGGAATAGATCCAAGCTCTATGTCATCAGGATTTGGTACCCAATACTCTTCTAATACTTTTCCATTGTATTTCCCTGAACCGGGCTTCCACCAATCAACTTTAACATGAAGAGTATCACTTTCATCATCTTGAAATATATTTGAGGTGGCTTTTGCCATCCAAATTATCTCCCCTTCATCCTCGTTTCCTGATCTAACTAGCAACATCTTTCCTTTCTTAACTTCATTAATAGGGTTGAATGTTGTCTTTGGCTTATTGCACTTGGGTCCAACATACACGGGTTCACCTGTCATAGTATCAAAATCCCCATCCATAATATTTGAGATTGCATGAAGCGCATTACGACCAACATCTGGAGTTTTCCTTATCTTGGGCCAGAAATCCTCAGAAGATGAATCACTTGCATCGACTATTGTATGATCATTGTAATCTTCATATAAAGTATCAAGAACTCTTTCCCAATACTCTACCTTATTTTTCCATTCTGGTGTAACAATTGGCAAATCCTCACCACCCATTGTGTCTTTCCACATTTTTATGTATGATGTTATTCCTTCTTTTAGTTCTTTTAAATAGATTTCATTCTCTTTGGGATGTCAGAAAGATGGCTTCCCTATGGGAAGTTTAGATTGACTTTCATCGTCTGTATTCCATAACTCAACTGGTTCTGACCACTCAACATCTCTTATGGATTCTTTATACCTTAATACCGGAACATCATTGAGTACAAAAAATTGGAAGTACTGAACATTAAGATGTCCAACTAGTGCATTTTTTCCTTCCTTGATGTATCCATTAAGGAAGCTTTTGAAGTCATACACCTTATCAATCAGTTTAGGTGGAAACACTCTTTTTTCTTCAATTTTGCGATATGTATCCATCATCTCAGGTAGAGAATATATATCTTTACTTTTCAAGCTGGAAGACATTCTCCCATAGGTCCCGTCTATGTCTTCATGGGTGTGTCCCACGAGCAAGAACCCAACCTCAATAGTGATGAAGACACCAAGTGCAGTGAGAAGTGATAGAAACATGAAAAGATAACGATTTTTATTATCACTTGCTGCATTATCCAATTGTAACAATAAATGTGGAGGAAGAGGTTTAAAATCGATATCTTGATTTTCTAATCTTCCATGAGATAAAAATTCATCCATGTACACTCTACATTTTGAGTAAATAGAGGTATCAAGTAATGCATTTGAAAGTGGGTTTCTTGAACTTCCACTCTCATAAAGAAGATCACCATACATATCAAGATGTGGGTCTTCAAGGTCCCTTAAGCACTTAGCAAGTGATGTAATGGTAAATTGTGATCCCATATGTACAAATGGTAGGGAGAAATGACCAAAACCTCCTGTCTTATGCCCATGTGTTAGCATACCTATCAATGACAAACCCAAGTCTATTCCTACAATAGATTTTGATTTGACACGTAGCCTTGGAATTGAAGTCTTTGTTTTATCCATTTTATCATGGATAATACTCAAATACTCCTTTGGAAACCTCTCTGACATGATTCTGTGAGCATAGTAGCAATGTCTTCCGCACATAACGATCTTGTTATGTTTTTTCAATCTAGCGCGTGCCGTTTCTTCTAACTCTTTTGTAGTTGCTGACTTCATTTGTGCTTTCAACACAATACATTCACCACATTTACTGAAGTTGGTGTTCTTTGAGAATGCCACGTCTCGAAAATGAGTGTTCCAAATCTTGCTCATTGTTGGTTGTGATATTAATGGACAATTGAGATTTTCCAAACCCACATTGATCTATTTTAACAAAGAGCTTTGTGTGTAAGTCGAAGGCAACAATCTTAGAGGAGAAGAAGTTCCATCTACTTCGACTTGATGTGTTTGGTTCGGCGAAAAATCTGAATTGTCCATTACAATTTTATGCAGTATTTCTATGGCCGCCACAGTATGTGCACGTGCTTTACATGTATTGGTGTTACCATGAATGGATTCCATATGTCCTTGTTCAAAATTATGTTGGTAGCTATAGAAGGTGCTTTGAGGAATCTTATGTATCGTGTACCATGCTTTCTTACAAATAACATTACCATCAAATCTCATGTCCTTTACTTTTCTAATAATAGGAGGTAGGCCATGGCCATGGCTCTTTGACATGATAGTGTTTGAAACAAGTGAATTCAATACAAATTCCCTGATACCATTTTTGTCTTTGCATTCCATATCCCTTCTAGCATGTGCAATGGCATTCCTATCCACATGTTGAAGACAATCTTGTTTACAACATTCATCTGCAGCCAAAAGTCGGACTTCTTTCTCTTTATCTATCTTGGTTTGACGTTTTGCAACTTTTTCTCTTGTCATAGCTCGTTTAATCTTTTTATATGGCCTCAATGCATTAAGAACATTGACATATTGATCTTTTTTATTATAAAGATCCCCATCCCATTGGTATAAAGGACTTGTATCCTCTATAACATCCCATATCAGCATTTCCATGGGTGGCTCTTTGTACTTTGTCTTGACCCTTAACATCTCACCTATGTTGTCCACCAATTTATGTATTGGCCATCTAACCAATCCATGTATAGACTTATCCCCAATCTTGCATCTTTCACAATACCCATGTATCTCTTCCACAAAAACACCAAAGTTATCTTCACCTAGTGTTTCACCCACAACCATGTCATCCTCATGGACATTAACTATCATTCCTTTGGCAATGCAAATAATTGTTCCTATGCATCCATGTGTAAGAGAAACTCTTTTACATGTGAATGCAGCCCTATCTTGTGGAATATTTATGGGTTGATCTTCACAATGAGGTTTCAAATCTATTTCTGGCCAAATCTCATAAGATTCTATTGCACCCCCTAGTGTTTCCTCAAATCCAGTTGGATGTGGTAAAGGAGCATCATTTTTTAACACCTTCTCAATTCTAACCACTATGCATCCTTTCTTTACAATCTTTCCATGAACCTTATTCCCAAGCTCTGTATTGAATATGGAGCCCTCACCCACCTTCACTCCATGTTGTAAAAGATCTACTTTGTCTCCAATAGAAAATGTTGAACAAACATTTGCACCTGTACACCAAACATAACAAACTTAGTATTTTCTCAAAAAAACATTCAATAAACTATGAATAATTCTTAACACATGCTTTGGTATTTGATTTACCTATGGTGTGCCTCAAATCTGTAGTCCTCCATGGATGTGTGTCCCCTTCATCAACATATTCCACAATCAAATGTGGTTGAGTGACATCAATTATCAAAACCATAACATAACCTGCAACAACCCTTCCTCCACCATAATAAGTTCCAACTTCTGTAGATTCAACCTTTCCTAGCCCAATAACTTGACCATTAACCAGGAGGTCAACATAGTCCCCTTTTGTCAAAATTATACTTTCCATTGTCGCTCCTACAAATTCTGTAACACACAATTGAATTATAATTTGTAGTTAAGGTTAAACCATGTAAAGTGTGATCTTATATTTTAGGAAAAATACAATCTACAAAAAAATAATGTACTTGTAATAGCTAAAAAGGGTATGGCATCATTTTGTTGTGCAAATTAAACATTGTTCCCCACCATTTAGTCCCCACCGCCAAAAGGGACTTTACATATAAATTATGATGGAGCTACAAAGCATAATCAAAACAAGATTGGTTATCAATGTATATAATCTTAATACAAACACAAAACTATTCTTAGAAAAACTTGTAAAAATGTCTAAAAATTTTCCATACTTAAGAACTTGTAATAGTATTGAAGGTAGTTATTATGTAGGTTGGAATCCAACCATGATCGATCATGCAAGTTTGTATAATCATGGAACTTGTAATAGTATTGAAGGTAGTTATTAAGTAGGTTGGAATCCAACCATGATTGATCATGCAAGTTTGTATAATCATGGCTCACTGAGATTTATTTTTTGTATCAATTGTTCAAAGTAAATTCAAATATCCTTGATTGGAGTCATCCCTATTTTAAGTACTCCCGAAAATAGTTATTTGGTGTCATCTAAACCTATATTGTAGATTAGTGAAGAATAACATCTATATGGAACTAGAGTAATACAAAATCCCAAGCAATGCTACTTGATGCCACTATTAGTATACTAATACATAGTAGAAGTTTTTTGAATTATAAGCGACTCCTAGCTTAGCGACTACTAATACATAGTGACTACTAGCTTTCCTTCTAGCATAATCATTTCCTTCTAGCATAAGCACACATGCTTATGCTAGAAGAAAAGCTAGCACTCATTAGCTTTCCAGAAGAAAAACCCTGGGCATGGTGATTGGTGGTTGCTAGGTTATACCTTGGTCTTGTGCCATGTACTCTATTTTGAAATAAGCACATGGCACAAAATCAAGGAAAGCTAGTGACTCCTAGCTTTCCTTCTAGACTAAGCATTTCCTTATAGCATAAGCACACATATTTATGCTAGAATGAAAGCTAGTAGTCGCTAGCTTTCTAATAGATAAACCCTGGGCATGGTGATTGGTGGTTGCTAGCTTATACCTTGAGCTTATGCCATGTGCTCTATTTTGAAAGAAATACATGGCACCAGGGATCAAATTTGAATGGTGGGGTCCCATTTCACTTTGAAGGGCTATGAGATATTGAACCCTTCAATGCTGCCATGTCAAAATAAGTTATTCTTTTTATTTGAAAATGTAATATTACATCAAAATTTTATTGTTTACTGACGTAGTAAAGTCAAGAGGTTTTATTTTGCAGTGGATATAACAACACTGAACATTATATATGTCATATAACACAACCATATTTCTCCTCGATCTAGCGGCTAGTCTCTAGGTCACTATGCCACCTTTTCCATCTTAGCAGTTTCCCAAATTGAGCAAAGAGAACTTGTAATGCCTCTCAAGGGCATTAAAAATTTTAAACTAATTAAGTATCTATTTTATTTATTTAGTTTTGAAATGTATAAGAGTGTCAATACAAGCTGAATATACATCATGTAACCATAGCAGCATATGAACAACACATAAGCATTTTACAATAGCATCTAACAAATTTACAACATTCTATAAACAATTTGAAATCACAAGAAAAGTACCTCGATATAAGGATGTGACGAAGTCCAAACTGAAGCAAGCTTCCTTCTTCATCTCGAGTTGCTTCTATATTCATTTCCCAAAGTGGAACCACGGTTTACCTCCCAGCCAACTAGGGGCCTAGCTGGCTCCCTAGCCCAGGAAGCCATCTAAATGGTCCCATCCAAATGGCTCCTAGCCCTTCGTGCCCGAAACCCACAGAGAACAGAACAGTGATGCACTAGTAGGCTATGTATCAAATCTTCCAAGAGTTCTCAAACTCTTCCAACTCTTCAAAACTTATCATACCCCAAAATACCCAAAATTCTCCATCCTAGAATACTCTCACCAAAACAATCTTCAAGAGAAAAGAACCTCCCTCCTTCCACTCTCAAGTCTCATATTTATATCAAAAATCCTTATCATCCTCCTCATCCATCAATAAATTCCCATAAATAATAATCATCAATCAATAAATTTATTTTCTCCAAAAAATAGAAATTTGATTTAAATAATTAAAACATTAATAAGGATGGATGCAAAGTCTCACTTGTCATGCTTCCATCTTAATGCAACTATGAGAACCATTTTCTAAAAATTTGTGCAAATCCTATCTATCCATTTATTTATATTATCCTTTCATTCATAAGTCAAATAAGATATTTTCATATACTATATTATACTATGACATATTTTATATTATATGCATATAATTATATATGTTATTTAATAATCCAATTAATTTATATAAATCTAAATCATATTAAACAAGTCAACAAACTCATACTTTCAACACACAAGTAATGTTTTCATCAATTCGTCAACCAAGTTACTAATAGATAATATAATCATATTAATTTATTCATTGATGGACTAATCATAGTAATGTAATCATGAATTGACATATGCATGGCCAGTGCACACGTCTTAAGCGTGCGTACTAATAATCACATTTAATGCTCCTAATAAATCATTATTACATCCTCACAAACAACATATAGAAGAACAATTAAACACTGCATCATTCGTCATTCATAATCATTCATATAGAAACAATAAGACAAAATTAGATAAACATAATGGTGAAATCAAACATATAATCATGATGGTTAATAACAATCAAGAACACCATCCAATCCATCATTGGTACCATCCATCACATCAGTAATCCAGCCCCCACATCACCACTACTTCCATCTCCTGACCTCACCATCCCGTCCTCTGCTGCAATATACTATGGCGTCGACTGCACGACCTAACCATATATAGAACCCGTAAGCGGAAGTGTCGATCGACTACATCGACTAAGCTTCCCCAGCAGGCATCCGCTAGTCGTCATCACACGTCTAGGGGAGTGCGCTACACAAACCTCCCACGACTCCAGGTTTCGGGGGATAAACGGTGGGAAATTCCTCCACCCCCCCTAATAGTACTAGGTTCAACACCCTACATCAACCATACTGTGCCATCACTGTTCTAAGGGGTCCCGTCATTGAAAAACCACTTTGGGAAGGTCACAATTCCTGTCAAAACTAACACTCACCCACAAGTCATACAAATATTGGAATTCACAATTAAATAGGATGAAATTTGATATAACATCATTATACTCATGATGTTTAATACATCTCGTGCCCCTTGGCAATATAGGAATCCGCCTATCTCATAACCAATTAACATGTGGTATAGTTCATCATTAACATAAAACATATATATAGCCATACCCAACTCTTTCAAGTGCCAATCCATATCACTAATACGACATTTACAAATAATCATGTAAGTTATTTTTGCAAACAACTAAATTAGCATTCTACATATGGATATTCTATATTCAATTTTGCATGTTCATATGAAATAACATATTCATTGTCATTAATAAATTAAAACAATATTTTGAATTACCATACACGCCTCAAGGGAGTCCACATGTCCACATAACAATCATCTTGATCAAACTATCTTAGTAAAACAGATAATAAGCAAATGCATTGCTAAGCTAATTCACATTAGAGTTTTTAATTAAAGACTATCAAAATATGGGGCGTTACAGAACTATCCGACTATAGGCAACTTTTGTTCTCAATAGCTAATTATGGACCTTGTATGCTTCTTCTTTATAGCCCCATGATAGCCCCCCCCAAGATCTCGTTATACATCCTAAATCTATGGTATGATGGAGTAGAGGATGGGTTGTGAAGCATAAGTAAAATGTAGGTTGACCAAGTAGAGAGGGGATGCATAGATGGTTGAAGTTCTTGTTATATGGTTTAAGTTCATGTTTTTTCCAGACCAAAGATAAGGGCAACAAAATCAAATGGTAAAGTAGCACTGTCATTCTAAAAATCAAGATTACAAAAACATTTTTGTCCCAATTCATATAGTCGAACGCGGATTGTAAGTGTAGTAGCATCAGTGGTCTTCATATTAATAAATACCAAGAATCTTAAACTGTGTACTAGAGGAAGGTGTTAATTCGATGACTGAGCAATTGGGGAAAATAGCTCATGTAATACAGTTTTAGATACAAAGTATGGATTCTTGATCTGACTCATTAACTAGATGCATGGAGGTTGGCAGAGTGGGAACTTCCCCAAATCTTCGGTTTTTTTGGAAAAGCTGGGGGGCGCATTGCGCACACCTATTTCCCATAGGGATGCAACCGTGTCCAGTGGCAGCTGAACGGGGAAGCAATCGGTTTCAGAGTGAAAACAATGGTCTTCCTTGTCCCCTCCATTTCACAAAAGTTAAAGGGTAGCTAAATTCTCAAGAGCTTCGATTGGGCAACAATGGAAAATAGGGAAAGACAAGGAGCACATGGAATCATATATATGCGTATACACTGGACATATGAAGAAATAAGCAATTGTTGTTGTTGCTACAATTGGGAATTGATAAATGTCGTTCTAAATAGCCTCTGACGGAGATTTGTGACAAACCCACTCTCGGGTCTAGGCTTCAAATTTGAAGCCTTCAAGGCCCATTTGAAGTAACAAAATTTCATTCAAATAATAATATTGTGTTTGAACTTTGAAGTTACAGAATTTTAATCAAATAACAAATTTTTTAAATAATTGATGGGATCATGAATGGATAAAATGATGTACATACCTGTAAATTCATAGGATGTCAGCAATCTAGTCATCCTTGAAGTTGAGCTCCTCAAAGAAAACGAATTTCTTTAAATATGTTTATGGTAGGCTGGCATTGCCAGCTTCACTCCGCAAACTCTCCTGGAAGACTGGAGGAGATAGGGTAGGTGGAACTTGGAAGTAGATCAACCACAATGGAGTATGGGTATAAGAAAAAGATTGTTTGTATTCCTGTAATATTATATATTGATGGTCGGAGCCATGGAAGCATGGAGTTTGAGCATTGACTTGATACAACAAAGAAAACACAAGGTGGGACTCGGGAGCTGCAGGATTGACTTGATACAACAAAGAAAAAACAAGGTGTGAGGCTGGGAGCCGTAGACAGTAGGATTAAATTGATACATCAAAGAAAACACAAGGCTATTGGTAGGGGCCACGGGCAAGAGCAACAACCTGCAACATTACAAGAAGTTTCTGGATTGTGGATTTTGTCTAAAATGCCAAATTCGGGGCACATTAACATAATATATTATACATTGAATACTCAATTAACTCACGAAGTCAGCATTCACGAATTGGTATGTGATAATTGGTAACGTGGTAATTCCGCTTCCAACAACATGTATGAGCCACCAACCAGGTTTAATAAATTTGTTGATGCCCTTAAATGTGTTAAACACGTAAGTGCTTGCTACAAACACGAGAACATGGAAGCATTCAAGCCATGGACTGCTCAGTGTAATCCCATCCACGTAAGTTGCTCAATGATATTATTAGAGGCCCAATGGTCCATGATCCATGGATGATCAAACACGTGGATATTGGAGTAACCGAGTCCCACTCCCAAGTCACCTAGCTAGTAGCCGCATTCCCAATTTCCCACTGAAAACTGTTGATGGGTGAAATTTGAAGCTACCCTTCTGTTGCAATTTTAAACAGTAGTGGTTAATTTAATTATTGAAGGGCTTACCATGAAATTAATTCTTTTTTGCATGGTAAAATTTGAAGTGGCCTTCTATGACGTGTAAAATGGCTTCTGAAGGGCCCTTAAGGCTTCAAATTTGAAGCTTGCATGGCACAAGATCAAAAAAGATAGCAACTGCTAGCTTTCTTTCTAACATAAGCATTTCCTTCTAGCATAAGCACACATGCTTATGCTAGAAGGAAAGTTATCAATCGCTAGCTTTCCAATAGAAAAACCCTAGCCATGGTGATTGGTGGTTGCTAACTTATACCGTAATCTTGTGCCATGCCCTCTATTTTGAAATAAGCACATGGCACAAGATCAAGGAAAGCTAGCGACTGCTCGCTTTCCTTCTAACATAAGCATTTCCTTCTAGCATAAGCACACATGCTTATGATAGAAGGAAAGCTAGTAGTCGATAGCTTTCCAATAGAAAAACCATGGGCATGGTGATTGTTGGTTGCTAGCTTATACCTAGAGCTTGTGTCATGTACTCTATTTTGAAATCAGCACATGGCACAGGATCAAGGAAAGCTAGCGAATGCTATCTTTTCTTCTAGAATAAGCATTTCCTTCTAGCATAAGCACACATGCTTATGTTATTGGAAAGCTAGAAATCACTAGCTTTCCAATAAAAAAACCCTGGGCATGGTGATTGGTGGTTGATAGGTTATACGTTGATCTTGTTCCATGTGCTCTATTTTGAAAGAAGAACACGGAACAAGATGAAGGAAAGCTAGCATAAGCATTTCCTTCTGGCATAACCACACATTCTTATGCTAGAAGGAAAATTATCAGTTGCTAGCTTTCCAATAGAAAAACCCTAGCCATGGTGATTGGTGGTTGCTAGCTTATACCTTGAGCTTGTGCCATGTGCTCTATTTTGAAAGAAGCACATGGCACAAGATAAAGGAAAGCTAGTGACTGCTAGCTTTCTTTCTAGCATAAGCATTTCCTTCTAGCATAAGCATAAGCACACATGTGCTTATGCTAGAAGGAAAGATAACAATTGCTAGCTTTCTAATAGAAAAACTCTAGCCATGAAGGAAAGCTAGCAGTCGTTAGCTTTCCAATTGATAACACTGTCCATGGTGATTGGTGGTTGCTAGATTATACCTTCAGCTTGCGCCATGTGCTCTATTTTGAAATAAACACATGGCACAAGATCAAGGAAAGCTAGCGACTGCTAGCTTTCCTCCTAGCATAAGCATTTCGTTCTAGGATAATAACACATACTTATGCTAGAAGGAAAGCTAGCAGTCGCTAGATTTCCAATAGAAAAATCCTGTCCATGGTGATTGGTGGTTGCTAGATTATACTTTGAGCTTGTGTCATGTGCTCTATTTTGAAATAAGAACATGGAAACAGATCAAAGAAAGCTGGCGACTGCTAGCTTTCCTTGTAGCATAAGAATTTCCTTCTATCATAAACACACATCCTTATGCAAGAAGGAAAGCTAATAGTCGCTAGCTTTCCAATACAAAAACCATGTCCATGGTGATTGGTGGTTGTTAGCTTATACCTTGAGCTTGTGCCATGTACTCTATTTTAAACGAATGCTACCTTTCCTTCTATCAAATGCATTTCCTTTTAGCATGACACACATGCTTATCTTAGAAAGAAAGCTAGCAGTCGCTAGCTTTCCAATAGAAAAACCCTGGGCATGGTGATTGGTGGTTGCTAGCTTATACTTTGAACTTGTATCATGTACTCTATTTTCAAATAAGCACATGGCACAAGATCGAGGAAAGCTAGCGACTGCTGGCTTTCCTTCTAGCATAAGCATTTCCTTCTAGGATAATAACACATACTTATGCTAGAAAGAAAGCTAGCAGTCGCCAGCTTTCCAATAGAAAAATCTTGTCCATGGTGATTGGTGGTTGCTAGCTTATACCTTGAGCTTGTGCCATGTGCTCTATTTTGAAATAAACACATGACAAAAGATCAAGGAAAGCTAGCGACTGCTAGCGACTGCACACATGCTTATGCTACAAGGAAAGCTAGCAGTCGCTAGCTTTCCAATAGAAAAATAATAAGAATCTCTTTAAGTTCACATTTCCTAAAGATTCATAATAGCCTATCCCATAGAGACCATCATTTAACTTGTTAGATGAATAACTTTTGGACATGTCAACATGAGAGAATAAGTGTTTATAAATGACAAGCTTTAAAAACTCAGTGTCTTCTTCCACATTCACCTCATAATAAAACTTCCCATTACATAGAATAAGCACACATGCTTATGTTATTGGAAATCTAGCAATTGCTAGCTTTCCAATAAAAAAACCCTGGGCATGGTGATTGGTGGTTGATAGGTTATACGTTGATCTTGTGCCATGTGCTCTATTTTGAAAGAAGAACACAGAACAAGATAAAAAAAAGCTAGCATAAGCATTTCCTTCTAGCATAACCACACATTCTTATGCTAGAAAGAAAGTTATTAGTCGCTAGCTTTCCAATAGAAAAACCCTAGCCATGGTGATTGGTGGTTGCTAGCTTATACATTGAGCTTGTGTCATGTGCTCTATTTTGAAAGAAGCACATGGCACAAGATAAAGGAAATCTAGCGACTGCTAGCTTTCTTTCTAGCATAAGCATTTCCTTCTAGCATAAGCACACATGTGCTTATGCTAGAAGGAAAGATAACAATTGCTAGCTTTCTAATAGAAAAACTCTAGCCATGAAGGAAAGCTAGTAGTCATTAGCTTTCGAATTGATAACATTGTCCGTGGTGATTGGTGGTTGCTAGCTTATACCTTCAGCTTGCGCCATGTGCTCTATTTTGAAATAAACACATGGCACAAGATCAAGGAAAGCTAGCGACTGCTAGCTTTCCTCCTAGCATAAGCATTTCCTTCTAGGATAATAACACATACTTATGCTAGAAGGAAAGCTAGCAGTCCCTAGCTTTCCAATAGAAAAATCCTATCCATGGTGATTGGTGGTTGCTAGATTATACTTTGAGCTTGTGCCATGTGCTCTATTTTGAAATAAGAACATGGAAACATATCAAAGAAAGCTAGCGACTGCTAGCTTTCCTTGTAGCATAAGAATTTCCTTCTATCATAAACACACATGCTTATGCAAGAAGGAAAGCTAACAGTTGCTAGCTTTCCAATACAAAAAGCTAACAGTTGCTAGCTTTCCAATACAAAAACCCTGTCCATGGTGATTGGTGGTTGTTAGCTTATACCTTGAGCTCGTGCCATGTACTCTATTTTTAACGAATGCTACCTTTCCTTCTAGCAAATGCATTTCCTTTTAGCATGACACACATGCTTATGTTAGAAGGAAAGCTAGCAGTCGCTAGCTTTCCAATAGAAAAACCCTGGGCTTGGTGATTGGTGGTTGCTATCTTATACTTTGAACTTGTATCATGTACTCTATTTTCAAATAAGCACATGGCACAAGATCAAGGAAAGCTAGCGACTGCTAGCTTTCCTTCTAGTATAAGCATTTCCTTCTAGGATAATAACACATACTTATGCTAGAAAGAAAGCTAGCAGTCGCTAGCTTTCCAATAGAAAAATCTTTTCCATGGTGAGTGGTGGTTGCTAGCTTATACCTTGAGCTTGTGCCATGTGCTCTATTTTGAAATAAACACATGACAAAAGATCAAGGAAAGCCAGCGACTGCTAGCTTTACTTGTAGCATAAGAATTTTTCTTCTAGCGACTGCAAACATGCTTATGCTACAAGGAAAGCTAGCAGTCGCTAGCTTTGCAATAGAAAAATAATAAGAATCTCTTTAAGTTCACATTTCCTAAAGATTCATAATAGCCTATCCCATAGAGACCATCATTTAACTTGTTAGATGAATAACTTTTGGACATGTCAACATGAGAGAATAAGTGTTTATAAATGACAAGCTTTAAAAACTTAGCGTCTTCTTCCACATTCACCTCATAATAAAACTTCCCATTACATAGTGTTAGCACTTAGATTTTATTTCGGTTGTAAAAGAATAACACCCAAGGTAACCTATTTCAAACCAAGCTTTAGGTGGAAAACTCAGCCATTTTTCCACCAGAGAGGGCTCTCTCACAATACATATACAAGGACTGAAAAATATAAAAGTTCTCTCAAATTTTCTCAAAAGGATTTTCTGGTTGAAAAGGAAAATAAGAAACGTTGGGCATGGAGTCAAAGTTTCAAATATACAATATACCAGTAAGAGATTTATACCAAACAAATTTCCAGAGAGGCAAGATAGCAATCATATTACAGTCAATTTGATTTTTTCAGGTGGTACAGAAAGAAATAATGACATTCCATCAACAACAGGCATCTAAATTAGGATGAATCCATTGTCAACTTTGGAGAAAATAGTGAATATTTAAATGATATAAAACAAGGCATAACCAGTATGAATCTCGAATTATTTCAGACATTCATTTAAATATAGAAGAAAAACATAATGGAAGATATAACAAAGGAAGTGAACATGCACATATAAAGATAAAGAAAAAACGGACTGTAAAGCTGATCAACACATGAATCTCTGGTCTCAAAAGATGGGTATTTTCACTGTACTGCTTTTATTTATCAAAAAATAGATCTCCAAACATACACTGTCTCTCAAAAAATTTCCAACCCCTTCAACAATGACTCTCATTGTTCTTATACAAAATTTGGAAGAAGCTTGACATAACTGCTTCTTTTAACTAATAACTGAAAATATTTTAACTTAAAAGATAACTGTCTTTGAGCAATAGATAACTGTCTCCAAATAATATTACAAATTTAAAATAAAAGTATCCTTTTTGCCACTTGGCAAAAATTTTGAATATCATCTTTTCGCCACTTGGCGAGAGTTTTGAAAGCCTCTATGAATGGACAGAATATCTTGTCCTTCCATATTTTTCCACATAAGTCCACTGGTCGGCCGCAGGTAAGTCATAGTTGGTCATTTCCTTCACCAAGACTCGCATTTCAACATGACCTGCATAAGAAACAGGAAGAAGGTTTCCACAGGTTGAGATTAGCATATTGAAAATTTCAAACTCCTCTGATATTTTCTCCATTAAAATTTTCCCTGTAAGCATATGATCCAGCTGCTGGAACTTTCTATGATCCATCCTTATATCAAACAGCAATCTCTTATAATCATTCGGAGGAATTAATTCATTTTTTTCATTCCAAAAAGCAGGGAACCCTTTGTTTACTAATTTTTCAAATTGCTTTTTAAACTTTACTACTTCTTCTCATATTTCTCCAGCTTTAGCTTCAACATTCTCAACATGCGAATATTTCCCCAAGATCCTTCTGACCCATGTGATTACTGAAATTTTGTTCGTTATATTCATGGCTATCAGGTCTGCTTCAGTTAGACTGTTTAAAAATGTTATTGCTTTCTGGGCTACGTCTTTTGGCTTTTTATTTAAGCTTTCCTTGACGGCTCTGCAACTTTCGAAGGCATCTTTGACCACCTTTTCTTTGACTCTTATGTAATCTAGATATGGTCTTAGTTTCTCAACTTCTTTTATAATTTGGTCCCACACCAGGTGTTTACAACCTTGCATAGCAGCTTGCCCTGTCACATGAGCTGCTAATCCTTTATTATTATTACTTAATTCCTGATTCTTTGTTTGCAAGGTTTTTATTTCTTTATTTTTGATTTCATTCTCTTTTGTCAGCTTCTGTATTTCAACCTTCAATTCTTTGATTTCATTTTCCCTTAAGCTTACCTGGGACATAGCCTGTAAAATATCATCTACTCCCGTTTTATCTTCCTGTGTGTCTGTTTGTACTTGTTGCTGACCACTTCCTGCTAATCTTTTCCTCGCTTCTGCCAACTGTTCTTCTAAAATGATTTTCTCTTTTTCCCACCGATCTTTTTCATCAGAAAGCTTTAACATTTTAGCAGTAACATCATTGACTTCATTAGATAATTCTTCTTTTTCTTTTTCCAATATTGTCAATTCTGCTCCTTGGATGAGTACAGTGTCTGGAATTTTTAATTTTCGTCTCAACATCTGGATCGTATCGTATTTCTCTTTGAGCAGTTTGGTTGCTGCATCTCCTTCTTTATTTATCAAATCTACTTGCAATTTTTTAATCTGTTGTTGTCGAGACTTATTCTCTGCCTTCTCCTGTCTCAATTGATTATTCAATTTATCCACTGAACTTTTCAACTTGTCTGCTCTTAATATGGCTCCCAAATAGTCTGAATATATGACTTCTCCAGTTTGTCTATGCAATAAAATTTTATCCGGGGCATTTATTTTAGACAAATCTATATTCATTTCTGAAATCTTATTTTTTGGGTCAACTAAAAATTTCAAGGAATTTTCCCTAATATTTTTGCTAGTAAATAAGCTTACCTCAGTATTAGATATACTTCTAACCTTCGGAAACAATTGACTGGTTTGTTTCGCGGACTCTTGTTTATTTTGACTATGCTCATCAAACACATGCATGATATTCTGGGGTCTATTTACATCACCCTCTACAGGGGTTTCTTCAATGTTGTACTCTTTAACTGTAACCTTTGGTATTTC
Organism: Larix kaempferi; assembly: GCA_027924585.1. NCBI lineage: Eukaryota > Viridiplantae > Streptophyta > Pinopsida > Pinales > Pinaceae > Larix > Larix kaempferi. Next base: position 26,767,815 of record BSBM01000673.1, read on the forward strand.
TTTTTCAGCGGTTTTAGCCTCTTCTGAAATTGTTGTTAACTCTTGTGGTTCATTCATTTTCAATCTTTTTCCTCTTTCTGTTTCTTCATCTTCAATGATCATTATGTCCTGTATGGGTCTTTTAGATCCAACCAATGCACTATCTATTTCGCTTTCTGTCCCTGTTGTTGTGTCAATCAATGCCATTTCTTTGTTGGATGCATCCAGAATGATTTCTTCTTTATATTCTAGCCAATTGGCTCTGTCCGACATTCCTTCAACAATCTGATGGTTCAAGGCCTTTATACGATGCTCTTATCTTCGTTTTGATATGATGTTTAACGGGTCATACTCCATAGCCGTATTTGACTCAAAATTCATATCCTTCAACAACTTCTCTATATACAATTCAACATTCTTATTCTTTATTGTGAACGTACCAAATGTGAATGGGTATTTAATGTCTGTAGCTTGTCTGTGAACCAAAAAATTGTTATCTTCCACAGTCAACTTTTGTCTTAAGAATTCCAAGGCAAAAACCCTTAAAGTAAGAAAAGCTGGTAACACATAGGGTTTATGTCTGAACCCATATAATCTGATTACTGTACTGTCTTTCGACAAAAACCAATCTCCTGTTGCGTATTCTGTACTCAATTGCATGGATACCTGCATTTCCGGTAGTACTCTAGGCAGATTTTTTCCAAAAATCATTCTATAAATCTCTGAAAGCATGTAATTGATGTAATTGAACATGTTATTTTCTAGTAAAGTCGTGAAAATGATTTCTGGGAACTGCAACTCGTCTTGACTGGTTGTCATAATCATTTTCATCAAAAAGGCCTGAAACCTGAAATGTCTGAGAGTGGGAAAATTGACCATCTGGTCATGAATCTTTTCTGTTAAAAATGCTTCAAAATTAAGTCGAGGGATTTGATTTTCACCAATCCCTGACTGGAGTGTACTCATTTTGTACAATAAACTCAATTGAAACTCGGTTACATACAAATCCGTATCCAAACCTAGAACTACGGCCAATAATGTCAAAACTAACTGGGTATTTTCATTAAAAAGATTGATATCTATAGGGTATGGGACCTCCGAAATGCTGGTCTCTGGCTTGAGACACGATGACAAAAACATTTCCCTATCATTTTGAGAAACATGATGATAATTTTCAATAATGGAGACTTCAGAGAAAACCTCAGGGTCAAGGGTTTGGGAACAATCTACTTCTAGGGATTTAATTAACTCTGCTGGCTTTATTTCGCAAATGACTCGGGTTTTTTGGCTGTTTAGAACGACTTTCTCTTCCCGGGAGTAATTTTCGACACACCATGATACGAATTCTGGGAAAGAAGGGATTTGGTCGGGGCAAAAGGCTATCAAAGACGACTGGTGAACTCTGTGGGGGTCTGTCCCTTCCTTTAACAATTCAGACAACCTAATTTTTATATCAGATATTGGAAACCTAATTAGGGTATCATAGACGTCTTCATCTCTATCCTCTAGGGCTTCTTTTGATTTAAAAACGTCTATATCGTGCACAGTCTCCATTTAAACGTTTCTTTAAACAAAATTCTATTTAAAAAAGTAGGACAGGTCACCCGACACTACCTGTATGTACCCGCCTTTCACCTTCTGTCGCAATCGCAGACCTCCACCAGTCTTCAGAGCTCTTCGGGATAGTGACACATGCAGAATGCCGTTATGTGGAGCCCCTTTTGTTTTATATAAGACTTTTGAATTAACTTCCCTGCACCTTTATGAATGCGGTTCATATCTGACCATTTATCTCGAGACTTTGTTTTGGACCGTCAGATCTCTCCTCCCTTTATTCCATCTGGTGGTATCCGCGATCAAAAAGCTTTTTTCTTTTCCGGTTTATTCTCTGCGCGGATCAGCCACCTGTTGACACCTGTTCGAGTGGTTTATTCTCCGCGACCGCTCTTCCTCATATCCAGTGTGCACCTTCTTAGATGCGGATGAAATAATGGCTTTTCATTTGATTAAGGTTTATATCGGCCCTCCGATTGCTACAAAGTATAACGCCATGTGCTATGACCCCACCACGCTTGCTCTATCTGCCATGTATCAGGTCCCACCCTGCCACGTGTACTGACCCCACCGCGCTTCCATATTTGGTGGTTCCGCCCGGCGCTATGGTGGTTTCCTTTACCGCTATATTACATATGCGGAAGGATGAGGTTTGGACACGTGTCCCGGCGGTATTGAGTCTGCTACCGCCCACATCTATTTGCCGCCGATCACTTTGGCGATGCGGGAATCAATATTGGCCGTTGATCGGGATTTTTGACATCTCCGCCACCGAAACTTGATCGGGGTTTAATCTTTTCACAAATTTGCTTTCGGACTTTGCATAAGTGGGTTTTTTCCTCTTGTTTTTGAATTGTCAACCTTTTCTTCAACCTCCTTTGTGATAATTTCTTCCTTTTTTGGACATTTTAGCAAACTTTTTGGATTTAGTCATTCTCAAACATTAGTGTCAACACATAGAATGCCAATCTTTTCTCTTGTTACATGAGAATTATGTCCAAACACAATGTATAGTTCAATGCGCTTTGTGTCAGTGATTATTTTAGCACCCATCTACATTTCATAGTTCAATACATCTTCCATCCTCTCAAATTCCTGGTGTATTTTCTCTATATCTAAAAAAATTGGATTTCCCTTTTATGATGGTCTACCTCTATACCAAGCCGGTAGATGTTGCAAGTTTGTTGAATTGTAGCAACAAGGGAATGCAAATTGTAATTATTCTTTCCACGGAACCTCTTCAAGAGACAACTTGAAGTTTTTATGATATCATCTTTACATCTTGCCATGGATTTGGCATTAATGTTATTTTCCTAGCACCATTTCTTCCTTTTGAATTTTCGTTTATCCTCCCACTTCTTGTAAATTGAGAGAAGAGTAAAAAGGTCTCCATCGAGATGGAAGAAACAAAGTTTTAAACAATCAGACTCTAATTTTTCTACCTCTGTACCAACCTTAAAAAATATCCTTCTTGCAATTTCCATCAAAGCTCCAAGTACAAGGCCCTCCTTACATAAACCCTAATAAAAATTGTCCAAAGTAATCGTTCCTAATCAAGGTTGGATAACCAACTTCACAAGTTTCAAACATAATTCAGTTAATTTCAGAACTTCCTGGCCACAAATCATTACACCTAACTGCACTAAATATTTATCAGCCATAATAATTGTCTCTTGGCTTGAAGATTGAAAAAAATCCAAAGATTCAAGATCGTGAATGGGAGACAAGAAGGACATAAGATATTGAATAAGTGTACTTCTTTTCGAGTATGGGATTCGTTGGTCTGTATTCAAAGCCACGTTCAACTACATATCTTTCAAATCACCAGAAGAAGCCTATGGAATATTTAAAGTGCCCAAAATTTGCTTCATTTGTTCTTCAATTAACCAATCCCATTGAAACTTCAAGTCCATCGAGTAAGAGTCACAAATTTGCTTTTTGTTGCACACTGTCACCATCAATACTTCACCTACGCTGCTTGAGACCTTCAAAATATTATCTTTACAAATATCGAATTCTAAAGAACTTAAATCAATGAGAAATTCCTTTATCCTACTGTTTGCCCAGGTGCTTAAATTTATTTCATCCCAAGTTCCTGCACGATTCCAGACTGATCCCAAAGGCGCTGATTGTTGTTGTTGATTTGATAAATCCTCCACCAAGAGTTTGTAAGGAGTGAAAAGTTGTGTCGCTTCGGTTGTGGTCATTACTAAACCTTGTTTTCCATAATTATTCATTTTTACATTGTAATGAGGAAAATACCTTGCAATGCCTAGAGTACCATCCATTTCTTGAGTCCACGTTGAATTCAAATATAGATTCTCATAACACTCTAGCAGCGAGACCCCTGCATCTGCTGCTCGAGCAGGTTCTATTCTACTCCATGTTCTGTTCTACTTTTGTTTTATAGTTGCATAGCATTTCCAATGCAAGGCAAACAACTACAAGTTACACACCAAATTGGCGAGCAATCCTAAATCTCTCTATAAACTTAATAGGTAGGACTAAACTATTATGACCCGACACTAAACTTTTCCATCTAGGTCGATTGATCCATAATGTAACGTCCGGAGGGATCTAATGGTCAGTGAACCATAGATTTTAAATGGCTAATGTCCCATATATTTTAAATGGTTAATGTCGCATAGGTTTTATATGGGGTTTCCATGAGAGGAAATAAAAATATTCTACTCTAAATGCCATCTTTGTGCAACTTATAATGTGTTAAACCATATATTTATGGTTAATGCCTCATAGATTTAAAATCATATCTCAATAGATATCAGTGATTTTACTATCCCCTTCTAAATATATTTTGACCATTAAATAATTGAAAAGAGAGATAAATTAATATTAAGTTAATTTTAAAATTACAGTCAAGTTAAGCATCAAATCAATTGGATATATAAAATTATATACATCAAAACCTTCAACTTAAGAAATGTGATTTTCTTTACAATCTTTCATTAAATGGATATTTCCTACCAATTTCTTTGAATTTAGGATAGTTTTGGAATGCCCTAAAATAAAGTGGAGAGGGTTTTATGGGGAAAGGAAATTATTAAAAGAAATTTGAAAACCTAAAACGCAAGATAAGCACCAATTCTCATATTTCATAATATTAAGAATCACTTTCAAGTGAGGATAGATGGAAGTGGATACATTATGGAAGTTATCTTAATGTAGACAAGTAAGCAATGTGCTATATCCTCTAATGAATGATCTTATGAAGTGGAAGAACCATATAAACTGAAAAAGGCCATCAATAACACTAATCACTAGACTTTGTAATATTTGTAGGTTCATATTGACCTTCAACAATTAAGACACTAGAAATGGATGGGATGTTTGCAAAACTTTATCTCATAATCATTTATAAAAATGGAAATATAACACATAGGAAGACATCCTATTGATTCTATGTGCATTGAAGATCATATCTTTAGCTTATTTGGTGCACATGGATCCTTTCACTCATGATTCATACAAAGATGAAAGAACATAAGATTACAATTTCATGAAGATATTTCATGGATACAAGGCCAAAGTCATGAAGAATCAATTAAAGTGACAGCAAGATTTAGTATCATCTCCAAGATGCATTTCTCAACAAGATATATAAGTGTTTTACACCTATATAGGTGAGAGAAAAAAACTAATAACAGAGACCCATAACTCTTATGTTGGAGGCCATTTTGGTTTTGAGAAAACAAATAATAACTTGTAGATATGTGTCTTGTGCCAAATTCAGGAAGATGTAGATTGGTTCATTAGAGGATGCATACTCCATTGCACTAGTAAGACCAACAATGGGAAGGAAGGTTTATATCAACATATACATATAAGTACTAGACCATGGGAGAACAATACATTTTGTGGGAGGTTTTTCAAGAAGCATGTTACGGATTTTGTAAATAAAATAGTGTATAAACCAATGTACACCAAATATGAGAGTGAAACATAAATCCTAAAGTTATAATAGAGATGAATTAAATAATAAATCCTTATATTCATTCTCCATTATTTCTGGATTCATTGTGTTAAGGAGGGGTTTATTGATGTTTCATACCTACGATACGCAATCCATATTCTTACCTATCATGAAGATGGACTACATATCATAGGTCCGAAACGTCGATAAACCCCTCCTTAACACAATGAATCCAAAAATCATGGAGAATAAATTAGCACACTGTGAAATCCTGAGAGAGAAAAATCATTATATTCATTAAGATAATCCTTAATTATAATGATTGTAACTACATCTCTCTATATAATATTCCCTATCTTTCCATATAATATCCCCAATTGTACTTGTGGGTCCCCTATTAAATATTCATGTAACCACATTACCTATATATTCAACACCATATATACATCCCATGGAGTTATAACATATCACCCCATAAAAAGGATTCGTCATCAAATGTTTGTAGCTAAGGCTTTTATATGTGATGAAACCTAATAATAGTAATGGTTATTTATATTTGTTCTCTCTTGCTACTACTATTGATTATCCATCCATCTATATTTTTTTTTTTTTTGTCAATTCTTCATGGCTTCCTTTCCTTTGATTGCATGTGCATTATTATAGCTTCTCCAATTTGTTATAGTTTTTGTTCTTTGATAACATCACATTAAATAATGGTCCCTTTTTGCCTCATTATATGAACCATTGATTATTTCATCTTCATCCTTTGTAATGTTGACACTTATTGTATTTTTTCCGATATTTCATTGTAAAGAGGTATCAATATGGTTCCACCATTAATGGTGCTTCGTAAATTTTGATGCCCTTATCACCCCCTCTCCTTTTTGGTACAATGACATGCTCCAACTATTATAATTATTGACCTTCAATTGCTTCTACTTTTGAGATAATAAGATCATATTTTTCCTTCATATTTTCAAGATGATGTTCAAATTCAACAATTATTTTATGGTGACCTTCTTATACCTTCTCATCCTTCTCCTTTTGTACTAAATGGTTGATGTTATCCATCATTCTATCCTTCTTCGATTATAAATTGAACTTTTAATTTGACATATATTCAAAATTTAGGGTTTCTTCAACCTTCTTGCCAACATAATATTCAAGTGTTTAGGTAGTTTATTCATCTATAATCTTTCAAAATACTAACTAATGACATAGACCATATCCTTAGTCATATTATATGATTCCTAAGAGTGATCTCCCCGCAAAGTGATATTCTTAGCATGTACTATAGCAATGTAAGATGATCGAAGAGTTTATGGAAGCATGGGTATAGGTGAAAATAAGGGACTTCCTATATACCCAAAGGTACATGGAAGATTAAATTTCTAAGCATATTTTATGTAATGTGGTACTAATTGCTAGATACCAACATAGGTTCACTAGGGAGCCCAACCAAGTGACTCAAATTTCCTACATGTATGTTTCCTAGTACTGGTTTTTTCCTAGTAAATAGCATATATTTGTGTTTAAAGATGCTTGAACATGTTTCTAGCTTTAAAAAAATATGTAAAAATTGGACATGTGCTAGCATTGGAAATGTAGCAACCCAAAAAAAAGGAATGCAGAAATTTTAAAACTTTTATTTCCTTTTCTTTTCACTATATTGAATATTTCTATAATTTCTCTCATTTCAACAACATACATCTTTCCCTACCACGATTTAAAATTTGAGAGTTATACTTCTTTCCCTTTTCAAGGATCATACTCATACACTCATAACCTAAGTCAATTATATAAAAATGATATATATGAGACTCATTGGAAACTCCTATCTCTTGTAAGTAAATTTTGTGGCTGAAAACCAAATGTGACTTTTCACCTGTTTAAAAGTCCTTTGATTTGTCGCAAGATAATGTCTTCATTTTGACATAGGCAACATATCCTATTGCTTATTTCGTTAGTATTATCATTTTATAATGGACAACTGCCCACAATAATTCATTGTGAAATTATCATAACAATTTGTTGTAACTATAAACAATGTCATAAACACCTCTACAAATATATGAGTAATTACGATAAGTTCTAACATTTGTTTCTTTTTCAACAATCCCAAAGTATACATATCTATGAAAAACCAATGCTCACACTATATATCTGCATATCTAGATTTATGAGAAAAATATACCCAAAACCATATGTAATTTTCATTGATCAAAAGTAAATAAACATAAACTATAAATAGATTATCGGTAATCATATATATATAAAAACTCCACAACCTTCCATTTTAAACATATACAAAATTCTCTACTTCCATATGTATCCATAATAAACCATGCAACCCTCATGAGAATCAAAACTCATATTCTTTTATCAAGAGCAAGACAAAATACAGTGTTATCATAACATTTTAATAAATACAATTTGTATGTAATTAACATAAATTTTCATTCCAAGCCATATGGATTATTGAATTTCATTAGCAGTTCAGCTTGGATATTCAACAGGAGTTTGGCATAGGAGACAAGGGTGACAACTAAACCCTTAAAGTACATATGGACTCTAAGATTCAACAAGAAAATGTGAGAGGCAGGCGTCGAGCAGAAAAGAGTTGTCACATAAATGAGCGATCGCTCAAGGGAGTTAACCAAACTGTTTTTCTCCGCTAGGGTTAACCTTCAAATATTATGAAGATTCTACCACAAGATCTACGATCGAGAACCGAGGGGGTATTAATTCCCAACTATATCGCACCATCACCATAATAGACTAATTGTTTTCTGCCCAAAACACATCACTCAACTGCTACATCACAACCCAAAAATAATGGGCGGATCTCACAAGGAAGAACATGAAAACGCCGAGTTGACAAGTAGGGAAACATTCCAAAAAGTTATTGAGGGTTCTTGTCTTTCACTTAACAGTAAGTTCATGAAATTTAACAGCTATTTGCAGACCATGACCATCTGCACGTCGCATGCACTCCACAAACGTATTACACAGGCCTTAATACCACAATTCACTTGGTACTTAACACACAATCACTTCAAATATATAAAATAATCGACTTAACCCTCCAACCTTTAAATCGAGGTCCCTGACACATTTCACAATCTTTTGATAGATTGGTCTAGGGCTCGCTTCCTACATTTCACATACTTAGTTTCTTCAATATACAGACAGGGAGGTGAACGAAAGGATTGAACACAGATAACAATTCTTGATTGTAACCATATCTGAGAGCATTAACATGATCATACACAAAGAATTACACTGAATAATAAAATTTGAATGAATTCATGTGCTAGCTAGAGTTAATATATAAGGGAAAGCAGGATGGAAAAGTGTGCAGGTATTTCCCATGAGATGTTGTAGTTGTTTCTATGAACATTCCACACACTAAACCCGACTAGACCAGAAATTGGATAGTATTTGGTTTAGGGACTGAAATTTTGTTAAGAAAATGCCAGAGAATTTGATGAGACAAGAATGCCTTGTAGCACTAGGAGATAGGATGACATGGCAGAGAGATGTACCTGGAACTAATGTGGTGCTGTCAGGATGATTCATGAAGATGGATGAAACACCGAAATCAATGAAATGTTGCTGGCCACCCACGCTCGTGAAGGTTTTTTCTGCCTGCCAACTCCAGTAAAAAATTCATTACACATATCTTGAGAGCTGGAGATACCAACAGAAGCAATTTATGGAAATAACAACAAATAATGCATACGCTGAGGCTATTTAGTTTATATACCAGTTGGTGCAAGGAGGAAATGTGCCCTAAGCAGGCATAGACTGGATCTCGTAGTTGATCATGTGCCTTGTAGGATTTGTGACAACTGTTTGGCAGCGCTAGATTATGAGAATATATAGCAAATATTTCCAGACAATGCTCACCCCAAAAATCTTATGAACTGTTGAAAAATGATCACCGCCTTCATCATAGCCTTAGTATGGAGAGAACAACATCATTTCACCCATTTCCTTCTAAGAAACTTACAAGCCCTGAAGGCGCTCCTCCAATGCACAAGATTTGAACTACCGAGTCCCGACGGTGAGTTTTCTGAGGTATCCTTGATGGATCTTCTTCCATGGCGAAGAAAGGAGGAAATTGGTGAGGAACCATCCTTTGGTAACTTTTGTGGAGCGCGGGCATTTGAGATTTGAAATTCAAATTCGCTTTTTTGAACACTGTGTCTGAACATTGAAGGGACATGATATATATATTATGCATTATATGCATGGACTTGGTATATGACATACATTAGATTCTTAATAAATTTGTGGTCAAAATAGGTTATTTTGATATAAGATTATTTTATTTTTTATATATTTATTTATTCTTCAAATATAGGATCAAAATAAGATTGAGTTACAAATTTTTTAATTGAACTAGCTCAGACTTTAGAGTGCTAACAATATATTAAATGCACTAAATCTGTGAAGTTGGTTATTATTACAGCAAACTAAAGAATTGATGGGCATAATTCTATGAAATCATATTTATGCAGACTAAGTACAATGCTTCGAAAGATATAAGTTGAAAATAGAAAAGCACTACAAACATAAAAGTTGAAACTATTTTAGAGGGAATACAAAACCAAATTATAATAAGGGAATTTCTCTACTCATTTTCATTACTCAAACATAACAATATATATACACATTTACAACATTTGCCTTACAACTATGTTTGAGTTCCATGGTAGACTCTCTTAATTGCCATGTCTCAAGACCATCTAGCTAACCCCTCTCAAATGACAACCATTTTTTTATTATTCATGTTTACTCATGGTGCAGCTTCCCCTACGCTTCATCCATCTTCAACTACTCTTTAACTTCCATATGACTACTTGAGCACATCTTTGTCGCTTCAACTTCCACATTGATATTTCATCTTCCCTTAGTGCACTTCATATGTCATGCACAGTTACCCCATGCTCATCATGTGCACTCATTGTCATGCACATTTTTGCTCACATGCACTTGACTCATAGTTGGAATAACTAACTTGCATCCTCCTTGGATGCACATTCCACTTGAGCACACCCCTCAAAGTATCGCATGTTTTTTTTTGTTAATCCATGCATGATCGACATTATGTTATTTTCTCTTTCCGTACCACATTATATCTTCTATGTTTTCTTTTGTATCAAACTTGCTTGTGTAACACTAGCATGTACCAAGTACTGGTACATGCTAAGTACTGTACTTCCTTGAAGCTTGTACCAAGTCGCTTAAGTAGTCCTAGTCCCCTTGTTGTTACAACTATGTTTGAAATTCATGCAGGCAAGCATTCTTTGAAATTGGTGTTCGTGGAAACAAAAAAGGGATCTGATTCATTGGAATACTGGTTGTGTTCCAATAGGTTTCCACTGTTCCAGCAACCAGTATTCATGGAGACAGAATCCAAAGGAGCATGAGAAAACGACTTCAACCATCGAGCTATTGACTCATCAACCGTGTGAGCTCCATCGACCATTCAACCAATGTTACATAACGATGTGCGGGCTCCATCGACCATTCAACCAATGTTACATAACAATGTGCGGGCTCCATCGACCATTCAACCAAAAGTTGTTTGATAGTGCACAGAGTCACATTGTATCGTTTTGTGCGGGCTCACAGTTATGATTGGAGACTAGTCCTTGGAGGGTGCACAAAATGGTACGTTGTGCAGCCCCTCTGTAATGCCAAGAGTCAAGACCATGATCTCTGCACAAAACTAAACTCGTTGTCCCATGTGCAAGCTTGACTCTACATGCGACGATACACATTTGATGGTTGCACCATGGTCTTGCGGGCTCATCATATACACATTGGCCAGTGCAAAGGCGATTTGTGCGAGCTCACCATCATAATATGTGACTGGTCTTAAGAGGGTGCACAAACTTTGCTTCGTACTTTGTGCAAGCTCTCGTCACATGATGTTGCAAATAAGATTGGACGCACAAATCGTATGATATACCATATGATATAACCCATGTAACATTTCATCTTTTTTCACCACTTTTCATATGCCATTTTCGATATGTTACATGGGTGTATAAAGCTATTTTTCCAAGGACGCTTCTTCGAAAATACTAAGTCTTTTCTTATTTTTCTTTTAGGTTCACGCTTTGGATGGTTTAGGGGTGAAACAAACTGAGGGTTTTCATCAAGTGGAATTTAAGCTTATGGAATCAGGGATAGTTTTCTCACTCATATTTTGTCAAACTTTTCAAGGATGAATTGCTTGTACAAAAAGAATAGGCAGTAAGGGCAGGGGGGGTTTACTATATCCAAGTGTATGGCATGATAATAAAAAAACCTGTAAAGGAGAAATATTAGACATGGTATGATAAAACATACCTTATAAGGACTCCGTCCAAATTGTAGTTGTATAGACATCATTAAAGAGTAACAACACTTGGATCAGTGGCCTTTAGCTCAAAATTTCAGGTGGGGCCCCACATCACATAACTTGGGGAGTTGTTGAGGGATCAATAGATTATTACATACACCAAAGGAGAAGCTCGAACTAGGCATAAAATTACTTGTGGAAGGTATTCCAAGACTAGGAAAACGTAGGGTTGGAATGTGTTTGCTAATAGATGGCATTATGAATGAAGAGACATTGGGAACATGCGGCATATGGGTAGAAGAAATGATTTTGATAACTAAATATACATAAGAAGCATTAATGTTTCCTCAAAAGACACTAGGTGTAGTGGAAGTACATCCCATGCTTGTTAGATTAACCATAATTTGGTTCTAGACATATTATGTTGTACATTTTGAACAAATTTAAAGGGATCTATGGGAAAAGGTACATCTAGTTGTATCAAGACATGATCGTCAAGTTGGGTTAAGGGAGGATTATAATGGGTCAGTGTCTAAATTTCAATAACTTCAATTTTAGGTGTCCCTAAATATTCGGTTAAGTTATGTTCAGTGTATGTATAAATAGGTACTTCTCTTTCAAGTCTCTCTCAAATTATCAATGTGTGATTGTTTCTCATCTTAGCCTATGTTATAGTTATTTAACCATTTGCAGGTCAGAGGTGGTTTGACACTTTTGGTCGGAGACCTTCTTAACCCCAAGACTTACAAGTTAGATAGTAAACCACATTTGCTTGTTTTAAGTTTAACCAAATTTGTCTTTTATGTAAGAACAAACAAAACTAAGGAATTTTATGACACAAATCAACAAGAATAAATAACATGTGCAATAATTCTACCAACATCAATAAGAAAATAGAGTAGGGAACCCTCCAACAATTAGATTGGAAGTATGAAGTCTTAGGACCAAAATGTGAAGGTGAGAATGATGCATTTACGGTAACTCTCACACAATATGAAAATACTCTCATGAAGACAAGTACCCTCCAAGTGAGTTGAAATGGTCTTTATAAGTCTACCTTAGGTATCGCAAGCACGCCCCTCTTATAATCATTTGTGTGAAATTAGAAAAAACCATTAAGATTACCATTTCACATATCAATGGTTGAGGGGAACAATTGTGGGTTAGGTGTTTGGATATAGCTAGGGAACATGGGATGTATGTATCAGGCCTAAGACTCTAAGAGAATTGGTGTCACCTTAAGGAATTTTCAATTATATCAAAGCTCCTATACATGCTTAACTTACTAGACATGCAAGAGGGGATAATCAGGTGGTTTTTACATGTACTTCAGATATAGGAGCATCATATAAATACCCATCTTAAAGAAATAGGCACAATCAAGCTAATGTGAAGTTTAAACTCAAGCAAATATGTCAATCGAAGGAGGAAACTGTTGAATTGCAAAGAAGCTCTGAATCACTAAAAAAGGAAAATGTGGCCTTCCAACGTAGTAGATCGACGATGTAATAATTTGCCATAACATTCTCCAATGATTGTTTATGTTTAGATATATGCAAATACCTAAAGTACTCAAATGCATTTCTAAGTAATGCTCTAGGTGCAAACTTATATGTTTTTATGCAGTTAAGTTTAACAAGCATTTTCACTAGGACCCCAGTGCCGCATCGTTGGGCTTCCCCGTTCCTTAATTTCATTTCCCTGACATGGCACCACTCCGTCGGGTCCAGTCATTCGTAGTTTCCATTCTTCGGCAAGGTACCACGTCATTGGGTCCTTGCGTCCACTCTTTCCGTTCTCGATAGAGTACCGCACCGTCGGGCCCTTCTGCCATCATCCTTTCATTTTGACTTGTGGGAACTTAATGTAGGGATTTCAGGATCCGTTACCTTCTATCCTCTGTCTACACGCTATTAGGGACTAATGGCACTGAGGAGTGAGTCCGTTCTCACTACGAACCCCCCAAATCGTACGTGACCAGCTCTGTCGTGGCCCACCTCGTATGCCCTCACGCTTTCCTCTTGAGCAAGCGGATCAGTGCTTATCTGCTCAAGCGTGGTATTCCGTCAGAAGTCGACATCGTCGTCGCTCTACCTGTGTGTGATTTGCCCGTACTCTACGACCCTTCATATTCGTTTGTGTGTCCGTCGGTGAACCGTTTCACCTGTCGCTACACACATTTCTCACAAACGTAAATTAGTAGCAATGTCCTCAATAATCACAATTTGATTTATAAATCTGTTACTTCATTAAGCATCTATAGTTTACTCAATCGTTACTCATTCGTCTAATCACATAATCAATTGCACAACTAGTCGTTAAGCACCATTCATATGTACAATTTTCATATCAAAGTTAATTGTTAAACAACATGAAATCGTCCATTCACAATAACTACTCAAATGCACATATATCAATCAATCGTAATCATAAATATACTCAAAATAAAATCATAGGGTTATTTTATTAATGTTTCAAACAGTCAGGTCACTCAGCAGGTGCCCTCAATGTCTACAGTAGTCTAGGGGCACTACATACACCCCTACTTATTTAGAACTTCGTCCCGAAGTTCAAAATAAATGCGGAAATCTATGATGCATCTTAGCTGCGTCCTCCCAAGTCGCACAGCTAGGACTATAAATGTCCCACTACACTTGACTTGATCAATCCGTGCTAATCATTAAGCAAGATGTAATCAATCAATTATCCCACCCCACACAATATAATTTAATTTCTTAATTCATTTATCAATTATTATCGTCATTCACATCTTCATGTTTTCCTCAATCATTTAAGACATAACAAGGCTCAAGAGACCACTATATCGAAGTTGTTTAGCCGGATCGCTTGACAGGTGCCCTTAAGGTCCATAGTCATTCTAGGGGCATTACATACACCCCCTCTTAAATAGAACTTCATCCTGAAGTTAATTTTTGTTCTTGTACTTTCGACACTAAGCTTTATCTTAATTTCCTATTTTCATCTTCTTTCCATTCCCTTCTATTTTTCTCCAACAATCATGGCCATAAGCACAAGTGGTTCTAATCATTATTATTATTATTTTTGTTTTCCAACATGGTTCCAATACATTCTCAGGAACTCAATCATAATTGTGTATAATATCAATTCGATAGTACATTCAATAACTATCGGTCCCAACTAGATTTTCGATATCACTTTTTCTTGTCATTAGTATCATCATGTTCAGCTCCATGAGCTTATCATGTATTTCCCTTATGTCTTCGTTTATGTTGTCATAGGACCACTTCGACAGATTCATCAAGTCGCACAAAGTGTCTTCTTAACCCTATCAAGTTCCATCTCGAGGGCTAGTTGTCATTTTATCATGTTTGATTATGACCTAAGGTTAGCTTCATTGCGTTCTATTTATTATGCTAATCGTCTCCATACTTCTTTTTACGAAACATTGCCTTCATTTGACCATTTCAATACCATGGTTAAATTTCAAGTTCGTAGTCATGAGTTTTCATAAATGGTTTTGTCGTAATGCAAAATGCATGTCATTGAGTTCAGCTCATCATACCAGTCACATTGATATCTCGTTTTCAAATTTTAAGTTGGTTTCTCTTCCTCAACAATCCGTCAAAGTCTCGCCAATCTGAGCATATTGGTGTCTTATCATTTAAAATTGATCAATTTTTCGTCATTCAGCAAATCCACCGATTATATCCGTCCACTTGTTTTCTCATCATGGCTATGTAGAAAAAGGTTTAAAATATCGTTGGTCTTTGTTCCAAGTTTCTCCGAGTAGATTTTTCTTAAAATACAATTTTACGTTATTGATACCATCTCTATTCGACAATTTAATGCTCGTAGTTAGTGAATGATTTTTATTTCTTCTTCTTCTTCTTCTTCTTCTTCTTTTTTTTTTATACTATAAGTGTCTACTCCTAAGTTATAGTTCTTTGGCTTTCCAAAGCATTTGTTCTGGAACAATTATTCCATATGTGAATTGGCAAGGATCTCTATCATAGTTGAAATATATCTTAAATACGTAACACTTGCAAACGGAAACCCTAAGGGTACAATTTGACAAAAAGGAAGGCTATGTCTTTAATCTTACAACCTACAGTCCCCTAAGTGAACTGTGAAATATAGGCATGTGTTAACTTTTCATCTAGTTCATTTTATAACATCAAGAAATATCATAACAGTATCTTATTTTTCAACCAGTTCATATTATCATATAAACGTAGTATAAATATAATAATACATTAGCCTTTCATAGTATCCCATAAAATAATTATGAACTATAAACAAGGCATTAACCTTTCCTTTACATCTTGCTATCCCATTAACGAAATATGAAATATGGTGATGCATTATCCTAAATTTATCTAATTCATTTCATCACATAAACGTAATATAAAATATAATATAATAATACATTTAACTTTTCAAATTACATAAGAAAGTACAAAATATAGAAAAAATATTAATCTTTCTTCTACTTCCAGTTATCCCCAAAAAAATATGTAATATCACACTACTTTATACTATCATGCATAAATAAAAAATATTACAATATCTTTCAACTAAATCTTTTAATTATAATAAGGTATTATAAAATATAATAATACATTAACTTTTCATCCATGCCATAAATAAATATGAAATAAGAACATGCCATAAAGGAATATGAAATAAGAACATACCATACATTATCATCCATTTCATGTCATTGCATAAATGAGAAATATTGCAATATTATTCAACTAGTTTTTATAATTATAATAATGTATTATAATTATTGACGTAGTACCACACGAAGCGCCACACAGTCCCATCGAAAACCTGCAGGTTGATCATGAGCCAGCTGCAGCCATATCCTAGAGATCTCATCGTATAGAGTCTCGCTCCCGCCATATCCTCAAGGTTCAACGCCCATCTACCTACATTCAAGGTAGTGCAGTCCATTGCAAAATGTCAAGAGACCTGGTCCTCATTCTCATCCTGCAAATTCCTATAGCTGGAGCTGCTGAAACAGTGTTCTTGTCCTCTGCAAATTAGAACCTGAATCCTATTGCGAGCAGCTGGAGCGGCTGAATCGTCCTCCTGTAAATTAGAACTTCAGGTACTCCTCGTCCTACAAATTCCTATCATTCTCGTCCATTTAGTTTAGTATCTGGATTTTGTACAAGGCCCATGGGGTATGGGTATTTTTGTGCCTTCTTCAAGTTATAAGAGGTTGCATATTTCAGTTACTGGAGATATCTATGAGTCTGTTGTATGCTTGAAAATCTTGATCTGAACATTCCCATATAAATTTCGTAGCAACGTTTTGTAGTTTGTATGTTCTTATTTCAAACTTTATCAGTTTTTAGAGGTTTGTACTGGTTCTTATACTTTGTAGTGATTGTTATACCGTAGCATGGATTTATATTTAGTGTACATGACTATTGCTCAAGGGACGCTCCCTCCAGTCACTCATCCTAGTACTTTTGTTTAAAGCACTTCCCAGCACAGTCTTTGCAAGGTCGGAAAGCCCCCCTGGAACAGATGGAAAAACCTTTTGAAGGTCTAATTTAGGAGCTTCACAGTAGCGAAAACACTCCAGCTCTCCATAGGAATCAGAAAGATGCTTCAGGTCAGAGTGCAAAGCATACCCTAACTTCAAAATGCTAGTTGAATGAAATACAGCTTTAAGGCACAAGTCCAGTGCACCTGGTTCTTTGTTAAATAAATTCACCATCTCAAATATAAAAACCTTTTTTGCAGTAGCAATCTCTGATATCGAAACCTACAGAATTAAAGGTAATTCAAAGTTCCAAAAAAATAAAAGACAAATCATCCTTGGTTAATCGAGACGATGGAAGGGATGATTTTCCATAACTTGATTGCAATTATATTTTTGAGGATCTTGTATTAAACGTTGTAGAGGGAGATGGGCCTAAATCTATGTACAAATGTCTATATTAACGTCGTTTTCCGTGAAACCGTTTTCCTGTATCGCACTGAAACATTTGCTCCGATGGATGTCCATCAATATAACCCTGGAATCCATCAGTATCACCCTGCATCCAAGCATCAGATGGTGGATTCCAAGTATCTAGGCAATGTGATGAATGGTAAACAACCTTTAACACCCTGCCCGACTGCGCGATCGTCGCTTCAGATAATTTTTTCATAAATGTTATTCGTTTGAGTAATCTTTTCCAACTTGGGCAATTCATTACGATTTGGTGGAGAAACACTCAGTATTAATGCAACCGTCTGACATGCTCGCGCAGCCATGCCCATTTGAATTTTGAATTTTGAAATTTTTTTTTTCGCCTTACTACCAGATACAAGTGACATTGCCGCTTCCCACCCTCGTTTGAGTTCGAACATATTCATAGATAGGAGCACACGATATTTTTTTGTCACTGGCCTGGAGTTTAATTCACAGCCATGGCTGACCTAAAGCCTATAAAATCCCATTTGTATGGATGAGCTGCTTACTATCTTATGAAAATATGCCTCCTCAAATGATGATGAGAAGCCCAAATTGAGAGTAAGAGGTTATATAATTCTCTTTGTGGAGACTTTTGCGGGGGATTTCTCCCTACTTCATGTCTAAATAATGACACTGATATTACTATTTGCATTTTACACCACTGTCATTACGATTTTCATTTACACCTCTCTCACTCTGCTGTCGTGACTATGCAAATTTAGGTAGTTACCATCCGACTCAATTTTCCAGCATGATGAATCTTTACCGCCAACCTTTACAGGTTTTGTAAATGGGAGTAAAATGGTACTAGTGTAGTGTTCTTCCGTAAAAATATATTAAGAAAGGGTTCACTCAGGTGTAGAACTATAGACTTATTTGATTATTCTGCCAACTCAATGCAAGTTTTGGTTACAACTCTTTTGACATTAACATGGTTCGAAACTTTTAATGTCAAAAATAAAAATGTATTTTATTTTTAGATAGTTTATTTTTTATTTATCAAATTTAAAAAATGTAGATGTTATAAATTGTGAAAACTTTAATTTTACAATACCATGAATCTGGGTTTTTGACAAATGGTACTGACATGATAACATGATAGTAATTTCACAATTGCATTTAATATAGGCTGTTATTAGGTTTTCTTAATATAATGGATCTATATTAAGCATAACCTCTTCTCAATTGAAATATATACTTATTGTTGTGCTCCAAACTAACTTTATATGAGTCGATTGAATTGTAAAAGTTTGTAACTTCATATGAGTAGGATGATTTGTAAAAGAAATATATACTTATTCTTGTGTTCCAAACTAACGGCATATGACTGGGTTGAATTGTAAAAGTTTGTAACTCCATATGAGTAGGCTGAATTGTAAAAGTTTGTAACTCCATATGAAAGTGTCTATTGTTTGGATTTTTTTAGTATTTTTTAAATTATTAATGATATTTTAATGGAATTTAATATTTATGTTAATTACTTTTAAACCATTCACATTATCACATTATCATTGATGTTTATCTTAATTAAAAAAAAATTATCTAAATTATCAAAACATTTTATGATTTTGGTTTGGATTGTTTATTTTATGAGATTGTTTAAAAAATAAATATTTGTCATTAGAATTATCAAAATATTTTATAATTATGTTTTTGAAAAAACATTTAATGATTTTGTTGACTTGAATTATATTACATCATTTACTGATTTTTTTTTTCCACTACCCTTGATCAATGCATTGATTGCATTATATCATCTCAATTATTGGCATATGACTTGTACCACATCTCCTTCATCTTGTTGCCACATATTTTCTACTCATCCCAAGGATTTTTTTGAATTTCTCCTTTCCATAACACTTACTTAAAAATGAAGGGCTAACATAGAACATGTTATTATGAGTGTATAAATATTATTACGTCTAAATTTATGATAGAAATAGGAAGTGTTCCCCTTGTCATCCATAAGTAAATGGAATAGTTGAGTGATTTAATAAAAAATTTGTAAAAGCATTTAATAACAATCCACCAGTCTTTGGTCTTGGAACCCTCTCTTATTCTTGAGGTTTTGGAATCCTTAATTTTCTTTAAAATATAGATAAATTTCTAGGAAATAGTTTACATTGTATATGGAACACTAACTCTCTCCTTTTTTTTTATCATTATATAATTACACCTACATATTTTTTGAATTTAATTTTATGTAGGATGTTAAATATAATAAATACTAAGACAATTTGATTAAATACATGGATTTATTAAACCCTAGATCTTCACCAAACCACTTAAACCACTCTTTATTATTTATTTATATATATTTATTTATTTATTTATTTTCCAAAATTTTAAATATTTATATATATTAAATTTAAATATTTTAAATTTCTCCCTTAAATATAAATTATAATTTAAATTTTATCTATGATAATTTAAATATAACTTCACCAACCACTTCAACCTAATACTATAATTGACCTTAAAACTTTAAATCTATGAAGAACTTTTAAATTGAAAGTTCGTGAGTAGCTTTATATTTTTAAATATTAACTTTTAATTTTTTAACAAACCTAGGTTATAACATTATATGGAATCTAATTATATTTAAATAAAATAATACTAGCGCTATATAATTATACACGAAATTTAAATAAAAATATATACAAAATTTAATTAAATATAAATAAAATAACACTAGCATTATATAATTATATAAGAAATTTTACCGAAACCCCTTTTTTTTGACATGGTATTTCTTTTTTTTCTTTTTTTAATTCTTATCAACAACTAAATTAAATTAAATTAAATAATAATTAAAAAAATTAAATTAAATTGAATTAATTAAAAAAAAAAAAAATTGAATTAATTAAATTAAATTAATTAATTAAATGACATTAAATTAAATTAATTAAATCAAATTAAATTAAAAGTCATTAAATTAAATTAAACGAATTAAATTAAATGAATGTTAAGAGACACTACATTAAATTAATAAAATTAAATTAATATTTAAAAAACATTAATTTAAAATAATAATAAAAAAAAATCAAAACAATATAAAACGCAAAAAAAAACCTTTTCTTTTTCGCATGGGGATTGACGCCAAGGCAGGATGGACGGCTCTCCTTAATCCGCGTTGGCAACATGCACGCATGGTAAGGGTGGTTGGTGGTCGCGCAAAGGAAACCACCATCCCACGTGTTCATTCCTTACTCGTCCGCATACCAATAAAGCGGTATAGTAAACCACTCATGGGCAATGCGGAAACTGTCTCACGTGCCGTCAAAAGTATGCCTATTTAAGGAGGAAATAAGGTTTTATTTGGCATTGTAGGGCTTCTTCCCGCGTGGAGAGATCGCGGTGCTGAGCGCTAGGGTTTAAGGGTGTGCGTGATGTGTTGAGTACGTAGACCCAAGAAGGTAATGCTCTTGTGAGAGCTCTGTGCTTGAAATTCGATGGAGTGCGTTGTTCCGACTCGTCTTGGTAGCTGGTTGTCTTGGAGCTAAGCGCATAGGCTGGCCTTGGAAAGGATTGCTCTGGCGCTTGCAAGGTGGTTGAGATGCGTGGCAGCCCCCATGGGTGTACTGGTGCGTGAGGGCCCCCTTCAGGATTGGCCTTCGGTCATCTGAAATGCTCTTGGTGTTGAGCGATAAGGCTTGGCCCAATAAAACAAAGTGAAGAAAAATATCACACAGATTTGAAACTGTCTGAAATTATAAATGTAAGGTTATATTACATAATCCCAAAATAGGTTTTCATGGGGATAATATTTGTTAACTAAAAAGCTAATCCTCTTCCAGGAAACTAAGCTTTAATTTTATGTATATTATTTATAAATCCAACTCCATCGTCGAAATAATCTCTCCAACTACGTTAGTTGGATTTGTTACGATGCTTGTATTATAAACAATATTGCAGGCAACAATATTATTTGAATATTTGTTTTATGCCACATTTATTGAAATGAATGTTTAAAACAAAATGTTACAGGCAAGAAGGCAGATCTGCATTAAAATAATAGGAAATGAAAACTGATCACTTTGGCTGCAGGTCTGAAATTTGGAGAACCCTCTGTAAATCCTGTGCGAGACTCATTGTTTCGTATTTATTATGAATACAATTTCTTTATATAAATGCAATGAAGTGTTTTTTTTTTGTTAGTATTAAATTTTAGATCCAAATATTATAACGGTAATATATATAGTGTTGTAACTTGGTATATATGTATTTATTTATTTGTTTAAAAACATTGTACATCCCAAATGCTTTAGCATTGGATTAATATTAGGGTTTGAATATTAAAAGAGTGTATATAGAAATGTTGTTGTTTTTATGGAAAGGTTTGTTTAATGGGGTCTAGACTGAGCCCTAAATAAGCAGTTATATATATATCATTCAAATTCTGTTTATGTTACGCCTTACGAATAAATGGGAAAAGGCTCTTCAAATTATCTTTTTGTAGCCATCATACTGGTTTGTTATTTTCTAGTAAATTTCACTAAAGTTCCAGGTGTAGTTAGGCCCTAAGGTCTCAGTGTCTGAGCCTTGCGCTCTGATACCAACTGTAGTGCCCTATCTAGGCACTGGGTCTATTCCAGGTTATCAGGTTATACCTAGTTTTTCCCTTAATTATTGTTAGAAGAAAACAAGAGATTCAACCATCTATATTTCCGTTTCTGTAAATGTTTAACTGTCTTTTTTCTATATGTTTACATGTCTCTGCAGTTAAATAAACATAATCCTAAAACTTTCCATTTAATTCTATTCGTTTGACATGCATAGCTTGGAAATAAAAGAAAATACATTCTAATTAAGCTAGTTCAGAAAAATACCTGAAACCGTCGATTGCAGTAAGATAAGAAGATTTATGGAATGGATTCTGTAAGTTACCTTAACAACCCCCAAATGATGTGTCCACCCTGCCGATCAGCTATTATCGTGCTGACCCTAGGAAATCAACGGATTTCCTAGCCCCCAAGCCCACATACCGATAATCCCGACAGCCACTTTCCATGGTAATCATCCGCTGAGTTATCCCCCTCCTCAGTCTTTTCTTTTGAGTTTCCCACCTCCTCAAAGCTTCGAGTTAACCCCCTCCTCGGCA
The DNA here is from genome assembly GCA_027924585.1 of Larix kaempferi. NCBI lineage: Eukaryota > Viridiplantae > Streptophyta > Pinopsida > Pinales > Pinaceae > Larix > Larix kaempferi. The sequence goes on from BSBM01000673.1 coordinate 26,790,691, forward strand.
TTCCTCCTTTTTCACAAAAATCCTCATAGTTCTCCCACAATAACCCCCTTACTACTTTGTTAATTCTCCTCTTTATAGGAATCCACCTCCTTCAAAAGTCAACTTCCTTATCACTCCACTGCCCTAGCTGTCGTGGTCTTGGAAGTACATATCATTAATGCATCCCATTTTGAGGTAATAAGGTGGATTATATATTATTTTATATCATCCCAATTTCTCTCTAGTAATGGACTTATTCAATAATTTATTCAAACATATCCTTTTAATTTACTTGGGATGATTCCATTCGTTAATTAAATTAATAATTTATTTAATAAATTCATTATTATTCAACCCACTATAATTTATAAAAGGGATTATTATCATTATTATTATTAATTAAATAATATTAATAATATAATAATAATAACAATAACAATTAATAATAGTAGTAATTAATTTAAATTGTGAATAGTAATTTAAAATATTTATTTGGTTAATGGATAAGTGTCAACATAGTACCTCTGTGTATAAACAATGAAATATAATTAATGATTTAATTAATCATGATCAACGATTATATAGCACACTTCTCTATTATTAATGTTTAACTTTTATACTTCACCTCGAAGACAGCTTTACTTGAGGATAGTTACAATTAATGACATTTATTTTACACATGAGAACTTGATAATATTTTACTAATTAAGTCATCCACTAAACACTTAATTGACTTATCCATGATAACTTATATCATTGTTAAATCTTGATAAGTAGGTTGTAAACCAATATTATGCGCATGTGCATAATGTGCATGCGTGGCCAGCGTATGCACAGGACGGACATGTACTATAGACATACGTCATATTTCCTATGCATAAGAGCTAACTAATACTAATAATACTCTATGCAACTGAACAAGTATACATTCCTCATAATATTACTAAAACATCATCGGTTATTTTATCAGTTAACCTTTAAGATTTCATTTCATTATTCTTATGATTACATTTGTTTAATCAATCAGGTGCAAGGAAAGCTACCTACTACCACTAATTCCAATTCAATGAATACCCAACCCTCAACAGTACTAACTATCATATCCTCCCATCCTAACCTACTGCCACATCCTCCCTATCCTTCCTCTGCTAGTAGAAAAGTGGATGTTAGACTCATCGACCTAACCACATAGAACTTGAGAGCGATAGCGTCGGCTGTACAGCGGACCTATCCTCCCCTAGCAGGCATCCGACCGTCGTCATCACAACTACATGGGGAGCGTGTCTCAGCACGGCCCTCCCACGACTTCGAGTATCATAGGAACATAGGGCGGGAAACACATCCATCCCTCTCAACATACTGGGCCTACGCCCTTATCAAATCATACTCTGTTGCTCTTGAGATTATCAGTCCATGTCATCGTTTCATCAATTTCGGTTTCTAAGGTTTACTGCTTGGATAGGTTCTTCTCCGTATATCAGATCAAGTACCCGGCTATCCCATAGCCCTCGTGTCCTGTAGGTTAGTATTCCGCAAGATACACCTTTTATAACAAGCATTTCCATTCGATCACCAATTGATCCATATCATCAACATCATTTTATTTCACGTCACAATTCCATCATAGGTATGCATGGAATATAACAGTTCTATCAATTTCATCATAGGATGGCATCCACGTACAATGCCATATATTTCACATTTCATCAATGAAAATGCTAAAACATATATTTTCCATCCTATCATTGTCTGATCCTTTTTGTCAGCATCATTTATTTCATCACATATAATCATCAAATCGATCACAGCATAATGACCACATCATATATATCACATTTCCTCCAGGACGATTATCAAACATACACTATCATTATGAAATAAAAGAATCTCATGATAATCATAACTTTAATAACTGCATGAATATAGTAACATCATTAACACAGTAGCAACATATCATCATGTCTAACATGCCGAAAATATAGTTCACTCTGTCTAGCTGAGTCAAACAGATAACAAGCAATAAATTGAAAGGTGTCTAACTCATAAACATGCCTAGTCAAAATCTGGGGCGTTACACATTTTTTTTCCTTCTTCCCATATCCATACTATTCCAAAAGATGATCTTCATCATTTAATAAGGCTATTGATAGAACCTCTTCTTAATTCTGTAGGTTATTGTCTTTTATTTTTTTGGAACCTTGAATTACCTATATGAAACATGCTATAATAAAGCTTGGGAGTACATCCCTTTGGAGAGCTTCTATAAAGCCCTTGCAAAATTCATGGTAATTTACCTTGACCTTTGCGTCGTTTACATAGCGGAAGGATTGCTTTAGATGATAAACAAAATATAAAGTGTTTACCTGTGACAAATCTGAAAGAGCGTGCAACACTATGGAGTTCTCTGCTGCCATTTTTCCCATCCCCTTAAAACTGAGTACAGTAAGAATGTTATTGAGATAACAAAACGCTCAGAAAATGATAGAGCTTCAGAAGAAGTTCAACGTGTCTCAACGTGTTTGAAACCAATAAATTTAAACAGTATTTATAGATAATCTGCTGGGGTTAATTTTTTTTAAAGACGTTACATGTCAGGTCATATATCAGATCCTTTTTTAATCCAAAGAATTGGGTGGGTTTAATTTAGGTTTAAAAGGATACAATTTACCTCATATATGTTGGTTAGCTATCTTGTTGGTGTATGAGACTCCCTTGTTTACCCTTAAATACGATTGCTACTATCATTAAATATTCATCTTTAATTATAGGACTAATAAGAAGAAATCCTCAACTCAAAGATGTAGTTCTTGAGCGTATGAAAATGAGAATGTAGAGTATGATTGATTCCTTTGAATTCTTCCAATTGTTTCATACTTGATGGAGAAACAATAGTTGAGAAAACATGTTTGCAAATAAGGTTGCATGGTTACCAAAGGGGAAACTAGTGGAAAATGGGGACACCCCCAAAGTGGTTTTGTTACCATAGATATCATGAATTGAGTTGTACGCCAAGGAAAGAATCCAACACTGTCAATGCATGTTAATCGTTCCTCAAGCGTAAACATATCTACTAAGACAAGACATTTCATAGACGTGCATTTAAATTCCTTGTCTGCAGGATCTTCTCCTCGATACTGTCCACCATGATGGTGGACTCAACTTAATCCCAAAATTGAATTCGACACAAATCACATTTGGGATAATTGGTTTATAGGTTATCTTTTTTGTTGGTATGGAACAGGGGACTAGGTATAACACAAGAAGCAGGTATTGAGCTTGACCCCGAAACAGAATACAATTGATGCAGTGAACATATATCGAGTAAGCTTTAAATTTTTGGAATCATTCTGTCCATTATTGTAAGGAGTCTGGGTTATGATTTTATGTCTAGTCTTGTGTTGGAATTTTTCTTTAAACTTTATTTGTAGTCTTCATTTAAGAAACCTCATGAATTTATAATATACTTGCTCTGCTACTAGATGCATGTATCACATAGAGCCTTTGATTTGTATTTTTGACATTCCCCATCCCACTAAAATGGCCAATGATAGTGTCAATGAAATTAAGAAGATCCTCAGACAAATGACCTGCTAGCTTGTGGGCATGAAACATGCATAGAATACTTAAGTATTCACATCGAAAAACATGAATCCAAGAAGGAAAACATGAAATCTAGATTCCAAGAACTAAATATTGATTATGATAAAATTGCGTCAAACTCATAGATGCATTACAATATCATATTGGGTTTTGCAAGAGGTTCTCGACCAGATACATGATTTCCTAGTGTTTCAATTGCTTCAACGAAGGGGCATATTATTTATGAAGACATTCCAACAAACAACTTTAGCACTCAATGAGAACAACATGAATCAAAAAGATCAAGGAAAAATTAAAGCAGGACAACAAATGGAAGAAGGCCTCAATGGAAATTATCTTGGCTCTTAAACTTCTCATATATGCATTTTACTTGTCTTGTTTATTAGTAATTATGTAAAGCAGTATAGCACTAAATTTGAAATTCATAAGGTAGGTATTGTAAGAAAGAAAAAGCATCATGACCAATTAACATATTTGTTGAAAATATTTATACAAGAATACTATAATGTTTTTTGAAATTTTTGTACTTTTTATGTTATTTGGTTTGTCAACAACCTTTTTATAAATATATAACTACCTCTTTTTTGTGATATATATATATATATATATATATTTCCTATGGGATAGAGGAGGGTATCTTTTAACACATTGGTGACCCATTCTAAGTTTTCCGGTTTTCCCCAAGTACTGAACCGGTAATATTGGTGACCTAAATAACTATTTTAAATAATTGCCAATCATTTATTTGAATGTTGTATTTCTAAATTTCATTTTGTAAACCTCCATGGTATAATCAACTCTATGAATGTATGTAGGATGTAATATATGGCATTACTTGTACATAAAAATAGCTATCAACTCTATGAATGTATATAAGTATATGGCATTACTTGTACATAAAAATAGTTATCAACTCTATGAATGTATATAAGATGTAATATATAGAATTACTTGTATATAAAAATAGCTAAATAGCTAGTGTTTTTTATATTTAATTATTTGATATAAGTTTGTAACTTACAGATAGTTTCAATATATTGTACAGTTTCCATTCAAGTAGTCTTGGCTTCATAGCTTCTAGATTATTGTCTATCAAAGAAGCAAGACCAACTAAGATGAAGATTAAGTTATGGGAAAAAATGGCATTGGCATTGGCATTAGCTTTAGTCTTAGCCAAACAAAAAGTAAAGAAGAAGACTGGATTAAAAAGAGGTTGAAAATCTTGGTAAGTTTATAGATTTCTTTTTACTTTTACAATTTTGTTTATAGATTTTTTTTTTTTTTTTACAATTTATTTTATTTAGTTTTTTTTACATGGTTTACATGGTTTATTTAGTTGTTTTTCTATTAGGTTGAGTTGCATTATTTTCATTTTAAAAGAAAAGCCTTTTCATCAGATTCATGATGCCATCGGGGCATCACAGGAACTCCTACATTCCATCGAGAGCCATAGACTCAGAGCTTTATTGCTTAAATTAGACTTGGAGAAGGCATATGATCGGGTAAATTGGTCATTTTTAAGGCTCATTCTAATCCAAATTGGGGTCCCGCCACTGGTCATTAACTGGATCATGTCTTGTGTCTCATCAGCTAGTATTGCTATTTTGATAAATGGTTCCCCTTCTACATTTTTACAGTGCTCGAGGGGGATAAGGAAGGGCTGTCCTTTATCCCCTTTGTTGTTCCTTTTGATCATTGATTCACTTAGCAGAATGATAAACTTTGCAAAGCAGGAAGGTCTTCTCAAAGGTATAGAGGTGGGGATAAATTGTGTTATATCACATCTTATCTTTGTGGATGATGTTTTACTGGCTGGTTTGGAAACAGCTGATGAGTGGAGGGTCTTCAATAACATTTTAAATTGCTTTTGTCGAGTTTCGGGGATGAAGATCAACCACACAAAATCTAGTTTCTATTTTCATAATTTGAGCGATGTTGATAGAAGGGATATTGCTTCCTTTCTACCTTTCAGTTGGTATCCATTAGAGGATGGGTTAAAATATTTAGGCTTTTTCTTGAGACCAAATAATTATCAGATAAAGGATTGGTGGTGGCTTGTTCGGAAGTTTGAAGCCAGGATTACTCACTGGTCCTATAGATGGCTATCTGTGGGTGGCAGACTTACATTGATTAAGGTAGTTTTGATGGGAATACCTGTTTATTGGTTATCTCTTCTTGAGATACCTGTATACATCCTCAATGTTATCAGAAAATTGATTTTTAACTTTCTGTGGTCAGGTGGCTTGGACAGGGCTTCATTGGTTATGACAGGCTAGGAATCAGTCTCCAGACCAGAGCGTTTTGATGGGGCTGCCCAGAATGGATTTTGTGCAGCGGGTGGTATAATATACTTGAATGAGGATCACTATTACACGTTCTGTCTCAACTGTGGTCTAGGAAACAATATGAAAGCAGAACTACTTGCACTTTGGTGCATTCTGAGATGTGCCAACATTTTTGGTATTGTTAATTTAAAGGTCTATGGAGATTCCCGTGTTACTATAAAATGGGCTGCAAAAGAATTTGATATTAATGTTATTGAGCTATCACATTGGTGTGCTCGAACTAGGATGGAAATTGAAAGGCAGGAGCACATTTCCTTTGTGCATATCTTTCGAGAACACAATGGTCTGGCGGATGATCTCTCAAAGAAAGATTTATTGGGCCCTGTAGGTTTACTGGTTTGGGAGGAATGGATGGATTCCAGCTTATTGGAATCTGGAGATGTTATTTTCTTTTAGACTATATTAGGGAAGACATATGAAGTGATCCACATTTTGTATGTTGATAGAACTATGTCTTTATTTTATGTATACAGATTTTGTATGGGAAGAACTTATGTAGTGGATTAGTGGTGATGGTATATGGGTCAATGACCACATTATATGCTGGAAATTCCTTTTGCAGAAAAGGGAAACTTTTTGTACTATTTGATTCAAAGGAATAGCAATAGTACGTCTTTTTTTCGGTTGAAAAAAAAAATATGCAATATCTCATGTGCGCTCAAAACCGTCCCTTTGTTTGATGCACACACACACACACAAGAAACTCTCTCGTCACTCACTAAGTTCAAAAATAGCTTAAATCTACTCACTTAATACCTCCATAGGAGGGCACAAAAGAATCTTGTAGTTTAGGTAGGATTTTGGGGCTAGGCATCCAAAAACATAGTTGTTGTCCTTAGGGTGCTTTATAAATCCTGCTATAAGCAAGTGTTAAAAGAAAACCTAGATCATTTATATGGGTTCAATTTTTATTTTTTTTGTTCACAGGTTTTTAAGTAAACCAATAAACTTAATTTGGTATAAAAGCTATAATGAAGGAGGTCTTCTTTATGTATATTTTACTATGTTTATGTCTATTTTTGCATTAGAGGTAATCTATATGTAACATTTAATTGTTCTTAGCAATAGAAAACTAGAGGTAGTGTCTTTGTATATAATTTACTTGTTATTAGCAATAGAAATTATCTCAAAAATTATATTCTTGGTGTAGCCTCCAAGCTTCACATGAGGTCACAAAACATAAATTAGTTAGGTAGGATTGATTGGGCTAGGCATCCATTAATGCCCTCCAATATACTTTCATTAGGTATATTTTGAAACATAGCATTGTTGACTTATATGGTGCTTTATAAATCCTGCTATAAGCAAGTGTTAAAAGAAAACCCGGATCAGAAGTGCGCCGTGCCTAAGGAGGTTAAAGCTGAGGTATAGTTGCCCTGCTCTCCCCTACGAGTCACCCAACTCGTTGTAGGGAGACGACACTATACCGTACAGGCTGAACCACCGATCCACACTTGATGCAAGGTATCTTAGTGGCCAAAGTTAGGAAATCACCAAGGAGCACTTGTGGGTGCAATTGACTCCTAAAGTCAGCTATTGTCGTTGGGAGGTGTTGCCAAGTCTTCTAGATTGGACCATTTGCCCCATCGCCAGTAGAGCTGCCTCTTTCTTACCTTCACTAGTCAATTGGTGTGTGGACTCCATTGTCACCATCAATTGTGCTTTTGGAAGGCCCAGTTACATATCCGCGGAAAACCATACACTTTTTTTATATTTATATATTCATCCTACCAAACTCATAATTAAACATAATCTACATTTTGTGACTCTTTCACTAAACCGACTTTGAACATATCACTCACTTGTTGCACCTTTTACACTAATTTGTAGCTTGTGATTTGTCTTGTTCATAGTCCATTAACCACGATAGATTAGAGTGGGAACAATAAAAATTCGTAGTAGAATTCTTTACCCACACAATATGTGCAGCTTTGAAGAGCTGGGTAAACATGCACTTGAAGTTTTTTTTTTGTTTTGCTTTTAAATCGTGAAACTTTGGACAAACATAATTGCTTGTTTATCAAGTCCCCACATCCTTATAATCATTTGGAAGGTCTTCTTGTAGAAGTTGATAAGAATTTCTAACAGCAAAGGTTTTTAAATTTTACATTTTATTTTTTACAATTTCAAATATTATGAGTGATTCAATAGCAAGTACTTATATTGAAAAATACATGGAAGTACATCCCATTGGAGATTCACTACTCGTCAATCTTTTTTTCTCTTCGTCTCATTCTCATCCTCCTCTTGATTATTTATCTCCTTTGTTTAAGAAAGAGGGTTCGTTAACACCCCAAACATATTAATGAACTCGGCACAAATCCTCTCTAAATGATTCACGTGATATTAATCATATATTTCTCCATAAGTATAGTGAAAATTCACATGTCTTTTCATTTAAGTCATGACTTTCCATTTCGAGCCTACATGAAATACAATGGGCTCTATTTTTCCATGTGCTCTATTTTGAACGAATGCTAGCTCTCCTTCTAGCATAAGCATTTCCTTCTAGCATAACACACATGCTTATGTTAGAAGAAAAGCTATCAGTCGCTAGCTTTCCAATATAAAAATCCTAAGCATGGTGATTGGTGGTTGCTAGCTTATACCTTGAGCTTGTGCCATGTACTTTATTTTCAAATAAGCACATGGCACAAGATCAAGGAAAGCTAGCGACTGCTAGCTTTCCTTCTAGGATAATAACACATACTTATGTTAGAATGAAAGCTGGCAGTCGCTAGCTTTCCAATGGAAAAATCATGTCCATGGTGATTGGTGGTTGCTAGCTTATACCTTGATCTTGTGTCATGTGATCTATTTTGAAATAGGCACATGGAAAAATATCAAGGAAAGCTAGCAACTGCTAGCTTTCCTTCTAGCATAATCATTTCCTTCTAGCATAAACACACATGCTTATGCTAGAAGGAAAGCTAACAGTCGCTACCTTTCCAATAGAAAAACCCTGTCCATAGTGATTGGTGGTTGTTAGCTTATACCTTGAGCTTGTGCCATGTGCTCTATTTTGAACGAATGCTAGCTTTTCTTCTAGCATAAATATTTTCTTATAGCATAACACATGTGTTTATGTTAGAAGGAAAGCTAGCAGTCACTAGCTTTACATGGTGATTGGTGGTTGCTCGCTTATACCTTGAATTTGTGCCATGTGCTCTATTTTGAACGAATGCTAGCTTCCTTTCTAGCATAAGCATTTTCTTTTAGCATAACCCACATGCTTATGTTAGAATGAAAGCTAGCAGTCGCTAGCTTTCCAATAGAAAACCCTGGACATGGTGATTGGTGGTTGCTAGTTTATACCTTGAGCTTGTGCCATGTATTCTATTTTCAAAGAAGCACATGGTACAAGATCAAGGAAAGATAGCGACTGCTAGCTTTCCTTCTAACATAAGCATTTCCTTCTAGGATAATAACACATACTTATGCTAGAAGGAAAGCTAGTCATCGCTAGCTTTCCAATAGAAAAATCATGTCCATTGTGATTGGTGGTTGCTAGCTTATACCTTGAGCTTGTGCCATGTGCTCTATTTTGAAATAAGCACATGGAAAAAGATCAAGGAAAGCTAGCGACTGCTAGCTTTCCTTCTAGCATAAGCATTTCCTTCTAGCATAAACACATATGCTTATGCTAGAAGGAAAGCTAACAGTCGCTAGCTTTCCAATAGAAAAACCCTGTCCATGGTGATTGGTGATTGCTAGCTTATACCTTGAGCTTGTGCCATGTACTCTATTTTGAACGAATGCTACATTTCATTCTAGCATAAACATTTTTTTCTAGCATGTCACACATGCTTATGGTAGAAGGGAAGCTAGCAGTCGCTAGCTTTCCAATAGAAAAACCCTAGGCATAGTGATTGGTGGTTGCTAGCTTATACCTTGAACTTGTGCCATGTACTCTATTTTCAAATAAGCACATGGCACAAGATCAAGGAAAGCCTTGAACTTGTGCCATGTACTCTATTTTCAAATAAGCACATGGCATAATATCAAGGAAAGCTAGCGACTGCTAGCTTTCCTTCTAGCATAAGCATTTACTTGTAGGATAATAACACATACCTATGCTATAAAGAAAGCTAGCAGTCGCTAGCTTTCCAATAGAAAAATCCTGTCCATGGTGATTGGTGGTTGCTAGCTTATACCTTGAGCTTGTGCCATGTGCTCTATTTTGAAATAAGCACATGGCAAAAGATCAAGGAAAGCTAGTGACTGCTAGCTTTCTTTCTAGCATAAGCATTTCCTTCTAGCATTTTTGAGAAGGAAAACTTTTCTTTTTAATGAGTCTCTACTTGTGCTAGATGCAATGGATTTTTTTTTATCTCTAAGTATTTAATTTGTTTCCATAACACATGAACCTTATTATTCTTGTGCATGTGAATAAAAGACATGTAATAGAATATTGTTTGATAATGCCCATTATTTCATGTATTTTTAAAACAATTTAAACTTATAGTTGACTATTTATTATTGTTTTTAGAAGCTATGGACTCTGGTGCAATGACAATTCCAAGGAATAATTTGAAGAAAAAACGAATTGCAAGTGACACACAAACAACGTCTCCCCCATGTGGTATGGTGGTTTTAAATATTATTCTCTCATTTCTAAATGGTTAGACTAGAAGACTATATGGTAATATTTGTGATTTTGATTTTATTTTATTTATAGTAATAATTGCTTATTATTGTTTTTAGAAGCTGTCGTCTCCAAATCAAGTAAAATGCCATAATCAGCATTCAAAAAACAAAAGCGTCATTCAACTCAGATTATAAATTCAACAATGGGTTCTAATTTTGAAATGATTAAAAAGTTCAAAACATCTGCTGCATATGAGTATGTCGAAGATTGGTATGTTGAGATTGAAAGTCCCATGAATATGTTTCCAGATATGTATCTATTTGGATCCATGGATGGAAATCATATACAAAGGCTAGGGATAATTGTTAGTTGCTATGCTCTCAATCATAGTCAGATCGATTTTCAAATGGAGGTAATTGAAGAAAATGAAGTGAAATTATTTTCTTGCCAAGTTGATTACACACAATTTAGACCAGATTTGATTGATACTAATACAGAATTCCCAGAGTCAATAAAAAAGTCACAGTTTAAGTTGGACAGTTTTGAGAGCTTCAATGAATCTGGTCTAAAGAGTTGTGATGATCTTGTACAACGTATTACCAACGTTATGAAATATCACTATGTGAGATGTAAGAAAACATCATCCATGTTTCTTTATTTGCAACAAAGAGGTAAACTACTTGATAAAATACCAGATGATAAACTTGAGGCTCAAATGCTTGCTTTGAGAAGGGTATATTTAGCTGAGCTAGAACAGAGCATTAAAGAAAGTGAGTTCATGCCTACTACAGAGTTTGTCAAATCCCAAAAAGAAGACTCTCAAATAGAGAAGCTTGCTGACCAATGCGATGAAATCCATGAAAATTTTAAGGACATTTATTTATTTTCAAGCTCTTTTACCATGAAGGTGGATGTTCGAAGATGTGTAGAAGCACCCAAGTTATATAAATTGAGATCACGGGATGATTTAAATGTTCGAGTATTAGTAAAATCATTCCTACAGAAATTTCAAGCATCATTGCCTGATGCTCTTCTGATTCCATTTGACACAAGAGAGTCTGATCCGATTGGAAACCCTGTGAAAATCATGAATGAAATGGATATAAATGCCAAGAACATCAATTTTTGGATAGTTGATGGGCAACACACCATTCAAGCAGCAAAAGAAATATTATCAAATCCTAAATTCAGTCTATCTGGGGAGGCAAAATAGAAGTACAAAGAACGTAATGCTCGATTCTTAGATCCATTAGTTGCTCCCAGTGTGGTGATTCGTATTTGCTACCAGTTAAATTCTGCAAACACAGTGTTCTTCAAAACTCCATTCATTGATTCTGTGCGATCTGCAAGATAATTCCTAATTGCCACAAATAAATTAAAGAAACAAAAATGTGGGAATTCTAAGACGGCTGAAGACAAGGTATGCAATTTTTTTTTTTTGCACTTACTTTATATTGTTATAACTAAATTCATGGCTATTTTATTTTTGATATCACATTCTTTCTAATTTATATTTGTTATTTTTTAACAGGTTGATGATGAAATGTTGTGCTCTTTCTTCAACAGTCCACTAACAAACTTTGCTGAAAAAAAAGTCTTGTTATATCTTGATGATACTACTTGGGATAAATGGGAAGTTGTTTTTAATTGTTACAAACTAGGGACACTAATGTGTTCTCCAAACCAACCTAAGGATCCAAACTATAAGACAAATAGTATGAACATTTTGCTATCAAGTTCTTTCCGTCCCCTTCAGGGACTAACCGCTGAAGAAATGTGTTCTGTAGTAGATAAACTATTGGATGGAACTGTCTGGTTTTCTATTCCAGTGAACCATCCGACCAATGCCATAAAAATGAAAGATTATTGTTCACAATTGAAAACCAAAAGAACAATTTTGGAGGCAATGGTAACATATTGCAAAAGTCATGATAAGAATATGAATGATAAGATTCTTACAATATCCAATATTCTTGAGCATTATGGAATTACTGATATCATATTTTCCAACTTCTGTAAGACAATGGAAGGGTGTAACTATGTAAAAGGATCACGAAATACAAAAATAGAGTCCCTTTCTCCACAAGCCTGTGTGGTCCTAGATAGAATAATTGATGCATCGACAGATATACAGGAAATTGAGAACAATTTTGAATTTGGTTGTCATTATGGGGGTCCTAGCCTCTTGTCAACACTTTTGCACTCTTTTCCTTGTCAGTTTCAACCAATGTTATACACTGACTTTGTTGTGTTGGATACATTGGCTTTGAAAGATGAATCATTCCTTAAGGATCACTATATTGAATTGTTTCAATTTTTAATCGAAAAAAATGGGTTGAAATATTTTACTATGATTATCTTAGTAGAAATTTGGTCTTGTAAGGATGTATGCCAAGCTCTGGAGATTGTTGTCAAGGTCTCAAATGTCAACTATAAAATGGCTATCGGTATTTATGAATATAAAGAACAAAATAACTATAGTTATGATATAGTTTTAACTATACATTTCTATAGTGAAGAGTCAAAAAGTTTAGAGGCCTCAAGATACTCTCACAGTTTTAGAGACATATCTGATGAAAAGGAGAGAGATTTTGAATTCTGGAAAGAATTATTGCAAATGCATCAACAACATAGTGATCTAAATTTGATTATTTCTCTTTATGCGGGGACAAATTTACAGCAGGCTTGCTGTACATATGGAAGAAGAATGGCATGTGTCGTAGAAAACGAGTTACAAAGGACTACCATGCTGACTAATCAAGAATCCTTCCAATTGCAAAAACCAATGTCTAATATATTGCTGTTGGAATATCCAGGTATTGTACTTGTTTTGTTCTTTCTCTAGTTATTCTTTGGATTCTATGCTATTTATAAATCTTGATTAACAAGATGTTTACTATAACTACTAATGGCGGAAATTGTAAAGAAAACAACGACGACACTTTGCAACAAAGCAATGATCAACATAGTGTGCACAATGTCGAAGAAGTTTTCGAGATGCAAATACAAGACGAAGAAAATACCATACCATGTACATAATTTATTTTGTTTCTTTTGTTGTATTGTACTTGTTTTGTTCTTTCTCTAATGATTCTTTGGATTCTATGCCTATTTATTTAATGAATTTCATTCGTTGATACATTTTATAACATTTCATATGTTTATTACAGTGGCAAATGAGGAGAAAAAAGATAGTGATCAAGGGAATGTGACAGAAAGCCATAGTCAAGAACATGATATCATATCAGGTACTTCACATGTCTCTTATTTTCAATTAAACATAAAATATGTCTTATAAAAAAAAATTGATTTAAAGAAGTATTATTGGTATTTGATTGAAGGTTTGTTATTTTGGCTCTAGGTTCTATGAAGTCAATACAAGAGAAGTGTGGCTTATCAATAACTAGTACAAAAAATACTCAAAGTGAGTGTATTTCTTCAACAATTTTTTTTATTAATAATTTATGTAGCATGAATAAAATGAATTAACTATGATATCCATTATTGTTTTGCAGCTATTATAAGTCAAAAGAAATTAGTTATTTTTGAATTGAATAACATTTTCTATCAGAGCGTTGATGGTGATGCATCACAAAAAGAATTTATCGAGAAAATGGGAAGGGCTGCAGATTACACGATAGGGAAAAAATCATTTTGGTTTTGTCCACATGCAAAAACATTTCTTGAAATGTGTTCCAGAAAAGAATCTCTTGACATTGCAATTTGGACGACATCTTTGAAACAAAACACAACAAGAGTTATGAAAAAGCTGGTTTCGGAAACATTACAAGCTAAATTTTTGTTTACATGGACTACTTCAGATTGCAAACAACAAAAGGGAAAAAATGACATTGATAATTCAACACAAGTTATATACCAAAAACATCTGAAAAAAGTGTGGAGAATGTATTCTCAATATGATGCTACTAACACTATTCTAGTGGATTGTTCAATGGAGACAAAGAAAGAAAATCCCAAAGAAAATGTGATTATTGCCCCTTCGTTTGATGGAAAGAATGAGGATAAATGCTTGATCGCTAATCTGTGGAGCTTATTGAATAAATTCTACAAGGCACCCGATGTTCGAGATATTTTGAAGAATCTTCAATGACTTTTAATAGTACATTAAGATGACTGTTATTCATTTCCTCTATAAACAAAATCTTGAAGTTTATAATATAAATTCTTGGTCATTGTACATTTGATGACTTAATTCTACATGTGATGTGTTACTGTGTTTTATTTTATTATCAATTTAATGTCAATATTATATCATAATACTCATATAAGGATTGTTGTTGTGTCATTATTATAAATTAACATATTATTATTTTGTTTATTTATATTGATATATTGAGTTATAAAAAGTTAGTGATTTGAATAATAGTCTTATGTATTTGCATAAAAATGTAGTATTCCATATTAATTAAATAATTGTATTAGGTTGTATGTATAAATTAACGTACAATTACTATGTTTGAGGAATTGCAGTTTATTTATCAATTGCATCTTAATTGATCATTATAACTCTTACAAATCAGTGATTTGAATGTTAGTTCAATGTTATCATATGAAATTTTCTTATTTCTTAGAAATTAAAAAAATGGAAAATCATATCAGGTTGTATGTAAAAATTACCTATAATTAGCTTGTTTAATTGAAATTTAAAAAAATGTAAATCTAGGTTGTGTGTATAAATTAACATATAATTGGTTTGAATTGGACCATTGTAACTATATTTTTAAATTGTGATTTGAATTTCATTGCAATGTGCTTATATGAATTTTTCTTATAATTTCTTGAAAATTAAAATATCGTATGAGGTTGTATGTAAAAATGAACATATAAATAGTTTGCTTGATTTAAACTTAAAAACTGTAAATTTAGGTAGTATGTAGATATTAACATATAATTAGTTCAAATAAATTCGACTATTGTAATTATATTTTTAAATTGTAGTTTATCTCATTACAATTCTTAAAAATTAATGATTTGAGTAGTAGTTGAATGTGTTTGTATAAAAAAACTATTCCACGGAAATTACTTTTATTTTTTTCATTAAGTTGTTTGTTTGGGAGTGGAAATAAATTGGATATGTTTTGATGCCATTAAGCAATGAATTTGTGAAGTGAAAATATGTTAATGTTATATATGTTGTGGCAGCAATGCAGATGGGAGTTAATATCAGTTGGAAGATCTTGTTGATCTTTGAAATGGAAGGAGTATTCTTCTCGTCGTATTCCAAAGATGAAACGAGTTGTCAAATTCAAAGAAAACCAGATTGGGAGCTTGGTGATAGATCCTACTTTTGTAGGCCTTTTCAATTAGAAGTATTAAAATACTGCCTAAAACATTATGATGTTGCGATATGGACATCAAATGTTACTAACAAGTACATTCGACAAGTACTTGAAAAATCAAATATTGATACAAGTGACTTTGAATTCATATGGGATAGGTTCCATTGTCACTTGCAAACAAAATCCAAATCATGTAGTATGATACAGTTTTATGAGAAAAGGCTAAGCGACGTGTGGTCCCAATATGGAAATAAGTACACAGAATCAAATGTATTGCTAATAGATACATCAAAGCCTACTTCTCAATTCCTCGGATATTGGTCAAACTGTATCTTAATAAAGGCTTATATAGGACATGAACACGATACTTGGCTTGTGCAAGTTCTATTCCCCTTTTTAAAGACACTTCATCGTATCAAACATAAACGCAACTACATTCGAATGTTCAATAGAACATTGAGTTCTTTGTATTAAGTGAAGATATTATTTTATGGAAATTTGTTGACGATTACATTGCAATATTTCAATACAAGTTGGACACATTTTTTTGTGAATTAATTTGTATGATTTTATAACTTTTATAGATAGATGATAATTGACAATGATATATAAATACAATTATTAGTATTATTTATGATTGCTTTTAGATTGACAAGTTTTTGCATCATACAACACTTGATTTCCCCATTCAAAATATTTTCTAAATTTGTGCTCTTAAATCAACTATTTGTAATTTAAATCATCTCATAAAAGCCAACAAGGCATGCAAGAAACTCTCTTTAGTTTTATTTATCTATATGTATTAATACAAGTGCATTACAACACCTGATTTCTCTATTCAACATATTTTTTAAATTACATACTCTTAAATCAATTATTTGTAATTTAAATCATCTCACAAAAGCCAACAAGGAATGAAGTTCTCTTTAGTTTTATTGATCTATATGCATTAATACAAGTGACACACAAATTTTGAATTAAACCCGCATCTATATAAAAGCACATTTCTTACAAAAAATATTACTTCAATGGTAATGAGTGCTAAGTGTACTAGAATTTAGATTAAAGCATGATGAGTCATAGATGAATGATTTTGAAAGGTATAGGCATTTGATTTCCCAATCTATAACTTATTGTAAATGTGTATTCTTAAGTTACTAGTTTATAATTGTAATAATCTCATATAAGCCAACAAGACATGAAATAAATTATTGACTGTTATTAGCCTATATTCATTAATACGAGGAGTTTATCAATGCAATATGTAATTTTTGAAATAAAACCCCATATAATTGAAGTTGCAATTGTTTTAAAACACAAATGAGTTCTCTGTATTAAGTGAAGATATTATTTTATGGAAATTTGTTGACGATTACATTGCAATATTTCAATACAAGTTGGACACATTTTTTGGTGAATTAATTTGTATGATTTTATAACTTTTATAGATAAATGATAATTGACAATGATATATAAATACAATTATTAGTATTATTTATGATTGCTTTTAGATTGACAAGTTTTTGCATCATACAACACTTGATTTCCCTATTCAAAATATTTTCTAAATTTGTTCTCTTAAATCAACTATTTGTAATTTAAATCATCTCATAAAAGCCAACAAGGCATGCAAGAAACTCTCTTTAGTTTTATTTATATATATGTATTAATACAAGTGCATTACAACACTTGATTTCTCTATTCAAAATATTTTTTAAATTACACACTCTTAAATCAATTATTTGTAATTTAAATCATCTCACAAAAGCCAACAAGGAATGAAGTTCTCTTTAGTTTTATTGATCTATATGCATTAATACAAGTGACACACAAATTTTGAATTAAACCTCCATCTATATAAAAGCACATTTCTTACAAAAAATATTACTTCAATGATAATGAGTGCTAAGTGTACTAGAATTTAGATTAAAGCATGATGAGTCATATATGAATGATTTTGAAAGGTATAGGCATTTGATTTCCCAATCTATAACTTATTGTAAATGTGTATTCTTAAGTTAATAGTTTATAATTGCAATAATCTCATATAAGCCAACAAGACATGAAATAAATTATTGACTGTTATTAGCCTATATTCATTAATACGAGGAGTTTATCAATGCAATATGTAATTTTTGAAATAAAACCCCATATAATTGAAGTTGCAATTGTTTTAAAACACAAAATTAATTGCTAATGAGTGCTAAGTGGTATTAAGGGTAGTACGAGATTGGTCATAAGTGAGTGACATTGAACTATAAGAAATTTGATTTCTCATTTCATTTTTTTGTAAGTTTGTATTATTAACTCAATTACGATTAATTGAAATAATCTCATAAAAGCCAACAAAGCATGAGATACGCTCTATCTTTTATCTTCTTGTATGCATTAAATGAATGTATAAATGTGATATGTATTTTTTGGAATAAAATACAATGTAAAAACATTCAACAAGTAGTTGAAAAATCAAATACCGATACAAGTGACTTTGAATTCATATGGGATAGGTCTCATTGTCACTTGCAAACAAAATTCAAATAATGTAGTGTGATACAATTTTATGAGAAAATGTTAAGTGATGTGTGGTCCAAATATGGAAATATGTACGAAGAATCAAATATATTGCTAATAGATACATCAAAGCTTACTTCTCAATTCCCCGGATACCGATCAAATTCTATCCTAACAAAGGCTTATATAGGACATGAAACTGATACCTGGCTTGTCCAAATTCTATTCCCCCTTTTTAAGACACTTCATCGTATCAAAGAGAAACGCAACTACATTCGAATGTTCAATAGAACATTGAGTTCTTTATAGTAGGTGAAGATATTAATTTTTAGAAATTTGTTAACGCGTACATTGCAATATTTCAATACAAGTTGGACACATTTTTTGATGAATTAATTTGTATGTTTTTAAAACTTTTATAGATAGATGAGAATTAACAATAATATTTAAATACAATTATTAATATTATTTATGATTGCCTTTAGTTTGACATTTTTTTGCATCATACACCACTTGATTTCCCCATTCAAAATATTTTTTTAATTTGCGTTCTTAAATCAAATATTTGTAATTAAAATCATCTCATAAAAGCCAACAAGGCACGCACAAAGTTTTGTAAATGTGTATTCTTAAGTTAATAGTTTATAATTGCAATAATCTCATATAAGCCAACAAGGCATGAAATAAATTATTGACTTTTATTTGCGTATATTCATTAATAAGAGGAGTTTATCAATGCAGTATGTAATTTTTGAAATAAAGCCCCATATAATTAAAGTTGCAATTGTTTAAAAACACAAAATTTATTGCTAATGAGTGCTAAGTGGTATTAAGGGTAGTACGTGATTGGTCATAAGTGAGTGACATTGAACTATAAGAAATTTGATTTCTCAATTCATTTTTTTGTAAGTTTGTATTACTAACTCAATTATGATTAACTGAAATAATCTCTTACAGGCCAACAAAGCACGAGATATGTTCTATCTTTTATCTTCTTATATGCATTAAATGAATGTATAAATGTGGTATGTAATTTTTGGAATAAAATACAATGTAAAACCATATAATTAATTGATAATGAGTACTAAGTGGACTATTTAGACTCATTCGATATGTGCCATAAATAAATTCAAAAGAGCATGGGGTCATATATAAAGTTCAACTAAAAGATTTGAAAAATATGTTTCAACATTTATTTCTTCGACATTTAAAAATCTTATCATTTTCTTTGCCTTTTGGTGAAAGTAATTCTCGGCCATGATTTCTTAATTCGATTTCTTCACACTTTCATTGTGTATGTATAATGTTGTACCTAACAACTATCCCAATTTTGACGAATTTATAGTTATTATTTGGTTTGACATCAATACATTTCTTATAATTTATTTTATTTTAATTTAATATTGTGATTTCCTTCCAATCATGCTATATTATAATCTATTATTTAACAATAAAAATATTTAATATGATACTTTGTTCACTTCAAATGTAGATAGAGATCTTCTTGTAATAAAACATGCAATTATGTGTGCAACTTAACTTCATTAATCCTACATTTTATATCTTCAGGAATATTTTTTCTCACGATTCAACAAATTACAGATTTTCATATACTCCTCCTAATTTATGGCATACCGAACTAGTTATAAATGATACAACATTTCATTTTTTAAGATTGTATATTAAAAACATTTGGAGTAAATAAAATTTGTGATCAATAAAAACATTCTTTCTAGGATTAGTTTTTCCAATTTTAATGGAATATTTCTTTAATGCATAATTTTTACAAATTAAATGAAATAAATAAAATGTTTACAAAAAATTCAATGTCATAGAAGTCCTTGTAATAGAATTTTTCTAGATTTCTTGAAATATGTGTTTTCTGGTTTTGCTGTGGGTTTTGTTGGGCGTAAACTTGCCCTTGGGCAGCAGGTGGATTCTAAGTTGCGCAGGTGCTGAAGTAGGCTGTGGGGGATGATATGCAGGTGCAAGCTGAGCAGGTGCAGCAACTTGAGGGGGTTGCTGATATGGCTGCGGAGCGGGTTGTGGGTTTGCCGCAGGGGATGCCTGTGGCGGATAATAAGCGGGTTGGGCTTGTGAAGGCGCATGAGCTGGTGCAGCCTGCTGGTGGTAGTAGGGCTGAGGTCCGACCGGTGGGGCGTAGGCAGGAGTCGCATGACCGAAGCACTGAGGTGGACATGAGGGTCCATGGGAATGGTGGTGATGTGTCATGGGAGCATACGAGTTGGTTGCTCCAGACTGTGAGGTAGCCCGCGAAAGGTCGGGGCCAGGGTTAGGACATGCTATGGAAAATGGTTGGGGATGCGAAGAAACACGGCCAATGATGCCGTCTGCCGCTTGGGATGCCCCCGGCGCATCGTGTTGGGAGGAATCACCGCGAGGGGCATCAGGTATAATGGTATAAAGGTAACCCAACTGGGCATAAATGAGGTCGAACTGTTGGGCCTTAAGGTTGGCCTCTTCTTCAGACTAGGGTCTTTCTGATGCCACATCCTTAGCAATGACAAGGAGAAGGGATTTGAGGAACCAATCTAGGAAGATACGGTCGTCTAATTTGATATTGCATAAGCTACGGCGTCGACGCCACTCATGAATGTGGTTCGTGATGTGGGTAGCCATGTTTTGTCTGCAGGACAGGAGGATCTCAACGCCCGCGTCATAGCGGACATGTAACTGAAAGAACTGCAGGAAGGTCGAGGCAAGGGAAGCAAAGGTGGCATGGGTCCCGTGGGGTTGCTCGATATACAACTTTGCTGCAGAGCCAGTGAAGGTGCACTGTAACAGACGGAGGTGAATAGATTCATCCACTATGGAGTTGGAGGAACACCATAGATGGAAGGACATGATGTGGTTCTGTGGGTCCTCACCGGCCTTGCCCTCGAACTTAGGGATGTCAGAGGGGAGCTTGGTGGGCATGTGAGGCCACACAGGGTCGTGTCGAATAGGGTCGTTGGTCAATCTGGCTAGGTCGAGCAGGTTGAGGGTAGCCATGAATGGCAAATTGGAAGAAGGATGTGACACAGTAGTGGGTTGGACCAAGTTGGGGCCTATGCCCCCAAGTGGAGGGGCAGGATTTGGGATGTTTCCCCCGAGTGGGGGAACTATGGTATAAGAGGGTCCCGCACCACCATGGGTAGTGTGAGCCACTGATGGAGTGGGGATAGGTATTCCCGCTGCGGGAATAGGTGCCGTAAGGGGAACGGTAGATGGGGGCCCCATGGAGGGCATACCCAAGGCAGGTGTAGTAACTGTTGTAGTGGTGGATGTGCCACCAATGGTCCCTATAACAAAAGGAGTGGAAGTCGTGCCATCCATGGGGCTAGTAGGGGCAGTGTAAATGGGGTTCTCAGACTCTGTCTCAGAATTGAAGGTAAAGTAAGGGGCGTCAATATCTGGTGACGGATTCCTATGCCGTTGACGAGTGGAGTCAAGTGACAAGGCTCTAGATCTGTGATAAGTGGTATCAAGTGATGATGATCTGTGGCGATGACGGGTGGTGTCAAGTGAACCGTACTGTGGGGGCTCGCCCCTGAGGCACCAAGAATGTCTTGGGGACTCAATGGTGACAGATGGTGTCAAATCTCTGTGGGTTGAGGTGAGTAGAAAAACAGCTCAAAAATCCTAATGCAACCGAGTGTGCAGAAGGCGAGCTCCAAAAACAAGGCACTCAGGCCAACAACCAACTCAAAACACCTACTGTAACAGCTGTGCTACAATAGGGGGAGTGTCAACAGAAATGGTCAGAATACCAACAAGCAGCAGGTTTCCTAGAAATAAAAAAAGGTGGACTCACTAGACCAAAAGGAGGTAAGGGAGCATGCAAACACCTAACTAAAAAGTATTCTGACTCGACTAGACATATCCTCTACAAGGTGATGAAATCCAAGTCATACAATATGAATAGGAAAGCCAAGTGGCTAAGGTATCCCCCTATCGGGAGGGACACCGGGTAGTCAATCCTAGAAGAATGGAAACTAAGATACCCCGTTCATGACACGTCTAGAAAGGTGAATCTACCGTTTGGTCCTTTTACCGCAATACCCCAATACAGGGATATCCCGAGAACTGCGAAAGGTAGCCCTTCGGTTACTGAATGGAGTGCGGTATTCCACTCAGGCCTCCGGAACCAGTCTCGCGACTTCAACCCTCCTAGGGGAGAGGCCCTCTGGTCGTGACCGTGCCAAAAAGTACTAGGGGATTTTGGTTCCCTAATTGGACAACAGCTATGTCTCAAGTGTAAGTGACCGAGGGGTGTTATTGGAAGCCTATCCCCCCGATCCTACCTAACTACAAAGATTCTTTTGTGTTCCCCAAGTGGGGTTAGAATATTGGTTGAGTTAGATAGTTTTTAAGGCTCACTTGAATTATGTGACAGAGTGTGTGCTCGTGAGGTGATGAAACCAAAATAGAAGTGCCACAAGGGGGACAACTTTCTAACTAACAATAATACTGAATTCAAAACTTTAACTTGCAAAATTTTCTGAATTAAAAAAAAAACTAAAATTTTTAAAAAGATTCTGTAAAGGGAACAGAAATTATGTTGCAGAAAAGGCTGTAGGGAAGTGGGGCTGCAGGTGGGACAGATGGCTGTTCGGATGCCGAAAATATTGCAGCAAAGGGGCTGGGTTCAAAAACATGAAAAAAATGCAGAAATCAGACCGCGGGTCTGTGGCGAATTTGAGCAGGCGGATCGCGGGTTTAAGGGAAACAGACGCATACAGGTCGTGGCTTTTGGGCCGACAGATGTAGTCGGGCCGCATGAAAAATGGAAAAAGACGCAGTCGGGTCACTGGAAAAAGGCTGACAGATGCAGTCGGGACACCGGAAAGGGGCTGAAAGCCGCAGTCGGGACGCAGGAAAATGGCCGACAGGCGCCGTCAGATTGCAGTAAACATGATGATTAGCCATGATCGGATCGCAGGTAACAGACTTGAATCTGCTGGCAGGGCGTCTGAAATAGTCTGAGAGTCGTGGTCGGGTCACAGGTAAAGGCCTGAAAGACGCGGTCGGGACGCGACTGCTGAGGGAAAAGATGCGGTGTACGGCGGCCGAAAGGGACAGCCGAAAGGAAAAAACGGGAAATTATTGCAGAAAACTAAATTTTTGTTTTTTAAACGAAAACCAGAAATTCAAACCTAGGGGAGTCGCCAAAACTGTAGCTAGGGTTTTACCCCTAGCTTGTGCAAATGAGCACCTACTAAGGAGAAGGGACTCCTTAGTAGCAGTTCAGTAAATGGAAATTAAAATGCTAAAACAGAAATATAAATTACTCTAAACATGTGCATGAAATATAACAAATAAGAGGTAAAGAATGGCTTTTTGTATTAATTTTACCTCCAATGTGAAGGTTGGTGAAGCTCTTGCAATGTCCAAGAGGGTTGCTCCAAGCTCCAACTTGCTCCTTCTCTTTCTCCAATGGTGGGAATGGGCCAAAAGGGGCACTCAAGGTGAAAGTAGCTCAAGGGTGAGCTAGGGTTTCAAGAGTGATTTTGGCAGAGTAAGGGTGCTTATGATTGTGGATATGGAATAAGGGATCTCCATCACCTATTTATAGTTTTTTGGTGGCGGAGTGCTGGCCCATGGTTTTGGGAACCATATGGTTTAGGGCAGCTATATAGGGTTTTTTCCTCCTTTTCCTCATTATTTTATATTTTTTATTCCCCTTTTAGGGGGTTTTTTCTATTTTTAGAGGAATTTTGGATATTTTTGGAGGAACAAGGGGCTTTTTATCCTTTTTTAGGCTTTTTGATGGTTTTGTGGCCTTTTGGAGGCATTTTAGGCCTTTTGGAGGCTTTTTAGTGGGATTTTTAGGGTTTTTAAGGGAAATATGGTAGGAAAATGGACAAATGAGCCATGTAATGGAGTAGATGAGGTAGTGAACACTTTTTGGGTGTTAACAAAGGGTCAACTCAAAGATACTGTTGGGACAAGGATGAAGGCGGATTCAATCCATGTGAGAGTAACTAAACCTAGAAATTTCTATTGAATACTGAAGGAGCATAATTATTGATGATCATGATGATCCCATGGGGATGGGGGACCAGAGTAGTGGTGTAAGCTATGCGAGGGGGAATTTCAATATACCAGACGGACTACTAACATATTTTTGCAAATGTGAACAATTCTACCTTCAAAAATGTGTTTCCCCTTGATGTGATAGAGGTGTTGACATTGAGCATAAGGGAAACAACTAATTAAGGGAGAACTAATGACTCTCCCTACTTAGTTCAAGGTGGTCCCTTATAGTGATTGAAAGGGACCCCAAGATGCAACTGCAACTATTGCAACTCTCAAAATATGCTAAGCTAATGTTGATGAGAGTTGAAGAATATGAGAAGACAAGAGTCTCATCATCGGAACCAAGACCATAGTGTAACCAACTGTATGACTAACAGACCTGACACAAGACTGGATGATAAGCATGGGGTTCATAACTTCCTTTGATTGATGTAAACATGGGGAGGGCTAGTGGAAGCATTCGTTTAATAAATATACAAAGTGAAATAGAGGAAGACACACTGCAAATGAAGGGGCTTTGATGGAGACAAAAAATAAGAGTAATGGTGTTATACCTCAAAGTCTGACTTTGAGCACCATTTCATGTCTTCATTTTGTATCACCATATGGAACCTAATGGCACTACCTCCTAACAAGTGTTGAACCTTACTTATACCCTTGTTGGTCCCCTTCTTGGCCCTCCTAACTCACCACAACCAAATTCCACCTCATTGAGCCAGTTCCACTTCATTTGAGCACACTTTACAATTATTTCCATGCCCTGCTAGTGGTGTAAGGCGCGAAAATTCAGCATTTTCGCGCCTTGCATGCCTGCAAGGGTGCATAAAGTACAACATTTTCATGCCTTGCTTAGTGCATGGGGTGAAACAAAATCCTTAACTAATCCTTGGCTTGGAATGTGAAAATCCTCATAGTGGATCCAAAGAGATGATGTAAACCTCACAATGAAAGAATTTAGGAAAATAGAAGAAGAATTGAGCAGCAGAACATAGATCCAATGGAACTCAGATAGGAGCAGAATAATCACACATGTTTGATTAATCTAAATAGTAAAACAATAATGATACAATGCATAGGATTCAAATACAAAGGGTGTAATTCGAATTAACTTGCATGGAGAGATCAAAAGATCAGTGGAGTGTCATCAAAGCACAACTATAAGTCCTCATCATCATCAGTGGATTCATCAATGCACAAGTAACTGTCAACTAGATGTCAAACTGAATCTAACTGAATGCGGTAGGTGTAATTGGCACATGGAGGCACTAACTCAATGAAGGGGGCTCAATGGAGGGCACATGAGGAGCTAACTGGAGTCAAAATAGGCAGTCTAGTCTCACTAGAGGTCCATCGTAGTGATACAATCAGTTGAGAGTCAGTCTAGCCTTAAATCAAGGAAATATCTAAAGATAACTCAACTAACTGACGTGCAACTGAGTGGTAGGTGAGAGAGGGTGCCTGGGATGCATGCAATTGCATGTAGGGTACATTAAGAACTAGGAGGGCTAAAACTGATTAGAAAGAAGCTCTCGGGACTAGCTAACTGAGGGCTAGGTGCTGGGACTGATGATTGGGATGCATGCAATTGCATGAATGCATGCATGACTGAAAATGCAGAAATGGAGAATGCTGTTAGGACTAGGATGGAGTATAGGAATATCCCAACACCCCTCCTTACTCCATCTTGGGACCTGGTAATTAGGACCAAATGTCACCCATATAATCAAATAAATGATAAAAAATAAGAACTATCCATAAACCGAGGAAATGGGGAAAACCTCATGGGAAAAAAATACCCCCCCTCAAAAGAACAGTAAAATAACTCAAAGAACCATCATACTAAGCAGAAAAGGAAGAAGCTTTCCTTAGTGAAAGCTTTTTGAAAAAAATTGGCAAGTTAATCCTCTGTAGGATGCCAATGCAGGTGATAGATATGGATCTTGTCTTCTGATGTGCTTCCCACTGTGTAGAGAATGTATTGGATGAAGCAAGTCTTTCAGGAAACCTTTCTACTACTGGAACGAATGGATCATGATGAGTCTTCTCAAGGGATGGAAGAGTGAACCCCACCATCATGTTGCATCTCTCAGAAAGAGGTAGATGGCATAATGAAAGGCTGGCATGATGCTAAAATCTGGTATTTTTGTGTTCATATGAATCCTCAACTGTGTTCCCAGTAGCTGCAAGGACTGTGTGAGCCCAAGGACTGTCTAAGGTTCGAATTGGCCAAAAATTGCAATTTTTCCTAATTTTTACAAATTCATTAAAAGGGACACTACAAGTGGTATCAGAGCATCGTCCTTGCAACTGATATGACTGACCATTAATAAGGAAAAGAAGTCAGGTACCGCCCTTAGGAATTGAAACTAAAAGTAGTTTTGTTGAAGAGGAAGAAGTAGGAAAATAAGTGCATTTTGTTGAAACTATGGCTAGGGATGAGAAGGGAACCTCAGAGGAGAATGAGGAGTTTAGGAAATTCATGAAACCATTCTTTGAAGACATGACAAAAAAAATAATGAAAGGGTTCAAATTGTTGGCTAGTCAACTTGGAAGAAAAGGGGCAATAGGAGGCAGCAGTAGTTCTTCTTTCGAGGAAAAGAAGGCAATGGGGGAAAGTATTTTTTCAAAGACAGGACCTCATAATCGATCTCATGAATTTCAGATTTCAGAAAGGCCTACTACACCTAAATTTCTTGAGGAAAAAGAAGAACCTAACACCCAATATGACATGCAGGAAGTTATAACAGAATGGAAAAAGTTGAGTGAAGAGTGTAGAAGGACTCTACCATTTGATCAATACTTTACTGTCTCAAACAAACTCAAAATGAGGGAAGGTAATAGGACTCCCTTTCAGAATAAAAAATTGAATTATTCCATAGTTAAAATTCCCCTTCCTACTTTTTATGTCTCATCTCAAAGTTTTGAAAATACTTGAGTACAAAAATAGATGTGTATTTTCAGCTGAATCCAATGGTTCAAGAGGATGCTCTAAAAATGGCTATTTTGCATCTCAAAGGGGAAGCCAATGATTGGTGGTTCCATGGAATTAAAACTTTGGGACATGATTAGGTTAAAACATATGAAGATTTTTTTTACAAGGTATTGTAAATATTTGAGGAAAAAGACCCAGGAATGCCTTTCAAAGAACTAGCCCAATTGAAGCAAGTTGGAACCCCTACTGAGTACATGATGGAATTCCAAAAACTATCAGTTAAGGTGGCTGATATATCTATGGTCAGATTAGTATTTCTCTTTACTGAAGGTTTGGCTGAACCTTTGAAGGGTTTAATTAAGGTCCAAAAACCTACTTCAATGAAAGATGCCATGAACTTGGCAAGAGATCTACAAAATGTCCTACCCAAGATAGGGTTTCCTCCCAAGCCCAACTTTCCTTCAAAATTAAGATTTTAAAAGAATCCATCGTAGAAAGATACATTTGGAAAGTATAATAAAGAGGGACAAAACAAGGAAGAACTCAAAAGAAACAAACTATGTTACACATGCTTCCAACCATGGGTACTAAGGCATAAATGTGCTAAGGGGAAATCACAATACATTGGAACTCATTAGACCAAGCTTTAGTGCCTATGCTTCTTCAGTTGTTTTGGTGAAGAAAAAAGATGGGACCTTGAGAATGTGCATTCATTTTAGAGCTCTAAACAATAAGACAATTAAGAATATATATCCCATCCAAAGAATAGATGAGCTCATGGATGAGCTACATGTAGAAAAATGCTTCTCAAAAATTGATCTTAGATCTGTTTACCATCAAATTCAAATGAAGGAGGAGGATGTGCAGAAAACAACTTTCAGATGTCACTATGGCCATTTTGAGTTTCTTGTCATGCCATTTGGTTTGACCAATGCTCCATCCACATTTCAATAATGCATGAATCAAATATTTTACAAATAGCTCCATAAGTTTGTTTTGGTTTTCTTTGATGAGATTTTGATTTACAGCAAAACATGGGAGGAACAGTGGCACCATCTAATAGTTGTCTTGAAAATTTTGCATGAACAATCTTTGTTTGCTAAGTTGTCCAAGTTTGAATTGGGTTGAAATAAGTTTTATATCTTGGGAACATCATTTTTAAATATGGAGTGATTTCACTTGGAAAAAATATGAGTTATTCTCGAATGGCCATCACCTAAAAACATCACATCATTAAGAGGCTTCATTGGAATATGCACTTACTATAGAAAGTTTGTGAAAGGGTTCTCAAAATTGACTTCTCCACTTATCGATTTGAACAAAAAGGATTCTTTCAAGTGGGATTAAGAGGCTTAAAAGGCTTTCCAAAAAATGAAATAGGTAATGAGTAGTTTTCCAGTACTTGCATTACCTGGTTTTTCTAAACCATTTGTCTTTGTCAGATGTGATGCATAAGGAGAAGGGATAGGGGTGGTCCTTGTTAGGATATATCATCATTCACTTATGTACTTTGCATGCATTTTTCATGCATGCATGCTGCCCAGACATTAGTATGGTACCTCCAGAACCCAGTCCTTAGTATCCCAACACTCAGAAGCTACTTTCCACTCAGTTTAAGCCCTCCTAGCTTGTCATGCGCCCAGTTCTCACTTTCCACTGAAGAAGGGCACCTTTATTACCTACCAGTCCAGTTTACTTCAGTTAGCCACCGGTATTTCCTTGATTTGAGGCTGGACTTACTCCTCACTGCAGTTTTCACTCTGATTGACATCCGATGAGACATGAATACCTATTATGAGTGTAGTTAACTCCTCATGTGCCCTCCAATGAGCCTCCATCCCTAGATTAGTGCCACTTACCGTCAATTACACTTATTACACTCTGTTAGACTCAGTTTGACACCTGTTTGAGAGTGACTTATGCATTGATGACCAACACTGATTGATGATGAGGACTCCTAGTTGGAGCCAAGCTATGCCATGCAGTATATTCGAATTACCTCCTTGGCTAATTCAAATTGCTCACTCATTGTGACAGTATTGTATTGTAATTCTACTACTCTAGATTATAGAGCATTGATGCATCTGTCTTGCACAGTTTTTACTCCAATTTGTTTTACATCATTGTGATTGATTTACTTGTTCAATAGATCTATTGTGACTACCTTTACATGGTATCAGAGCCATTGCAGGGACAGGATCTCTCTTCTATAGGTGTTCTACAAGAAAAATTGAGTGAATTTGCTCAAAAATACTGAAGATTTGGCATGCAAAACTGCTTATGCATTCACTAATGCTGAATTTTTCTCTCCAATCCCACTTTAGAAGCTTGAGTTTTCCACATAATTCCTAGATTTGATACATTGGACCCATTCGACATTGCTTGATCTCCGATCCTAGGTGTGATGCAACTCTAAAAAGATGGATTGTTCGACCTTACTATTATGTTTTGATTATGATTTGCAGGTTAATCATCTCCATCAAGTGCATTCACTATCTTGTGAATTACAGATTCTTCTCCATTAAGTTCATTTGATCTCATTGAGATGGAGTCTTCTTCTTCTAAGCTACCCACTCCCTTCATGTATTTTGAATGGAAGAATGACATGGAGATTATGTTGCGCTCAAGAGGGTACTACCACGTACTACAGAGTCACCATGGGCCTTGAAGTTGAGCCCAATACACTCACTCATTGAAAAATCAAAGCACTTCAACAAGTTGGATGAAGCATATGGTCTTCTTTGCCTCAATATTTCCAAGGATCATCTCTTTCACCTTAGTGGATTGACTACTCCAAAGACAGTATGGGAGAAACTAGAAAAGCTTTTTGGGAAACAAGATGACATGCAGTCTCTTCAATTAGAAAATGAATTGATCTCCTTGAATCCTGAGAATTTTGAGACCATTAATTAATTTTTCACAAGATTCAATCATTTGTCATTACAATTGAAGAATAGTGGTCTTGTGAAAGAGGATAAGCAATTGATCCTCTCCATTCTTTCCAAATTTGCTAAAGATTTCTCTGTATTTGTCTCTACTTTCAATTCCGGTCGGCTAACTACCCCGAATTGGAAGATGCCTACCTTGAATGCCTTCATTGAATCCATTACCAAAGAGCATGACAAGTTGATTCAAATGGGGTCCATAAGCTCCAAATATTCGGCCCTATTTGTTCAAGGATCCAAGAATTCGAATGGCAAAGGGAAGCAAAAGAAAGTGAAGCCCAAATTCAAACCAAACAAGCAAAGAGAGAAAAGAAAGCAATCAGATGCACCATCTGGTTCATGGAACAAGCAGGATGGTAAAGAGGGTAAAGAAAAATCTAAGTGTTCTTATTGAAACCGTGGATTTCATCCTGAAAGTTCATGCATGAAGAAAAAAATAGATCAAATGGCTCTCCTTTCGGAAAAGAATAACATATGTCTTCCTGACGGTGCACGGAAGAAGGATAGAAATGATGATCATGAAAGAGGTCAAGCACTCATGGCAACTGTTTCAAAACCCACCACTCTACTGATAGATTTCGGTGCCTCGAATCATATGGATGCAAACATTGAATCCTTCTCTTCATTCGATACAAGCAGTTCCATTCCCATCCATTTGGGAGATGACTCAAAAATTTCTTCGAAGGGAAAAGGTACCATCCATGTTGAGCATGGAAGCGTCCAGAATGTTCTCTATGTGCCTTCCTTGGCTTCAAATCTACTTTCTGTGTATCAACTGACACACACTAGTGAACCAAAGAAAGTTACATTCAGCCCCAACAATGTCAAAATTTCTGATATCAAAAGTGGAAAGCTTATTGCAGTCGGAAAGACAAACCACACTGCAAAATACTATGAGTTTTCTCACTTTGTGCAGCTTGAAAAGCCCACTGCTCTCCTCACTCATGGAAACAAGGTTAGTAGGATTTGGCATGAAATATTTGGACACCTTAATTACAAGTATTTGTTGCTTCTACAATAGAAATCCATGGTAGATGGTCTTCCGCAACTCCGTTACTCGAAGGGAATTTGCCCCGGTTGCATTGTTGGGAAGCACCCCGAGCACAAGTTCGGCCGCAGCAAAGCTAGCAGAGCTTCCACCATTTTGGGCCTCATAAATTTTGATATCAGTGGTCCGTAGTCAAATATTTCCATGAATGGTTCAAGATATGTTTTAACATTCATCGACGACTTCTCCCTCTTTACTTGGGTATTTTTTCTCAAAAACAAGTCAGAAGTGCTTGGAAAATTCAAGGATTTTAAGGCTTTTGTTGAGACCACCACTAAGAGAAAGATCAAAGCTCTCAGATCTGATAATGGTGAAGAATGTATCAAGACTGATTTATTGCAACTTTGTTCCAAAAGAGGAATTCAGATCCAACATACGGTTCCCTACACACCCCAGCAGAATGGTGTAGCGGAAAGGAAGAATCGGTCACTGAAAGAGATGACTACCTGCATGATTGAGTCAAAAGGTTTGGCTGCAAATATTTGGGCTGAAGCCATTAATGTTGCTGCATATATTCAGAACCAAGTTCCACATTCATTCGTGAAAGTTAAAACTCCTTTTGAATCTTTCTTTGGTTGCAAACCGGATGTGTCAAATTTGAGGGTTTTTGGCTCCACTACATGGGCTAGAATTCATTTTAATAAGAGGAAAGCTTTGGATCCACAAAGTATTGAATGTATCCCGATAGGATATGGGGATGAATCAAAAGCATATAAACTCATGAATATCAGATCCAAAAAGGTATTCATAGAGCGAAGTGTGAAGTTTGAAGAACCGCTGCCAGATCTGAAACTAGTTGAGGAAAACACTGCCGATCTACACCCTCCACAAGAAGAAGATTCAAGTGAATATGAAGAAAGCATTGGATCTGATATATATGATATTATATCAGAATTTGATGGCCATGACATATCAGGTTCAGAATCAAACCATAATGATCCTCCTCAGTTACCGAAGTGGGCTCAAAACACTCTACAATCTGCTGCTCCAAACATTGGAAATCCTGCTGATCTAAGGAGAACAAGAGCAGACTTTCAAAGAGAAGGTATGGTTCTTTCATATTCTGATCCATTATTATCTGAGAAATGTTATTTGATGATTGGTTCAGATCCCAAAACATACTATCATGCCCACCGAGATCCACAATGGAAAACAACCATGGATGAAGAGTACAGTTCTCTTCAAAAGAACAATACATGGGAGCTAGTTTCTCTTCCACCTGGAAGAAAATTAGTTCAATGCAAGTGGATCTACCACAAAAAGGTTGCTGCTGATGGTTCTATCAGAAAATACAAATATAGGCTGGTGGAAAAAGGTTTCTCCCAAGTCCAAGGTGTGGACTACACTGAGACCTTTGCACTGGTTGCAAAGATGGATTCCATCTGCCTAGTTTTGGCCATTTCCGCATCCAAGCACTGGGAAGTGCACCACATGGATATGAAGAGTGCATTTCTACATGGAGACCTTGATGAAGAGGTATATATGAAACAACCAGAAGGATACATATCAGATCCATCATTAGTTTGAAGATTGAAGAAATCTTTGTATGGATTGAAACAGGCCCCAAGAGCTTGGTGCGCAAAGATGGAATCCTTCCTTCTTTCTCAGAATTTCAAAAGATGTAAATCTGATCCTAATGTGTACCTACAGCAAGTTAAAGTTAATTTTTTGATTGTGGTTTTATATGTTGATGATCTTCTCATTACTGGTAGCACTCTCCTTACAATTAACAAGCTAAAAACCACTTTAAATCTAGCTTTTGATATGAGCGATTTGGGATTGCTTAAGCAATTTTTGGGCTTGGAGACAGCTCAAAATTTTGATGGGATAACATTATCTCAGAAAAATTATGCTAAATACCTTCTATTAAAGTTTAATATGGCAGAATGTAAGGCTGCTCGATTCCCATTCCTCTCAGGAATAAGTCTTGAAGAGGGAAATACTACACCACTTGCAGATTGCACTATGTATCGACAGTTGATTGGTTCACTACTCTACTTGACACACTTAGGGCCTGATATATCTTATGCCGTGAGTGCTCTATAAAGGTATATGCAGAAGCCCGATGAGATTCATTGGTGGGAAGCCAAGCAGATCTTGTAGTATGTGCAAGGTAAAAAACATTTTGGCATCCATTATGCTGCAGATTCTGAGCTAGATTTCATTGGTTTTACTGATTCAGATTGGGCAGGTGATAGGATAGATCAAAAGTCCACTTCTGAATATGTTTTCAGGATTGGTCATGCCCCTATTTGCTGGTCAAGAAAAAGCAGGAAGCCATTGCACTTTCTTTAACAGAGGCAGAGTATCGAAGGGTAGTCAAAGCCTGCATTCAGGCAGTTTGGTTGCAGGGTATTCTTTCTGAGTTTGATTTTGGTAGCACTACTTTGAATATCCTATTTTGTGACAATCAAAGTGCTATTAAGATCTCCACCGATCCAGTTTAGCGGCAGAGGACCAAACACATTGAGATTCATATGCACTACATTCGAGAGTTGGTGCATGATCGCACCATCATTCTACAATATTTCCCTACCGATGAGCAAATTGTAGACATCTTCACCAAGAGCTTCACTGAGAATAAGTTCTCTTACCTCTATTCGCTGTTAGATATGAGTTCCATCATGGTGGAGATAGATTAGATCCATTTTTATGTTTAGCTTGAGGGGGGGATTTCTTCCCACTGGGTTTTCCCTCATTCCTCACATAGCTTATTTCGACAGTTTTTGGATTATTGTATTGGGGTGACCTTTAGTCTCAGTCACCAGGGCCCTACATTTTATTTTTTTACATCATAGTATAGCTTGAGGGGGGGTGTTAGGATATCTCATCATTCACTTATGTACTTTGCATGCATCCGCATGCTGCCCAGTCATCACTATGGTACCTCCATCACCCAGTCCTTAGTCTCCCAGCACTCGGGAGCTACTTTCCACTCACTTTAAGCCCTCTTAGCTTGTGATATGCCCAGTTCTCACCTTCCATTGAAGAAGGGAACCTTTCTCACCTGCCAGTCCAGTTTGCTTCAGTTAGCCACCAGTCTTTCCTTGATTTGAGGCTAGACTGACTCCTCACTGTAGTTTTCACTCCGATTGAC
Organism: Larix kaempferi; assembly: GCA_027924585.1. Lineage (NCBI taxonomy): Eukaryota > Viridiplantae > Streptophyta > Pinopsida > Pinales > Pinaceae > Larix > Larix kaempferi. The sequence continues at coordinate 26,825,075 of BSBM01000673.1, forward strand.
CTCCGATGAGACATGAATACCTATTCTAAGTGCAGTTAACTCCTCATGCACCCTCCACCGATCCTCCATCCCTAGATTAGTTCCACTTAACATCAGTTACACTTATTACACTTAGTTAGACTCAGTTTGACACCTGTTTGATAGTGACTTGTGCATTGATGACCACCACTGATTGATGATGAGGAATCCTAGTTGGAGCCAAGCTATGCCATGCAGTATATTCAAATGACCTCCTTGGCTAATTCAAATTGCTCACTCATTGTGACAGTATTGTATTGTAATTGTACTATTCTAAATTATAGAGCACTGATGCATCTCTCTTGCACAGTTTTTACTCCAATTTGTTTGACATCATTGTGATTGATTTACTTGTTCAATAGATCTGTTGTGACTAACTTTACAGTCCTAAAGAAAAATCAAGACCCCATATATTTTGAGAGAAGAAATTTGCAGCCACATGAGAATCTCTCTTCCATTTATGACAAAGAAATGTTAGCCATCATGCATGCCTTGGCCAAGTTTAGAAAATACTTGGTGGGAAACAAGTTTGTGGTCAAAACTGATCATAACAGTTTGAAGCATTTTCTCACACAAAAGGACCTCAATGAAAGTAAACAAAAGTGGGTAAGAAAAGTCTAATCTTTTGATTTTGACATTGAATATGTCAAGGGGAAGAATAATATTGTATCAAATGCATTATCTAGAAGACCAACATTTTCTCTTATGGACATTTCAAAAGATTGGAAAAATATGCTAATAGTTGAATATGCCAAAGGTATTTTTGCTTGTGATTTGTTAGATGGGGTCAAAGGTGATGATAGGTACAAAGTTTTGGATGGTATAATATACTACAAGGATTGAATACACTTGGTTCATGGTTCGAATCTCAAGCACAAGATTTTGAAGGAATCTCATGATTCCCCTTTAGCAAGACATCCTGGTTTTTTCAAAACATATAGGAAACTAAGGGAAAGGTTCTTTTGGAAAGAGGTGAAAGAAGATGTTCTAAAATATGTGAATGAATTCAAGTTATGTCGGATAACAAATTTGAACATACACATCATGCTGGTCTATTGCAACCATTTCTCATTCCACAACACAAATGGGAAAGTATCTCCATGGATTTCATCACAGGTTTTCCCAAGGATTTGGGTAAGGTTTTCATTTATGTTGTTGTGGATAGAATTACCAAATTTGCTCATTTATTTGATGTTACATCATATTTTACTGCCTCACAAGTGGTTGATCTATTCTTTAGAGAAATTTTCAGATTGCATGGACTTCCCAAGAACATTATGAGTGATAGAGATAGAAGATTTGGGAGTTCCTTTTGGCAATAAATTTTCAAGTTGGTTGGAACTCAATTGACTCCAAGCACAAGCTATCATAACCAAATACAAATAGTGAATCAATGGTTGGAGGGGTACTTGAGGAACTATGTGAAATCGATACAATTGGGTGAGTTTTGCTACAACACTACTTTCAGTATGTCCATTGGCATGTCTCCTTTCAAAGAAATGTATGGTTATGAAGCACTCACATTTGTTGAGCACATATTTGGTGATATTAGAGCCCCAAAATATAAGGATTGGGTGGAGGAAAGTCAAGAGATTTTGAAACTTCTAAAAGACAATTTGCAGGTTTCCCAAAATCAACAGAAACAGTATGTGGATCAACATAGGGTGGAATGAAATTTTCAAGTGAATGATTCTTTATATTTGAGGCTACATCCATATAAATAAACATCCTTGGAAGTTAAAGGATCAAAAAATATCAAACCAAGATATTGTGGTCCATATAAGGTAGTTCGAAAAGTTGGGGAGGTGGCTTATGAGTTGGAACTTCCGGAAGGGAGAAAAATCCACAATGTATTTCATGTTTCATGCCTTAAGAAGACCATTGGTCAGAAAATATGTGTTTCAGAAACCCTCCATCCATTAGATGGTGAAGGAAAACTCATACTTACTCTAGAAAAAAAAAATTGAAGGCAAGAGAAAGGAAATTGAGGAGCAGAACCATAAGGGAGTATTTTGTACAATGCAAAGATTTTCCAAGTGAGGATGCCACATGGGAGGAGGAGAAAATTTTGGAGCATCGTAATTTGGAATTTCTTGAGGGAAAGCAATCTTTGGTGGGGAGGACTATAATTTCCCCGTTCAAATAAATCTCAAGAAGAGAAAATTCCACCAGTCTATTAGTTTCCTAGGTTGGGGTGGAAACATTAGATTTTGAATAAGGAGACCAATAAAACCCAAATAGACATTATATTGACAAAATATATTAAATGGGGAATAAATAAATATTTAAGATAGGAAAATAAGGTGGCACTTGGTCACGAGGGAACATTGGAGGTGTGGGGCCCATTTAAGCAAGATTCCCCATGCCACATGGAATTCCGCTCTCACCCATTCGAATCCAAGGGGGATCCCAATGTTACTGGGGGATTTGGACATGAATAATACTTGGCATGACTCAATGAGGTCAAAATGTAGAGGAATAGTAACTCCCATGGAAGAGGAAGAGGCATTTTGGAGCTAGTGGGACACTGGGGATGGATTCCCTATCTTCTATGACAACAATGATGAAGATGCTATGACACTTATGACAAAATTCAGACCTGATTGCTGAGATCTGACATATATGACATGTCAGGGCTAAAAATAGCCTCCAAGAGGGTGCACAAGGGAGTTACGGAAGCCAAAGAGTCACCCATTCGAATTGAGTGAAGGAGGAGGCTAGGAATGGAGGGACAAGTGGCACACATTGGAATCTCTTCGTAATTCGAGTTGGAATGAAGCTCATGGGTGGAATTCGAGTTAAGGAATCCTTTGGAATTTTATAAAAGTTAGGAACAAAGAATGAGACCAACTTTTGATCATTCTCATTTTGCATATTGGAGAGCATATCTTGTCCATGCTTGTGGAGTGTTTACTCTACTTTCCTTAGTACCAGTTTCGAGGGTGAAAGGTTCCCATCCTAATTGGAACTTGGAGAGTCCATTCAGACCTTCATTTGGAGATACAATGGATTCATTTGTTTCAGTTTTAAGCTATAGGGCTTCTCGTGGAATTCTCATCCTCAACCTACTTCCACACCTTTCTCACTTTTCTCTTCATATTTTGGCTCTTGGAGGAAGGGCGCACTTGGTGAGATGATGTTATCTTTGGGAGAGCTCTTGTGGCCCCATTTATTTGTAATCTGATGTATTTACTCTATATTTTATGCTTAGAATATCCTCAGGTCTAAATAACAATTGAAACTATGTCAAAATACCAAACAATGTGTAAATGGTGCCATTTTCCTCATATCTTGTTATGAAAGCTTGAAGTTGCTTAATTTTGATTAATATCATCTCATCTCTACGATTTTTATGATGTATGGAGATTCATTAATGTCTTGAATAAGTTTTATATACGTTTCATAGGCCTTTGGAACATAAATCGCGAATTTCATGGCAAATGGTGAAGTTTCCTATCATTCCCCCCTATGTGAAGACATGTCCACAAACATTTGATTTATGGGAGTTGAATAAGCCCATAGAAACTGATTGATGATGCATTTGGGAGCTCATTGAAGTTCTTTAATAGTACCATGTCTCTGTTCTGAAATTTGGGAAGTTAGTACAACATTTGGAAAGCCATATTTGTCCCCTACCCTTGGGGGTTTTGAACCTCGATTTGACTAGTAAAGTTCCCTATTTTTGCTTGATTGTAAATGAATGTTGCAGAAGTGTTTTGAGAGTGTCGAAGAATCCATCAGCCTCATTTTTATGTCTTAATACCTTACAAATAAATTCATACCCAATTTGGAAAAATTTGGAGCCATTTGGAAGCATTTGAGTCATTACTAGTCTAAGGGTCAAATTGGCCAAAAATTGCAATTTTTCCTAATTTTTACAAATTCATTAAAAGAGACACTACAGGTCTCAACATTTTTATGTGTTTTGTGGGACCAATTTTATGATGGGAAGAGTCCCCACATGTTTGAGAGGGTTGGGGGACACTTTCCATGTAAAGGTGGGGGTTGTTTTGAAAATGTGAAGATGGGTTCCCCATGAATCAATGCCATGCAGGTTGACCTGAGGGATGAATTGAATAGAACTGGTTACTTATGAGGGTGGGGTCCCCAATGGTTTCTTCATGGGGGTGATGATACAAAGAATATTTCAGATGGTAGAGTTCTTATGGAGGTATGAGTATTCAACTGTGATTATTTATCGTAACATGTTACGAGCAATATGATGGAACTAACTGTTGAAGGTGGGAGAGTAAATATGTAGTTATAAACTGATTAAATAGGGGTGATCATTTCAAGATAAATCATATTCATCAAGATAGTGGGGGGTTCGACATCATGGGTGTCAAATTATGATAAGGAATGTAATCACATGCAAACCAATGGGGGAACATGATAGTCCCAGTGAGGAGGTTGATGGCACATCATCACTAGGAATGAGGTCCATATGGTTATAAGCGGCAATACTAGTGAATGAAATGTGAGTAGAGGGAAAATAGTGCCTATATACTAGTTTCATGATGATACTTGTGATAGAATCCCAACATCATTGCTAAGGGAGGGAGTCTTGTTCTCATAATGGAAAAACAATGGGTCTCCTATGTGTCATGGTCGTAATCCTTCACATCCACTGCACATACCCAAGTGTAATAAAGAACGTGAAAAAGGTATGCACAATGCATAAATAAAAAACCAAAACATGGTGCACATGTGGGGTGTTAGCACTCAAATTGTGCTAAGTTCTATGGCATATTTCGTGGGAATGAAGGTACTTCATGGTCGTCAAAATCCCTGAAGGGAGAACCAGCTCTCCGACCACGTCCCCATGAATAGAGGAATAAGAGTTCAGCATAAGGAGAATCATCTCAAGGAATAGAAGATTCGGGGAAGATCCAGAGTTCCATGATGATTAGAGGACTAATGACGGGCTAATGCACCAGAAACAAATGAAAATATGTACGGATGGTTCGGATCAAACACCCCGAAGATCGACGGCCCCGAGAGCACGGTGCAAATGAAGTTGTGGGAAATGTAGCGCATGGGCGGGCATGAGCCAACGGACAAGTTCTTAAAGCAATTGATGGTGGAGATCAGCAGGAGGAGAGATCTACGGTGTATAGCCACCGCGCTGATCTAAATTACGTGAAATATGTTATGTTTCAAATCACCGCGATTTGAATAAGAGTCGTGCATCTGTCAACAGTGTAGATCTACCGGAGTCAAATCAACGGCCTAAGATGACCACACTGATTTTTCTTGTGGGTAAGTTAACCGTGTCTCAAATCGCCAGAGTCAGTAAAGTTAAGGCCATCATATGGTCAGGATTCGAGGAAGAAAGGAGATCAACGGCTAATGTGGCTTCACCACCGTCACACCTGGACGGGTGATATGGCATCTAGCATTATAAAAAAATCAGGTATGTACAAAGACTTGAACTCCACTTGTATCAGATGCGTTGGAAAGCAAAAGAACCTGATCCCGCAGAGCAGACCAACCGACCAGAAGCTTAGGAAAATTGTCTAGGTGTCGGATCACCGGGTTGGTTTGTTCTTCTCTTTTCCTATGAAGTTGTTTGAATGGCTGAAGTAAGATATTCCCCTTGTGCCGAATCTCCAATAACCAGTCTCCTATTGGAAGACAAGGATGGTGACATATTCGACACCATACTAGTCAACATCTCCATAGATGTGGCCAAGGAGAGGTTGGAGGTTATAAAAGGCAGAAGAATAGATGTCCATAAGGTCTATTAGTCCTCCTTTCATTTGTTCACCACCATCCAGACCCCAGGTTTCCCTGAATTTATTGATTGGTGTGCCACAAATTATTCATCTGAACAGAGAGCGATCCTAGACGCCTTAGGCTCTAAGGCCCTCGTCTCGGTGAAAGCCCTGACTGTTAGAAATCTTTTAGCTGTTCCCCATGAATTCAGATAGAAAGCCCTACGATATCGAATGGAGGACCTGGTTCAATACTTTCGCCTAGCATCAAACAAATTCAAACCGAGCTTTTACCATGATTCCCTATTACCAAATGCATCATTCCCAGGTTCAGTTTTCCCTGACGAGGCCAATTTGTTCAGAGATGAGTGTAAATGGATAATCTCCGTGATATCCCAGTTTTTAGGGTTAGATAGTGACCAATACGTTCTAGAAACATTGATCAATCTGATGTTCGCCTTAAGTACCTACCCAGTAGAACAAACAGACACAGATTCATTTGTCTAGACTGCATGTCTAAGGTTTGATGATGCCCTAGCTGAAAGTATTCACTCCTAGTTAGTTGAGATCCCTAAGACAAGGACCTTTAGATTCCAATCTTATTTACTGAAGATGTTCTTAACAGCAGTTGAATACAACCTACAGGTACCTGGGATGAAAATTACAAGAGAGATGTATTCATATTACCTACTTTTCATGAATAACTTGATGGCACGGGTTTATCACATCTTTTTCCAAGAGAATTTGCCTATAGTACTCCCAGAAATGAAGGATTTGCTACAACCACCTATGGAGAAAGGGATTGGGGACTAGTTTTTGCTAAAACAGGGAACTATAATTAGAGTATATGGATTTTCAGACCCACCATATGTACTCCCTGCATTTTTGACACGCAGGTTGTTCCATTTCGAGTTCATAAGGCAGAAATTGACTGATGAACATGAACAATTTATACATATCAAGAAGTTATCTGACTTAGATTTCCCCTGGACACTGGTTTCTTTTGTAATCAAACACAAAACATCACTCTCAGGAATTGAAAGGATGATGATAGACCTAGGACTCCCTTCCTAGGCTGCAATGAACTATGATCCACATCACATAATCTCATAAAGAAGGAAGGTAGCTGACAGAAAGGGATATGAGCATTTTGAGATGGCTAGAATAACTGAGAAAGCCAATTGGTTAGAATATATTGATCAAGGACCAATGGAAATTGATGCTTTGGAGGACTCTCAAACTCTAAGATTCCTTTTTTAGGGAGGCACACCTTCACCAGGCAGATCACCTGGTAAAGCTCATATAGGACCCGCAGACTTATCTCTTGACAACATTCCAGAAAAAACCAGTACTTCAGGGGTTATTAGCCATATGGATGTAGATAGTGACTCTTAAAGAGATGCAAAGAGGCAAAAGGTGGAGGGTGATGATCAACAAATAGTGAAAATACAAGAAGAGAAAACTAAGAAAAAGCAGGTCAAGTTTCTCATGCCCCATTATGAAGTAAAAGAGCATGTATTTGGAAAACCACCCAAAGGACCTACAGGATCAAGTATCAGTAGGGCCCAGCTATTGGAAGAATATGATGAAAATGATGATAACATAGCAGCAGAAGCTAAGCTATATTATGAGGTATGGAAGATATCCAAGAAAGAAGTGGCCTTGGTTACTAGTCGAAATATGGCCCAGAACACATTGAGCCTTGCCATGGCCACCAAGAGCAAAGATACGTAGGTAAAGTTTAACCTGGAAGACATCCCTATCCCTGATATAATCAATCTACACAAAGAGACAAGGGAAGTCATCTATAATAGGCTGCTAAATCTTGCGATAGAACTATCAAAAGTGCATACAAATAAGTCCAGAGTCCAGAAATAGTTGGGGCTCGAGAAAGGAGAAAATAAGTCTCTGAAAGCATAGGCAAAGAAACATCAAACACATTTGCTGGAAAATGAGACCGAAGAGGATAAAAAGAAAAAAATCCAAGAGTTGTTGAATGAAAAAGATCAAGAGATCCTGTCATTAAAAAAGCAGCTAAAGATCCGCTCCACTCAGTTCGCAAATAGTTCTGAAATAACAGAGCTAGAAGAAGAGAAGGAAAAGTTGAAAGAGGAGTTGTTAGGCTGTAAATCCAAATTGGTGGAGTTTGGAGATAGGGAAAAGAAGTTGAAGTTTGACATGACCCATGTGGAGGCCAGTGCAAACTCGTGGAAAGCCCAGTTTGAAGAATTGGATAGGAAAGTGAAGAAAAAGCAAAAGGAAATAAAACAAGAGGCCCCAGCCTCCATTGCAGCTGGATATTTTTTCGTGGTAGGGAAAATAACTAATTCCAGCTTGGAGGATGTTGAGGTGATCCGATTAAAGACGCAAGTTTCCAATCTGCAAACTTTGAAGGATATTGCAGAAGGTCAAAAGGAGGCTTGGGAAACCAAGTAACAGGAGACACAGTAAGAGCTTGATAGTTTGAAGGAACAAGTGATAGGGAAGAAGGTGTTACCGGATGCCAGGAAAATCATATGGGATGATATCATAAGACAGGCTGAAGATCTAAGGACCTACCTAAATTTTATAATGGATAAAAGAGTAGTGGTGAAATTGGCCCAGCAAGCTATAACAGTGGTGAAGGAGAGATTGAACAAAAAGCCTTTGGAGCATGCCCAAAATGTAGTTGAGTTCTTAGGTGGCTTTTCAGAGGAACAAGCTATAGCTGAAAACATCCAGGATAGGGTATCCATAATCATAGGAGCTAAGAAGATAACTAGTAGATATCAACAAATGCAAGTTGTACAATCAGGCATAGATATCATATCGAAGCAGGCACAACTCTTTAAAGAAGCCTTTCATCCTCTGTTCAAAAAGGGACTGCCTATATTCTGGGGTGAGAATGAAGTCATGCTTAGAAGAGATGAATACAAGTCTAATTTGTGGGACTACAGGATGAATGAAGAGGATTTCATTAGCATAAATACTCCCTTAACAGGTGGCACAGTGGTTGATACACTGAAAGGTGACTTCGAGCTAGCAACAACTTTTAGAGAAGCCAGAACTCTTCATGTTGGCTATTCGTACACTAAAGACACTAAGCTGAGGATATTACTCAAAGAGCTCGCCTCCCAGTATTTACCCTTGCCCGAGCAATGGAAGCTGGTAGAGAAGTATGGGAAATCAAAGTTAAAGATAGGAGCATGAGAGGATGCAGTGAAGTCAGGAAACAACCAGCATGGATGCATCCAGGATTTGATGAGTAGTGAAAGAAAGTCACCTGAAAGCAGCTACATAACTGCAATTTTTGTATTTTGTATTTTGTTTAAAAGTAATTTTGCCAAGTAATGAAATGGCCACACAATTGTAAATGGCATTTAAGCCTGCCTTGTAGATATTTTTTTTTGTAATAGTGACAGCAAACAGTGCCTCGATTTGGCTGTTAGATAGATGTCATATGGTTGTAACTATTTTCAGTTCAGAAGGAGTCGATCCTAGAGCTCGAAGACATCTATAAATACATTTGTAATCGAAGGCACAAGGTTTGAAAATCTCATTTGAAAGCTTTTGGTATTTTGAGGATTAGATTGTAAGACATTTTTGAGTTGTTTTAATAAAGTTTGCAGAGTCGAAGCCTACGTTTTCACAAGGATTCCTGTGTAATTGGTCTGGTAGTCTGTATTTTCCTTTTTCCCATGTGAAATTGTGTTTCTCTCTTTGTTATTACATTCTGTGTTATTTCTTTCATGCTTGGTTCAGGGTAACGGTTAAGTGGAATTCATAGAAGTTATGCTCTGCTTAGCTTTTTCCAAGTATTTCACCAACATATTCTACTAAAGTTGATGTAGGATTCATCTTGGTATGCCTTACATTGATGGACTGTTTCTTTCCTCTTCTGTTCCACAAATTAAATCTCTTTGACTACTAGTTGCTTGCTACCTTGCCCTTGTAAATGCGTTTGTAGAACCTTTGTGAGTGATGTTTTCAGAGTTTGTTAAATATGACTCCATTTCCCAAATGAAATTCATATGTTTTCAACCAAAAAGTGCTTGAATTATTTTCGTTCTAAACAGAAAATTGATCTTCTGTATAATTGTTGTAATTGAATATCTTGGCCTTGAATGCTGGTGTTTATTTTTCATTATTGACAATCTTGATTATTCTAGTCTTTTCATGAGACTTTAGAGAGAGCCCTCTCTGTCTGTGTTGGATCAGTAGCACAAGCCAAAGATTTGTTAGTGGTTTCCCATAATTACCCTGTTTCAGCCTTGGGGCTCAATTTCAGTGTTAACAAATTGGCGCCACTGCCAAGGAACATGATTGTTTTATCAATCCCTAGGAGAACGACATATACGTCCAAATTTCAAAGAACAAGAGAAATCCTTGTGGGAAAACAGAGGTTTTCGCTTCTTCAAGAAGGTTGAAGAATTTTTCCTTGGCGACTCGACTTACAAAGATCAGAAAATTCAAGTAGACTCCACTGGAGAAAGATCAGTATGCCAAAACATACTACTGAATAAATTCCAAAAGCATCCTGACCTCAAGAAAGATCCATACGAGAGGTAATCCTTTCCTTGAAATCCTGTTAGGAGTAGATAACCCTGAAAGTTTACTCATACATAGAACCATGAAATATTTGGCTAGTGTTCCTAGCATCGAGAATATTTCTTTTTCATAAGATGCATCTGTTTTTCAGGAATTGGATCTAGAGATTGATATTAGCAAACCTTTGTCAAGAACAAAATCTGAATCATACCTAAGCCTAGGCGAAGAAGCTCTGAATAATTTTGAATCATATCTTTTAGACCTTGTGTGGTTTGATTCTAAAAATCTTGCCAAAGTTGAAGGCAATAAGCCCAGTTTTCAGATCCCTCAAGCCCATACTACAGTCCCTCCGCAAGCTCATAATCCACCTAGACCCATGGCTTCCAGATTTCCACCATTGGTCTTGCTAGTTGCTTTGCATGACCTCCCTCAAAACTATGCCCAGAGAATTGTCTCTTATAATGGAGAGGGAGACTGGTCAGCCAAACAACATGTTGATCGATTTGAGGATTTTGTATATCTGGAGGAAGTGGACCACGTTGACGCTAAATGAGATTGTTTTCCCAAAGCCTATTTGGAGAGACTAAGAAATGGTTCACACAGCTACCCAATTCTTCCATAGTAGATTTTACTTCTTTTAAAGTATTGTTTCTAGAAAGATGGGAAACAATGGGCAATCCTTCCATAGTCTTATCCTAGTATAATCATTTAAAGAAAGGTAGGTTTGAATCAGTCCATGAATTTTCTGCCAAATTCATGAAGGCCTATAATTCTATTCCTGATGATTTAAAACCCTTAGTAGGCGCTGCAAAGCTCTACTATGCAGATGCCTTTGATGGAGATTTCTCATGCACATTAAGAGAAAGAAAATATGTCTCCCTGCCTACTATGATGAAAGATGCCATGGAGGTTGAAGCCCACATGATGGCTTTTGGGAAAATAAAAGGCAAGACTGAAGTAGATAAGAAGAAGCAAGAAACCCAAGCCTCTTCTAGTGATGCTAGATTTGATACCATGATGAAAACTATTGAAAGATTGATGGATAGGTTAGCCATTGAAAATAAGCCTCTTGTTAGGGAACAACCTGAAAATCAGATAAGGAACCCTAACTTTAGAAGGCCGCCTCCTCCAAGAAATCCAAGAAATCAAGAAGACCACGAGATAAGGCCCCCCTTCCCAAAGAATTTGATAGATGAAGAGGGACCTGAAAACCCCGTGGCTGACTAGATACATCTCTTCGGGGCCCTAGAACACGAAGTTCATTTGACTCAAAAGGAGCATGATTTTTTCACCAAGGGACACGCTGATAAAGCTGTAGAATTTGATTCTGAACAGTACCAAATGGGATACATGAATGTTATGGATGATATCCAGAGAAAGATGAGGTTGAGAAACAGAGAAATACCAATAAATGAAGGGAAGTCTGCTCAGAATCAGCCCCCTAAGACTCAATAGAATATGGATAAGCTAAAAGAAAAATAGCCAGAGGATGCTGCATAGAAAATATCAGAAGATAGTGGGAAGCATTCTAAAGAAGGTAGGCAACCAGAAGTCACTAAAGTAGAGGAGCCAACTTCAATATTCAGCTTGAAGGATGAACTTTCTAAGGTAAAGATCTCTATCCCCTTGAATGAGTTGTTAAGAAACAATGAATATAGGGAAGAGATAAATAGCCTGGTAAAGGGGCAGGAAGGAAATACACAAGACATGTTGGAAGTGACAGATTATGCCCCCACTATAATCTTTGGTTCCAAACTGGAGGAGCCAGATGATCAAGAAGTCCCTCCCTTTTATTTGAGTCTGAATATCCATGATAAGTTATTACACAATGCCCTGATAGATTTTGGGGCTTCACACAACTTGATTCCAAAGTCAGTGGTGGAACAGTTGGGGTTAGAAGTCACTAGACCCTACAAAGACCTATATTCTTTTGATTCCAGAAAGGTACCCTGTTTGGGTCTAATAAAAGATGTGGTAGTAACCCTTGCCCAGATCCCAGTGAAGAGTGTCATGATAAACATAGTAGTGGTTGATTTGACTGCTAAGTTTGGGATGCTGTTATCAAGATCCTGGGTAAAAAAGCTAAAAGTAACCATGCAGATGGACTTATCTTAATCTACTATACCAGTTTTTGGAAGCAATAGGAAGTTATACAGAGAGAAAAGGATGGCTTATGTGGTTAGCAGTGACGACAAACCTGAAAATCACCCTATATTTGTTGTGGATACAGACATAGGTTCCTTCATCCTTTTCAATGGTGGTCCACATACTGATCCTATACCCCCGTTTTTCCACGAAGTCGAGGAAGACAAGGAATTTGCAGCAAGGCATGATGCATTGGAGAGGCTAAAAAACGAAGGATTGTGGAAGATGTACTTTGATGGGTCACTGAGTAAAAATGGAGCTGGGGTTGGGGTTTGGATCATACCTCCAGACCAAGAATCTAGAGCCCTATCCTATAAATTGACTTTTGAATGTACAAACAATGTAGCTAAGTATGAAGCTCTACTTTTAGGATTGAGAGCTCTGAAGGATTTGGGAGCCAAAAGAGTACATGTATTTGGAGATTCAAAGCTGGTGGTGAACCACGTGAATGATAGTTATCAGGAAAAAATGCCCAAGATGAGAGCTTATAGAAATTTTTTTTAGGACATGTTTGGAAATTTCTTCGACGAACATAAGATCTGGGCAATTCTGAGCTGTGAAAATCAAATAGTAGACTCCTTGGCAACTATTGCTGGTGGTTTTAAAAATCCCATTTTTTCCCAAGAGAAATATGAGGTTGAAGTAATAAACAAACCCTCCATCCCAGACAATTCCAAATATTGGCAAGTGTTTGAAGATGATCTACAAATTAAAATATTTTTAGAATTATCTCATGAGTTTGCTAATGTCCAAATTGATACAGAAAATGAGAATGTAGAAGGTTTGATGGACCAGGAATAGTTAGAAAGTGAAGAGAATGAAAATAAGGATTGGAAGAATATGTTGGGAGGCAAAGACATTGTCCAGCTAAAAAACAACTGTATTCCCAAAGGATTAATACCTCTGGAAAATCTCTTTGATCAAAATGATGTGGAAAAGAATCCCAAATTCGAACCTCCCAAGGATACTGTAGAAGATCAGAATTTGGGTTCTATTGGGGAACCTCGGATGGTGAAGCTGTCTAAAAAGATGGAGACTAGGAGGAAAGAGCAGTATGTTGATTTGATGAAAAAATATGCTACTGCCTTTTCCTTGAGATATGAAGAGTTAAAAGAGTACGATACCTCAATAATCCAGCATTCTATCCCAATCCGGCCTGAGGAAAATCCTTTTAAATAGAAGTTAAGAAGAAAGAATCCTAAATTGGTACCTATAATAGAAAAAGAGATCAGAAGGTTGTTTAACACAAAGATCATTGTCACTCTGAGATTCTCTCAATGGGTAGCGAACCTAGTTCCTGTAAGAAAAAAGAACGGAGAGATTAGAATATGTATAGACTTCAGGAACTTGAACAGAGCTTCCTTAAAAGACAATTACCCTCTGCCAAAAATGGAACACATCTTGCAGAAGGTGGTAGGAGCAGAAAGGATTTCTATGATGGATAGTTTCTCTGGGTACAATCAGATCAAATTCAATCCAAAAGATCAAGAAAAGACTGCTTTTACCACTCCATGGGGCACTTTCATGTATGCTAAGATGTCTTTTGGACTGATGAATACTGGAGCTACCTTCCAGAGAGCGATGGAAATTTCCTTTGCTAAAGAAAAAGATAAGTTCGTTGTGGTGTACATGGATGACATAATAGTATATTCAAAGTCTGATGACAAGCATCTAAAACACCTAGAACGAGTCATTAAGAAATGCATAAAATATGGTATCTCCCTCAACCCAAAGAAATCTCATTTTGCTTTAGAAGAAGCTAAACTCCTGGGGCATATCATATCCAAAGGAGGTATCAAGATTGACCCTGAGAGGGTTAGTGCCATCTAGAAAGTTGGAGAGCCAAGGAGAAAAAAGGAGGTGCAGTCTTTCATTGGACAAGTTGGTTTTCTGAGAAGGTTCATTCCTAGTTTCACTGAAATTATGATGAGTATCACTAATATGCTAAGAAAGGAAAGTAAAATAAAATGGACGGAGAAAGCTAGAGATTCTTTTAAGGGGATTAAGAGTGCTATCACTGACGCCCCTATATTAGCCAGCCCCGATTTTTCTAAATATTTTCTGATTTTTTCTTATGCTTCTGAGCATACGGTAGTAGGAGTGCTGCTACAAAAGAATGACCAGAATGCAGAACAACCAATTGCTTTTTTCAGTAGGGTGCTGAGAGATGTAGATCTGAAAAATGACATCATGGAGAAACAAGCTTATGCCTTGATCAAATCACTAAAGGATTTCAGTATTTACATACTTCACTCACACATCATCGCCCATGTACCAAATAGTGTTGTGAAAGGTATCCTTACCCAAGCAGATCCTGAAGGTAGAAGGGCGAAATGGATTGCTGTATTACTAGAATATGACTTAGAAATAAGGCCTACAAAACTGTTGAAAGGGCAGGGATTAGAAAAATTGATGACCAAGGCGGATTGTGATTCCTTGCAGATGAATTTTTTAGAAGAGTATTCGTAGCAGCTAGACTCTGAAGTACAGATAAGTCCAGAATTTTCTACATCCCCTTGGTACGCTGACAGTGTTTATGTGTTGCAAAATTCAAGCTCTTCTAGGGTTAAGCAAGAGTAGGTCCAGGGCTGTGAAATTAAAAGCTGCGAGATACTGTATTATGAATCAGTTCTTGTACTTGAAGGACCTCGGAGGTGTGTTCCTAAATTGTCTATTGGAAGAGGAAGCTAAGCATACTAAGAAAGAATTTCATAAGGGAGATTGTTGTGGACATCATTCTTGGAAAGTAACAGTAAATAAGATCTTGAGGGCCGGTTTCTATTGGCCTACCATGTTCACAGATGTGTATAAAGAAACTGTTGCTTGTCACCAATGTCAAATTTTTGAAGGAAAAAGGAAAGTTGTCTCACTACCCTTTCACCCAGTAATAGTAGAAGCTTTTTTTCAACAATGGAGACTAGATTTCATTTGGGAAATAAACCATAACTCTTTTGGGCAGCATAGGTGGATATTGATAGCTACTTATTACTTCACCAAATGGATAGAATCTATACCTACCAGGAATGCAACAGAAAATGTTATTATGGACTTTCTGGAGGATAACATCCTATCTAGATTTGGGTGCCCCAAGAGAATTGTGACTGATAATGCGCCTTCCTTTTGTTCTAAGAAGATGATTAATTTTTGTCACAAATACCATATCAGTCTGAACCACTCTACAGCCTATTACCCTCAAGGAAATGGTGTGGCAGAATCCTCCAATAAAAGCCTAGTGAAGATCATAAAGAAATTATTGGAAGAAAATAAGAGGGCATGGCACACTAAGCTGAAGTATGCTCTATGGGATGATAGAATAAGCACTAAAAGGGAAATTGGGATGTCTCCTTTCCAGTTGGTATATGGGGCTGAAGTGGTTTTTCCAGTTTCTTTAGGGTTACCAGTCATGAGGTTGCTGCAAGGGTTGGAAGAAGAACCTAATCATATGCAAAGAAGAGTGAATCAGATAATTGAGGTAAATGAGCTGAGAACTAAAGCCTATGACAGAGTGCAAGGACATCAAGAAAAGATGAAGGAAGCATTCGATAAGAAGACCAAGGTGGACAACATCCTTGGAAATTAACAGTAAATAAGATCTTGAGGACCGGTTTCTATTGGCCTACCATGTTCACAGATGTGTATAAAGAAACTGTTGCTTGTCACCAATGTCAATTTTTTGAAGGAAAAAGGAAAGTTGTCTCACTACCCCTTCACCCAGTCATAGTAGAAGCTCCTTTTCAACAATGGCGACTAAATTTCATTGGGGAAATAAACCCTAACTCTTCTGGGCAGCATAGGTGGATATTGATAGCTACTGATTACTTCACCAAATGGACAGAAGCTATACCTACCAGGAATGGAATAGAAAATGTTATTATGGACTTTCTGGAGGATTACATCCTATCTAGATTTGGGTGGCCCAAGAGAATTGTGACTGATAATGCGCCTGCCTTTTGTTCTAAGAAGATGATTAATTTTTGTCACAAATACCATATCAGTCTGAACCACTCTACAGCCTATTACCCTCAGGGAAATGGTCTATCAGAATCCTCCAATAAAAGACTAGTGAAGATCATAAAGAAATTATTGGAAGAAAATAAGAGGGCATGGCACACTAAGCTGAAGTATGTTCTATGGGATGATAGAATAAGCACTAAAAGGGAAATTGGGATGTCTCCTTTCCAATTGGTATATGGGGTTGAAGTGGTTTTTCTAGTTTCTTTAGGGTTACTAGTCATGAGGTCATTGCAAGGGTTGGAAGAAGAACCTAATCATATGGAAAGAAGAGTCAATCAGATAATTGAGTTAAATGAGCTGAGAACTAAAGCCTATGACAGAGTGCAAGGACATCAAGAAATGATGAAGGAAGCATTCGATAATAATACCAAGGAAGATCAATTTTAGATGAATGACCTGGTTCTGAAATGGGACTGCCCAAGAGAAGACAAACATGGTAAATTTGACCACATGTGGATGGGGCCATACATTATTGATGCACGCAGAGGAATAAATTCTTTTATCCTAGAGGAGCAAGATGGATTTGCCTGGTTAGGAGGTCCAGTTAATGGAAGATTCTTGAAACATTAACTGTCCTGAGTAAAAGCAAGTAACCCATGTACCATAGCCTGTATGTATATATTTTTCTTTATATTTTACAATTGTCTTGAGGTTTTGATGACAGAACCGAAAGGATTTATAGCCCGAAGTAAAGGCCCTAAGATCTGGAAGGGAGCCATGGTTTCTGTTATTCTTGTTGTGTTCAGTAAAAATGTGTAGCAAGGCACAGTTTCGTTTTCAGTTTTCAAAGAATTTCTCCCCCTCTGGGTTAGATATGCCCAATGGATTAGGCACTTAGTCTACGGGTGTTCTTTGCTACCTTGCTGGGAGGATAGCATCCCCATTGGAGCCAGCTGTTAGAACTCAAATTGTGCTAAGTTCTATGGTAGATTTCGTGGGAATGAAGGTACTTCATGGTCATCAAAATCCCCGAAGGGAGAACTAGCTCTCAGACATTGTCCCCACAAACAAAGGAATCAGAGTTCAGCATAAGGAGAATCAACTCAAGGAATAAAAGATTCGGGGAAGATCCATAGTTCCATGATGATCAGAGCGCTAATGACGGGATAACATGCCAGAAACAAATGAAAATATGTACGGATGGTTCGGATCAAATGCCCCAAAGATCAACTGCCCCAAGCGCATGACGCAAATGAATTTGTGAGCAATCTAATGCATGGGCGGGTGTGAGCCGACAGGCAAGTTCTTAAAGCAATTGACGACGAAGATTAGTGGGAGGAAAGATCTATAGTGTACAGCCACCGCGCTAATCTAACTTGCATGAAATATGTTATGTTTCAAATCACCGCGGTCAGAATAAGAGCCATGCATCTGTCAACAGTGCAGATCTACCAGAGGCAAATCAATGGCCTAAGATGACCACGCTGATTTTTCTTATGGGTAAGTTAACCATGTCTCAAATCACCGCAGTTGGTAAAGTTAAGGCCATCATACGGTCAGGATTCAAGCAAGAAAGGAGATCATCGGCTAATGTGGCTTCACCATCATCACAATTGGAGGGGTGATATGGCATCTAGCATTATAAAAATTGGTTATGTACAAAGAATTGAACTCCACCTATATCAGATGCATTGGAAAGCGAAAGAACCGGATCCCGCAGAGCAGACCAGTCGAACAAAAGCTCATGAAAATTGTCCAGGTGTCGGATCACTAGGTTGGTTTGTTCTTCTCTTTTCCTGTAAAGTTGTTTGAATGGTTGAAGTAAGAGATTCCCTTGGTGCTAAATATCCAATCACCGATATCCTGTTGGAAGACAAGGATGGTGACATATTCAACACCATACTGGTCAACATCTCCATAGATGTGGCCAAGGAGAGGTTGGAGGTTATAAGAGGCAGAAGAATAGACGTCCATAAGGTCTATTAGTCCTTCTTTCATCTGTTCACCACCACCTAGACCCCAGGTTGCCCTGAATTCATCGAGTGGTGTGCCACAAATTATTCCTCAGAAGAAAGAGTGATCCTAGACACCTCAGGCTCTAAGACCCTTTGCTCGGTGAAAGCCCCGACTGTTAGAAATCCCTTAGCCGTTCCCCATGAATTCGATCAGAAATCCCTAGGGTATCGAATGGAGGACCTGGTTCAATACTTTCTCCTAGCCTCAAACGAACTCAAATAGATATTTTACCATGATGCCCTATTACCAAATGCATCCTTCCTAGGTTCAATTCTCCCTGACAAGGCCAGTTTGTTCAGAGATGAGTCTAAATAGATAATCTCCATGATATCCCAATTTTTAGGGTTTGATAGTGACCAATACGTTCCAGAAACATTGATCAGTCTGATGTTCATCTTAAGTACCTATCCAGTAGAAAACACAGACCCAGATTCATTTGTCCAGACTGCATGTCTAAGGTTTGATGATGCCCTAGTTGAAAGTATTCACTCCCAGTTAGTTGAGTTCCCTAAGACAAGGACCTTTAGATTCCGGTCTTATTTACTGAAGATGTTCTTAATAGCAGTTGAAGACAACCTACAGGTACCTGGGCTGAAAATTACAAGAGAGATGTATTTAGATTACCTACTTTTCATGAATAACTTGATGGAATAGGTTTATCACATCTTTTTCCAGGAGAATTTGCCTAGAGTACTCCCATAAATGAAGGATTTTCTACATCCCCCTATGGAGAAATGGATTGGGGATTGGTTTTTTCTAGAACAGGGAACTTTAATTAGAGTATATGGATTTTCACACCCACCATATGTACTCCCTGCATTTTGACACCTAGGTTGTTCCATTTTGAGTTCATAAGGAAAAAACTGACAGCTAAACGTGAACATTTTATAGATTCAAGAAGTTATCTGACTTAGCTTTGTTGGCTATAACTGACCCAGATGTTTTCTATAAGACCCAGGTTCTTCGTGGTTTCCCTTTGACCAACAAAACCCCTTCGCACCGGCCCTTTCGGCAACAACCTGCGAGCATGTTGAGGTCTCACCCAAGGTGTCTCAATGGGGTACTGCGGAATTAGGTTTCCTCAGTAAGTGACGAGTTGCATGGACGAACATACTGCATAGCACAACGGGGGTATGTGCTGCGAGGGGGGACTCCGCAATGATGGACAATGCTGCGGTCCGCACCACTGTGTTCTTCTACTATGGGACTTCTATTCAGACTGCAAACAATCTGGTTTAACTTTATACTGGGAGCACACGAAAACGTTTAAGGCATTGAACTGAGTATCACTCATCCACTCATTCAACTACTCAGCCAATTATCCATCTACTATTAATTCATCCACTTGGTATGGCTATGATTTAAGAATCTTCTATTGATACAATCTAATTGTTATGCATTGTTCTATTGTGCATAAAGAAGTACTTAAGTGATCTCTTAACAATTAACCAATTAATTGATTCACTATTCTTCAAACATAAGCTAAATGATCACCCTTCATCTATTCATGCAAAACTTAACATATCATCTCCATACCTCTTCTGATGGAAAATGCATACAATAGTTCTCTCATAACAGCATGCAAGGAAACATCTATACATTCATTTACAGAAAATACAGATAAGCATTCATTCATAAAACACAATCGCACAACACAATAATTAACGTGGTTCACTGCCCTGGATGGGAAGCTATGTCCAGAAGAATGGTTGGTAACATATATCTTTAAAAAGGGATGGGGACAACCGTTCTTAGTCTGCACACTCAGCTGCAGACTCTCCTTCCTCTCAGATAGGTCTCTACACACACAGCTGCAGAGCCTTTAAAATCTTCACGACTCAAAAGAGATTTTACAATACAATATCCAGAACCCATAAATGTAACAACAAAAAGTAACAACTTAGAACCCCATCCCATACAAAATTGTCTTCTTAAATAGACCATGCCCGAAGGTCATGTCTTTACAATGCCAAATACCTAAACATAAAAAAACTTAGGGTTTACAAAACTCTGTCGGTTTCCCTAAACCGGCTTGCTGGCATCTGGTAGCTTCTGCTTCATGCTGGCAGTTCTCCACATCTTCATTCTGTCGCTATCGGCCTTCCTGTCGCACGCATGCCAACAGGTCACTTTCATTGAACCGTTCATCTCTAACGGTCTCTCCCACTAGGCATGCCAAGCCATCGCTTTCCCTGAGCTATCCTTTCCTTAACAAACTCGTGCATTGGACGCCTTCCTGATTTGCTCGTGCCCGCCGCTCGACACTCCTGGAGCATCTTTCCAAAATTAGACCACTACTGGTCCATCCGGTACCTACACCTAATCCTCGTCCAGCACTCCGCTTTGCCGGCTCCACGTGGCCTGACTGCTTCGTAGCACTGCTTCCTCGCAGCGCTGGTCTTCACGAAACTTCCAAAATTCGGATGCTGTGCACAACTTCGCAGCATGGCCAAAACTTGGATGTTGGGCACAACTTCACAGCACCCTCAACACTTAGACAAAATTACATCTTTTTTTGAGTTGCACTCAGCTCAGCGTTTCCTGCTTATCAAAAGTGTTACCAAAATTTTGTCCCAACTTCATCCCAACATGCCCCTAACACTTACATGTGGATCATCCGCGATCCACTTGCTGCTTTGGTTGTCTCGCTTTGCTCCACGACCGGTGGAACTAATTTGGCTGCGAACTCGTTATATGTGCCAAACAATTGTTCCACTGCTTCTCCAATCTATCCTTGTACCTGCTCCTGGTTGTCGTGCAATTCCTTCAGCTTGTCTTCTATCTGCTACAACACCCCAATGGCATCCTCCAGGAGTTGCTGCGACTGATTATCCATCTCAGTCTCTTTTTCTCTTAATGCCTGGACTTTTTTCTTCAAGCCTGATATCTCCTTAAACCTCGGCAGCCTCTCCCTGGGTGGCAGAGCTTTGACCTCTGCGTCCAACTTTTCTAGCATGGTCTGCTTTTCTTTTATCGTGGTCTTCACCTACAGTAGCCCTTGATCCTCTTCAAGGGCACTGAATTCCTTTGAAACCTTTTCCAAGAGATCTTGGCACTTAGCCATCTCACTCGTTATGCTCTGCATGGCGGCACTCACTGCTTGCTCTCTTAACTGCTGCTGAGTTAATGGCATCTTCTTATTCAGTTTTTCCTTCAAGATGGCAAGATCAGCCTCATAGAGGATGTCCTTATCCTACATCTCCATATTCAAAGATCTCACCTTTTCTCCGATCCTCAGAACTGTGTCTGCGGGATCAGCTTGGAGTTTTAGACCTTCAATATCTTGGGCAAAAGTAGATATGGTAGTCTCCAATTGTTTGCGGCGGTCCTGTTCATCATGTAGCTGCATTTCTGCACGTAACTCGAGCTACATTTCTGCATGCAACTCGAGCTGCTTGTTTGCTGCATGCAGCTCTGCTTGTGACTTCATGGATTCTATTGTTCTTTCATGCATCTCATCAATGATCTGTGTGTGCAGAAAGTGTAATCCAGCCAAAGGAATCTTGGCCAGGTCGAGCTCTACCCACTCGTCACCCTTTGTGTCTAGACTGATCTGTTCTGCCATTGGTAATGCTATGGTTAATGGGTCCAGATGAACAACCCTCATCTTTGAAGGTAGCATTATGGCTAGCTGCGGCAGTGCTTGCTGCGAGGTTCCTGCCGACCTTCTTTCAGCTCCTGCGTCGCGTGGCAAGGGTAGGCTCTTCTGGACATCGTCCATCTTTTTCATAAGCCCTTGAAGTGCCAGCCTAGTCCTGTGTAGGTCATCCTATATGACCTTGTCCTTCTTGTCTTTTTCTATCATTATCTCCCCCATCTGCTCTGAGACCCTTTCTGCAATCATGTTGAAGTCATCTTCTTTCAGCACTATCTCAGATTGAGTCTTTGTTACTTTCACCTTCTTCCGCACCTTTGGCTTCTGCAGAGTTTCAGGTTCTTTCTGCTTTCCTGTTTCTTCAACAATTAGGCATGACAGCGGGATTGGTTCGTCTTCTTTAGAGTCTATCTCAACATCCATGACTTCAACATGGATGTCGACCGGCCAGTCCTTCATGAGGATGTCAATGTCTTCCTCGTACATATGGTAACTATCTGCATACTATTCTGGCTTCTTCATCTTTGACTTGGGTGAAATAAAGATACATCACATGTCCTCCATAAAATCAATAACACGAATGTACTTCAATGTTACCTGCTTTGTAATGCGCGATGTACGGGTGATCACCTGGCGCAACTGGGTGTAATACTAATAGAATACCTCAGCTGTCGCATGCTGCTACTCTGCGTTCAGATTTTCCCAAAGGTTAGCATAATGGAATCCTCTAGGATAGTTGGTTTCTGTATGTCCACCGACATATTTTTCTGGTTCCTTCCATCCTACGAATTGAATGAGGATAATTAACCACGTGAAGTGGAATTGACCTCCATTCTCCTAAGTATCATTGGGTCATTTGTCCATAGTGTCGGTTAGGAAGTCGTTTGTAAGTTGACAAATATTGTAATGGCAGAAGCCTATAAACATATGAGAATTGTAAGTGTTAGGGACACACATATGCGGAGAAGATAGAGATAAGGAGATGTATGTGTACGGAGATCTATGTTTTTCTTTTGGTATATGACTGCGACAGTAGTATAATGATGATGTTTTGGTATTATCTTTGTGCAATGTTGCAATATATCAATGTTGTTATGTTTTATTGATGCAATATTTGCTTACTATTGTTGTGATGATAAATGCTGCGATTAAGTAATATGTTATAATTCCATGTCAAATGCTTAAAGTTTTTGGTTAAGTACTACAATAGAGTTAGTCTGTGCAGCCACAACTCTCCTCCTCCCTCAGCGAAAACATTGTTCTGTCTGCTCTTCTTGGACACCTTGGGTGAGATCTCATCTGCTCTGTGGGTGTTGCTGGGTGGGCTCAAACCTGCCCGGGATGGTGCCCAGGGAGACTACAGTATGTTTCGACAGTGAGGCGAACCCTTGTCGACTGAGGTCATGCTGGTCAACATATGGTTCCATTGTCGGGACCATGTGCAGAGTGAAAGGAGGTCATGTTTTGGCACTCGACGAAGCCAAATATACAGAGCTGGTTTGATCAAAAGTTGCGGGAGTTTGCTGAAGAAGGAAGTCAAACATGTGACTGATAGTAGATCACTAGTTGGGAAGTATATCCATGATGGTCTGCATGAATGGTTTTTCTGTGAATGCCGGGTCATTCTGTACAAGTGGTTGTCAAAGATGACCTTCCAAAAGAGGAATTTCCAGGGTGGTGAGCCGACGGCTTCGACCCCGGAATTGATTCAGGAGCTGTAGGAAGTCGATAACAAGGCATCGCGAGCTATCGAAGTTTGGCTCGATAGAATCTTGGAGGTATATATCATTGAATTTGTGGTAGACACGAACAAATCATATAGTGAAGTTGAAAGATACTTCTTCCTAGGACCAAGGGGAAGGTTTCTGTTGTCGCTCCAACTATCAATTAAGATGCTAATCTGCAAAAAGGGTATATTAAAGATGCACCTTGATTAGTAGACAGCCTGGTGGGAGGAGGCCATGGGTACCGCGACTACTAGGGAACGGTAAATGGAATGATAAGGGGTATATGGGTGCATACCATGAGCAGACTATGAGTGAAGCGGATGAATAAAGTGGTCTTACAAGAGGAGGAGCGAGGTTTCGACAGGAGAAGAGGCAGAGGACAGGAGAAGGTCTTGCTACGATCAAACTGCAAAACCGTGAAGGAAGACCACACATGATGAAGCGCCCTCATAGTCCTGACAGGGACGACCAGGCTACGCCCAGGATAGAGGCAGGAACAAACCCCGACACCAATGTACCCACACCTCTGCTCACTGACTCACAAACAACAAGAAATACCACTTCGACACCGCCAAGTTCGTAAATTCCGTAGAAGTTGATTGGTAGTAGCACAGCGACAAGAGGAAGGAAGCCCAGAATGGCGGGTGATGATGCTAAGTTATCGTTGTTCCACGGAAGTGCGACAGACAACCTAGAACAGTATTGGTTTTTGTGTGAAGCAATCTGGACCATAAAACAGATCATTGATGCCGATGCTAAGAAAGGATAGTTAGCCACGACTCTGCGAGGTCGTGCATTAGATTGGTTCATGATGTTTATTCTAGTCCCTAGAGGATCCCCAGAGAAGTCACTGGATGAGATTCGGGATGGGCTCATTACCGAATTTAGAAGGCCTAAGTCGAAGGCTCAATATATTACTGAATTGAAGGAAATTAAGAAGTATCCCAATGAGACAGTATGGGATTTCGACCAGCGATTCAAGATGCTAATGGAAAATGTTAGTTTCGATATGAGCACCATCCAACATAAAGAATGCTTCATTGCAGTATTGCTACCCCACATTCTTCTGCCGCTGATGAAGCAAAACATAGCGACGCCTAGCGAAGCTCTAGAGATTGCAATGCGATTGGAGGCATCACTGATTGGAGATAATGCGGTTGGGATGTCGCAGATATAGACGCATATCGCTAACCTGACTATACAGTTGCAAGATTTGAAGAAGAACAAGGAACAGTGCAATGAAGTATGGTGTACGCGATGCTAAGGAGAAGGGCATACGAAGGATAGTTGCCCTGATTTCTGTAATTATTTCGTGTCAAGACTGCCAAACCCGTTGAATGGAGGCAGTATGCCGTGGTGTCGCCTTTGTCACGTGTTTGGGCACAATCATGATAATTGCCCATATATGCAGAAAATGGTCACAACCCCACGAAATCTTTATTGCTCATTCTGCAAGTTGATCGGTCATGATGACAAGGATTGCCGTGCATATGGGTTGCTACAAGAGAGAATGTGTGATACATTCTATGTCAAGGATGATTAGCGCACCATATAATAGCCACAACTACAACCGTAGGTAGCTTAGCCACTACCGTAACTGCAGATGCGGTTTGCACCACAGCAACAACAACCGCAGCAATTCATGCCGCAATACACTCCGATGCAAATTAGTCCCCCACATCCATAGTATGTACAACAACCGCAGTATGCACCACAAGGGCAAGGGATACCACTAGCATCGATGTAGCAATAGTTTAACCAACCTCAGTACCAGCAACAGGGCAGCTACCGAGGAGGCTATAGGGGCGGATGCGGTGGCAGATTTGGTTGTGGAGGAGGAGGCCGAGGTGGTGGTGGACCTATTCAATGTTACCACTGTGTGGTATGGGGGTATTATCAGCACGACTTCCCACTACTACAGAATCAGTGTACGTTTTGTTTTGGTAATGATCATATGGTTGAGAATTGTCCACAGTTGATTGCACGATGGCAGGTTGGGAACGCTCCGTAGTTATAGAATCAAGCCCAGCCACAACAACCAGTATAGAACCAGCCCCTGTGACCACCGTCAAACGCCAATCCAAATATCAATCAATTGGGGAATCTACAACAAAACCAGATGTAAGGTGCAAATATTGCGACTATTTTTGCAGAACCGCGACCACAAGATGCTTCAGTGGCTGTTGTCACTCATGGAGGCAAGACGATTAGGGAAGATAGTTCATGACCACTGATTCGGTTGGATGGTCAGAAGACGGTACCTTTCGACATTGATATGGAGCAAGAGACATTCCTAGAGGCACGTCATACCTTGGAGAAAGACCACGGTAAGGCTGTTGTTTAAGATATGCCACCTGTCTTTGATACTACATCAGATGTTGATCGGCCACCACCACTGGGGACATTGAAAAGGTTTCTTGAAAGCTATCTGTTATTGGCCTGAGACGTAGCTGGCCTGGTTGAGATTGAGGGATGGTTGCAGCGATTTACGAAAGGATGGAAGGAGTCGGCAGTAAACTCCCTACAGCAACGAAAGACTGGCAAGGAGATGCGAATGAATATTCAGATTGGTGAATATGATGTTGACTCCATTATTCTTTACCTTTGTTTGGATGTTAACATCTTAACCAAGCAGGCATGGCAGAAGATGGGGAGTCCCTCATTGAGCTGGTCTCCTGTATAGCTCTGATTGGCTAACCATGTGAAGGTAACACCCATTGGCCGAGTTCCGTGGCTCATGATCGATATTGAGGGCATGAAGACCTATGCTGACTTCGATGTCATTGAAGTGGTTGAGGGGGGAAGCTCTTATCCGACGCTCTTGGGGATTGGATGGGCTAACGATAGTGGAGTTGTAATCAACTTCAGAAAGTGCATGATGACGTTTGAGAATCGCGATTTCAGATTCATAGCCCCGTTGGATCTGGATGAAGGACACTGATACGTTGAGCCTGTAAAAGATGATGATCTCGATGGCTAGGACCATGCATTCAATATTTCTGAAGATTATATTCATCCTACTATCCACAGTGAATTGGAGTGGAGTAGTGAGAGCTCTGCGTCTTCTAACTCTGATGATGCATTAGAACATTGGTAGAACAGATTGCATGAGGTACCATTCCAAAAATGAGGCTTAGTTATCCAATCCTTATGTCGTGTTGCGATAGAAATGATCACATTGCCTTTCTATGACGGGTTGCCTAGCCTAACCACCTTTTTGATAGAATTTGAAGACCATGTCTCAGAAACACAGCGACTTTTGGCATTGGAGGAAGCATTGAAGGCTACTCCAGCACGCTGGTGGGCGACACATAAGAAATTCATTAATGGTTGGTCACAGTGTCGAAGGTTGATGATGGTTCAGTTCGACAATACTAAAGTTTATCACACTGGAAAGTATGATGGCCGGACTAATCCCAGTGATCATGTGATGGAATGCCAACGATTATGGGTAGCGCGACCCCGAGATGAGTGGGTCCATGCTTTTATCCATACTTTGGATGAGATGTTGCGCTCATGGGACACTGCAGCCGAGTTGCGCCGAGACATTACAACTTGGGGGGAGTTGACGGTGTGTTTCACTCATACGTTCACTTTTGTGGATGCCAACCCTGATGTCCATAACGCCTTAAAGCTCATCCGTGACGTGGTACTTTAGGTTGTTCCAGCGGCCTACACTGTCGACCAGCACACATATTGTCATATGCAGTCTCTCATGGAGTGCTTCAACATCAGCGGTGGGCTAGAGGATGAGGACAATCCCCAGAATGTCAACATTCCCGAATCTGAAGGAAGTCGCAATGCGGTCCCACCTGCTGCGCCAGGTAATCCGTTTAGTTAACCATTGCAGATTGGCAAGATGAATATTGGCATGGAGGCTACTCCCAACTTTGTTAATGTTGGAGATTATTGCGATGAAGAGATGATGAGTAAGGTTACTGAGCTACTTCATGAGTTTCAAGACATGTTTCCCACAAATTTTTCCGAAATGAAGGGAATCCTGGGTGATTTAGGAGAGATGAAGATTCCATTAAAACCCAATGCTAAGCTAGTCCGACAGCGATCTTATCGGCTGAATCCGTGACATAAAGAAAAGGTCAAGGCAGAACTTGATCGCATGTTGGATGCTGGTATTATTGAACTTATGGAAGAGTCCAAATGGATCAATCCTATGGTGGTGCAGGACAAGAAAATAGGTGAAGTACGCATTTGCGTCGACTTGCAGAAGTTGAATGATGCCTGCTTACATGACCCCTTTCCGACCCTATTTACTGATGAAGTACTTGAAGGAGTGGGTGGCCAAGAGATGTACTCGTTCACTGATGGATTTTATGGCTACCCTCATATTCGCATTGCCAAGGAAGATCTCCATAAGACAACTTTTGTTACTGAATGGGGTTGCTTTCAGTATAGTACGGTAATGTCGTTTGGTTTGAAGAATGCACCTATGATATTCTCTCGGGTTGTTGTTGCCGCATTCAAGGATTTTATTCAGAAATTTTTGCAGGTATATATGGATGATTGGACCATGTATGGGTTGATTCACGATCATCTGGCCAATCCACGGTTAATGCTTGAGCGATGCCGACAGCACCAGATATCGTTGAACATGAATAAATGTATTTTTTGTGTATGGTTTGGGATATTGCTCGGTCATATTGTGTGTAAACAGGGATTGTTGGTTGATCCAACTAAAATTGCGCTCATTTTGGGGTTGCAACCGCCAACCACCGTTAAGCAGTTGTGAGCGACTTTGGGTCACACGGGATATTATCACAAGTTTATCAGAGGTTATGCTGCGATTACTGCCCCTATGGAAAAGTTGTTGCAGAAGGATGCAAAATTCTAGTGGAGCCCGGAATGTTAGGCTAGCTTCGAAACGCTCAAGGCGAAGATGGCGTCCGCACCAATCTTGGTCTTTTCAGACTGGAGTAAGGAATTTCATGTCCATGTTGATGCTTCATCGATCGCATTAGGTGTTGTGTTGGCTCAACCTGGAGAAGGTGACCTTGATCATCCTATTGCATTTTCCAGTTGGAAGCTACCCTCTGCAGAACGAAATTACACTACCACAGAACGAGAAGGTCTGACCATGGTTTACGCGCTGCAAAAATTTAGGCATTATTTGTTGGGTGGCCACTTTAAAATGTTCACTGATCATTCTGCATTGAAATACTTGGTCAATAAGCCTGTGTTGGGGGGGAAGATATTCCGTTGGCTACTTTTGTTTCAGCAGTTTGATTTTGAATTCATTGTGAAACCAGGGCGGTTGAATGCTGGACTAGATCATTTATCATGGATTGGCATAGGGGAGGAACCGACTAATATCGAAGAAGGGTTGCCGGATGCTCAACTATTTCAAGTTACCGTAGCTGATCAGTATTTTGACGACATCCTTCAATTTCTGGTGACCGGCACTGCACCCGATGACTTTACTACTACTCAGAAGAAGCAGTTGGTTGTCAAGGCTATTGAATTTCAGCTAATTGCAGTAGAGTTGTATAAATTGGGTGCTGATGAGATCTTGCATAGATGTGTCTTGCCACATGAGAAAGCGTAGATACTAGCTGAGGCACATGGTAAAGTAGCGGGGGGACACTATGGCGGTTGGGAGACTTCCCAGAAGCTACTGCATGCAGGGATTTGGTGGCCCAGATTACATAATGATGCGACAGACTATGCGCGGTCTTGCGACATTTTTTAGCGAACTGGTAATCCATCGAGACGCGATGAGATGCCGCTGCTACCTCAAGTGACATTGCAACCATCCAAAAAATGGGTTGTGGATTTTGTTGGGCCAATCACTCCACTAGGGAAATGTATGGGTGCGTGGTACATCATCACGGCAAAAGAGTATTTGACCCGATGGGCTGAGGCGACACCCGTAGTTGATTGCTCCACCGCAATGGCTGCTCGATTTTTGTTTGATCACATTATCACTTGCTTCGGTTGCCCCAAGATATTGCTGAGTGATCAAGGCAGCAACTTTCTTAATCGCACCATCAGCGCATTGACAGAGGAGTTGCAGATACAACATAGGAAGAGTACACCCTATCACCCATAGGCGAATGGAACGATGGTGGCATTTAACAAGGTATTGGAGGATGCACTGACCAAGGTGTGCAATGCTAACCGCGATGACTGGGATCTGAAAATCCCAGCAGTATTGTGGGCCTATCGCACCACATGTAAAAGGTTGACTGCTTAGACACCTTTTAAGCTGGTATATGGAAAGGAAGCCATTATTCCAATGGAGTACATTGTTCTGAGTCTACACATTACGGCTGTTATGGGCATGGATGATGTTGCAGCCTTAGATGAACGTCTAGCGCAATTGCTGCAGTTGGAAGAGGATCGATTTATCGCTGGATTTCACCAAGGGGTGGAGAAGGATCGCCACAAGGCATGGCATGATTGCCACATAAAAAATAAATAGTTTCAGCAAGGCGACTTGGTGCTATTGTATGACAACAAGTTTATGAAATATCCAAGAAAATTGCAGATGCATTGGCTGGGTCCATATCGCATCAGTAGTATTACTTCAGGAGGAGTGGTTCAGTTGCAGTAGTTGGATGGGGTGATACTCCCCAAGCTGGTAAATGGTCATAGGTTGAATCCCTATCAATCGGGATTGGAACAGTGCGATGCCTGAGTCGCATTGGAAAAAAAAAATAATGTGTGTTGCAGGTTGTTTGGTGGCCAATGGCCCACCTATAGAAGAAGAAGTGCACAAGCAGGGAGGCTTGTGCCACAAGTTTGAAGCAGTCGGAGACACATGACAGCATTGCGACCAGGATCGATGATGGATTTGGTTGAGTACATGCAGGATTTTGTGATGATTACAGAGGATTTAGGGGTACAGGACAGTGTTGTGACTACTGTCCCGCTAACTTCTTGCGACCATGTGCCATCATCTCTATACATGATTTCGCTTGGTTACCACATAACGACGGTATGTTTTGGACATGGCATGCTGGACCGGTATGATCAAGAAGATGTGAGGAGATTTCTCACATGACGTCACGTGGGATCTTCAGTGGCAGCATGGTCACCACCCATTGCGTCAATCGATGGGTTCATGAACGCAGATATGAGGTAATGAGGCATCATTCTCACCATCGTGACCCGAGCATGGTCCGGCTATAAGTAACAGAGGCCGACAGAAGTTCAGTACAAAGAAGTCTTTCCGAAATAGCGTGGTTATGCTGTTAGATCAGTTGGAGAGTTGAGTTGTGAGGAATTCCAATGTGGCTATGGAAATGCTTCACTTCATTTCTCATGGTAGTACCCCAGGGGCCCTGCAAGCCCGAACGACGAGTGTCCTTGAGTTCCTTGATACGGTAGGTTTATTTACACTATGGTATGACCGAGCCAAGGGATGGACCAACATGCTTATGTACGCAGTAGTTGTTCGAAGGATTGTGCTTCTCTTGACCAATGAGATGGTTGGGGCGGTAGCTCCCTGTCCATAGTAGGTGCCATTTTCCAGTGTGAAACATATGCGCCATAGTCATCTGCTCATTTTGCACCTTGGTTTTGTTCATCCTCTTTTCCTTCCCCTCGGTACCATTCACAAAACTCGAGGATGAGTTCGATACGTACATGACAGCAAGTCAAGGGCTCCCCACTTTCGAGAAAGACTTACCGAAGAACGAGACGATGATTAATATAGCCGAAGAAGCAGAACCACACCGCATGATCCAGACAGCAAGAACAGTCGGCATGTATGATGTCCAACAATTGACGTGGCTCAAGGGTGAGCCACAAGATTGTGTTGAGGGCCTGTTGGCAGCCAGTTTGATGTGGAAATGTCGCAATACTGCTGATGCTACGACACATCGGATGAGGGCATGGAAGGAGTATTTTGTGTTTAAGTATACCACATTTGGTGGGTTTTGGGTCACTTGGACCACATGTTATGTAATAGTGAGTCAATTGTACTGCGGTATGCGGGTTTTTGGGTCATTTGGACCAAGTCAGTTAGATATTCGGTCATTTGTCCATAGTGTCGGTTAGGAAGTCATTTGTAAGTAGACAAATATTGTAATGGCAGAAGCCTATAAATAGATGAGAATTGTAAGTGTTAGGGACACACATATGCGAAGAAGATAGAGATAAGGAGATGTATGTGTACGGAGATCTATGTTTTGCTTCTGGTATATGATTGCGATAGTAATACAATGATGATGTTTTGGTATGATCTTTGTCCAATGTTGCGATATATGAATGTTGTAATGTTTTATTGATGCAATATCTGCTTACTGTTGCTGGGATGATAAATGCTGCGATTAAGTAATATGTTATAATTCCATGTCAAATGCTTAAAGTTTCTGGTTAAGTATTGCAATAGAGTTAGTCTATGCAGCCACAACTCTCCTCCTCTCTTAGCGGAAACATGGTTCCGTATGCTCTTCCCGGATGCCTCGGGTGAGACCTCATCTGCTCTGGGGGTGTTGCTGGGCAGGCTCAAACCTGCCCGGGCAAGTGCCTAGGGAGACTGCGGTATGTGTCGATAGTGAGGCGAACCCATGTCTACCAAGGTCGCGTTGGTCAACACATGGATCAGCGGGTTCTCGTCCTTGAAATTGAAGTCCCCTTGGAAGTTCGTAGTCAACATTTCCAAATCATTGGTTTCCATGCGCAACTCCAGGTCTAGGTACCCTTTCTTCGGAATTCCCTCATCGAGTGTATGTACAAATTGATGCACCCATTCTTCATGTGGCCTTTCCATCCATTCCTACAAACAGACTTCAATGTGCTTACTAGGATCCGTTTTTCCATTAAACTTTCCAAAGGGTAAAGTAACCCGATCAGCAAACTGAATCTGCATGTTAATTCTGCATTGATCCCATGTGGTCAATGTCTGCTTGTGCGCATTCCACCATCTAGCGGGTGTGTCGCGCAGTGCCATATCCAATAATGGTAATTTGTGCTCATCTGCAATGGCTGCAGTATATTCATCGATGAAATTGTAAACATTAGCAGAACCATCATATGTGGGAATAGGACTTACCTCCTTCCCGATCCAGTGCAGTGATCTCATAACCTGTGCGCACCTTCTTGCTGATACTTCATACATTCAGCTTTGGCAATTTTCCAGTCCTGCCTTTGAATCAGAGACGCAGGAGTTGTCACATCTCCAGCTAAGTGTACCATCCGCAGTAGGATTAATGTAATCCTCTTGGTTCACTGTGTGCTGGTATAGTCTATCCAAGTCTTGACCCTTGGATTCCTCTTGAATTGGCTTGCTTTATCTTTCACCATCTGCAGGATCCAACGGTGCGATGACCCTAAGATGATTTCCTTCAAATATCATATTCTTTGTCTTTAGGTTTATGATAGCCAAGTTATCAATAGCCCAGTCAATTCCTAGCAGTGCAGGAAAAGGCTGACTATCATCTACAATCTTGATAACTTCAAAGTCTGCATGACTTTGGACTCCATCGATGTCGACTATCACGTCAGCTAACCGGCCAAAAGGTATGACTTTCTCCTAGTTAGCCATTCTCAGCTGGATAGGTGACCATGACAACTTTGGTCGACCCAGCTGCTGCCATGTCTGCCTAGTTAAGACATTCACTTCGGATCCCAGATCAAGGATGACTTCATCCATTTCAAAATCTCTAATCTATGCGGTAAGCCTCATTTCTCGGCCTGTTCTTTTATGCTTCCTTACGTGATGTACTACGCTATCAGAAGTCTCTGTTCCCATCTGTGGTTCATATTGGTTTATGAGATTTTGTAGCTCTACTATGGCATTTTCACTTTTTAGTAACTTCATGCAGCTTCGCAGGAACTACGCAACAGAGGTGCTGACATCTGTCGCAGTGCTTGTTTTATCATAAGCCGCTGGCATGTATTCAACATGTGGTGCTTCATTCCACAACATGATCCTCTGTGACTCTATTGCCAATTCTATGAAGGTATCCTGTGCATCTATAAAGACTTCCTTGTTCTTTCGTAGGTCAAGATCAGGTATTTTTCCCAGGGATTTCCTTATCCATAATGTCTCAAGAGGAGTCTGCTTTGTGTGAACCTCCCACGACATGGAAGCTTCTGCTCCCCTATCGCAACCTATCTCAGCACCACTGGGCATGACCATGTTGATGCTCGGGTCCACTAATCTGTTCTCTGTTGCTATCCACTGGATGTTTGGATTTGGTGTGTCTGTCCATCTTCTTTTCTGCATTTCCACCTCTAGCACTGGGCAATCTTCAATAACATGTTCGAATGATTTACAATAATTGAATGTAGTGCATGGGTTAACACAATCTCTAGATACATGACCTGGTTGGCCATAATTGTAACAAATGACTTGGTTGTGGCCTCTTCCCTACACCGAGCAAACATTTCTTCTCTACTGCAGTATCCACCACCATGACCTCTGTATCCTCCTTGGTCATATTGCACGTTTTCTTGTTTTGGATGGTTTTCTTCTTGTACGCGGTATAAGCAAGCACCTCTCATTGAGTCCATATCTTGTTTTATCTCATTCATTAGCTCATATGCGTGGCAGTTGGATTCATCATGTCCAAGTGATTTACAGAAAGTGCAGTATAAATTTTTAGGTGTTTTCACATATTTCTATATAAGATAACAGTCTTTAGGTCTATGTCCTGTGGTTCTACAAATTTCACACCATGGGGCCTGATTTTGATTTATTGGGTTGGGCACATCACTATTAAGATAGTCGTGGAATAAAGGGAAATTCTCCTGGTCATGGCCTTTTCCTTTACAACTTGTACACCAGACCTCATGTCTAGGTTCATATCTTTGTTCTTTGCCATTCTTCATGCTTTGCAGCTCTAGTGTCAGGGTGGTCAGTTGGTTCTGGATCTGAGACATTCCAGAACTAGTCTCACCAATCGGCGAAGCCTCTAGCTTCATTACGATCTCCAAGGCCTTTGCCTATGACGTAACCTTCTGTTGCATCAATGGTAATCTAATATGGGGCAGCAGCGCAGCAATAAACCATTCCTTGTGTTGTTCCGGGGCTATAACAAAGCTTACTTGGTGTAATAGGGTCTTGAAATTCTGATCAAACTCCCAAACTATTTCAGTTGGTTTCTGCTTTATTTCTTTCAACGTGGTTATACACTAAGATTCAGATTTAGGCTTCTTAAACTCTGCCATAAGCGCTGCTTTAATTTCTGTGAGGGTTCTCGGTTGTGTGTTAGAGTACTTCATGAACCAATGTAAATATCTGTCCCTGAAAGTGGTGATGAGATGTGCTCTCTTCATGGCATCATCCTGGATTTGTCTTACTCTTCATACGGCTTCGCAAAGGAACCAATGCTGGTCAGGGTCTTCTAGGCCAGTTCCTTTGAATATTGGGAGCTTCATATCTGTGTTTTTCATTGTCCTATTAGGTGGTGTAGTGCTTGGATTAGTGCGCGGCTGTTGTAGAGGGCTCTGTGCAGTGAAAACAAATGGGCTTATCGGGATACACGTACCAGGCTGAGTATTCTGTGGGGTGGGATGCATTGTAGGTGGGTTCTGAGATAAAGGTGGTGCGGTCTCTGCAGTTGGTGGGTTCTCAGGGGTAAATGGTGGTGCGGCTTAGTTGTCAAGGTCACAAGGAATCTGGGTATCTATGTGGAGTCCAGGGCCTCCAAGATTCTTATTAAATTTATACCTCTTACCACTTCTAAGATAATGGGTATCTTTGTCAGAATCACTATATATACTATTTACCATGACAAACTTAAGAATATTACTGCATTCTTAAAACAACTTTCTCAGCTAACAACATCTTAATGTATAGACTGAGATTGTTCAGCAACTTACCTTGGAATCCTCCGAAAAAGTATGCTTTTGCTTGGCTGTAGGAGTTGAGTGTGTCTACAGCAAATTTTGTTACGAATCCTTCTAGCATATGATCAACCCAAAAATCAACTGTGCATGTCAACGGAACCATTTGTTGGCTATAACTGACCTAGAGGTTTTCTATAAGACCCAGGTTCTTTGCGGTTTCCCTTTGACCAACAAAACCCCTTCGCACCGGCCCTTTCGGCAACAACCTATGAATAGGCTGAGGTCTCACCCAAGATGTATCTATGGGGTACTGCGGAATCAGGTTTCCATAGTAAGTGACGAGTTGCATGGATGGACGTACTACGCAACGCAACGGGGGTATGCATTGCGAGGGGGGACTGTGCAGCGATGGACAATGCTGTGGTCCGCACCACTATGTTCTTCTACTGCAGGACATCTACTGAGACTGCAAACAATCCAGTTTAACTTTATACTGGGAGCAGACGAAAACACTTAAGGCGTTGAACTGAGTATCACTCATCCACTCATTCAACTACTCATCCAATTATCCATCTACTATTCGTTCATCCACTTGGTATTGTTACGATTTGAGCATCTTCTATTGATACAATCTAATTGTTATGCATTGTTCTATTATGCATAAAGAAGTACTTAAGTGATCTCTTAACACTTAACCAATTAACTAATTCACTTTTCTTCAAACATAAGCTAAATGTTCACCCGTCATCTATTCATGCAAAACTTAACATATCATCTCCATACCTCTTATGATGGAAAATGCATACAACAGTTCTCTCATAACAGCATGCAAGGAAACATCTAGACATTCATTTACAGAAAATATAGATAAGTATTCATTCATAAAACACAGTCGCACAACACAGCAATTAATGTGGTTCACTCCCCCGGATGGGAATATATGTCCACAAGAATGGTTGGTAACATATATCTTTAAAAAGGGATGGGGACAACCGTTCTTAGTCTACGCACTTAGCTGCAGAGCCTTCACAATCTTCTCGACTCAAAAGATATTTTACAATACAATATCTAGAACCCATAAATGTAACAACAAAAAATCACAACTTAGAACCCCATCCCATACAAATTTGTCTTCTTAAATAGACCATGCCCGAAGGTCATGTCTTTACAATGCTGAAGACCTAAACCCAAAAACCCTTAGGGTTTACAAAACTATGCCGGTTTCCCTAAACCGGCTTGCTAGCATCTGGTAGCGTCTGCTTCATTGTGGTGGTTCTCTACGTCTTCATTCTGTCTCTATCAGCCTTCCTATCGCACGCGTGCCAACATGTCACTTTCACTGAACCGTTCATCTCTAACGGTCTCACCCACTGGGCATGCCAAGCCGTCACTTTCCCTGAGCTATCCTTTCCTTAACAAACTCATGCATTGGCCACCTTCCAGATTTGCTCGTGCCCGCCACTCAGCACTCCTGGAGCATCTTTCCAAAATTAGACCACTACTAGTCCATCCGGTACCTGCACCTGATCCTCGTCCAGCACTCCACTTTTCTGGCTCGACGTGGCCTAACTGCTTTGTCGAACTACTTCCTCATAGTGTTGTTCTTCTCGGTACTTCCAAAATTTGGATGCTACTCACAACGTTGCAGCATGGACAAAACTTGGATGCTGCGCACAACTTCGTAGCACCCTCAACACTTAGAAAAAATTACATCTTTTTCTGAGGTATGCTCAGCTCAACTTTTCCTGCTTATCAAAAGTGTTACCAAAACTTTGTCCCAACTTGGGCCCAACAATATTTCCCCTCGATAGTGGGTTCTTTTGTAATCAAACACAAAACAACCCTTTTAGGAATTGAAAGGATGATGATAGACCTAGGACTCCCTTCCCAGGTTGCAATGAACTATGATCCACATCACATAATCTCAGAAAGAAGGAAGGCAGCTGACAGAAAGGGATATGAGCATTTTGAGATGGCTAGAATGACTGAGAAATCCAATTGGTTAGAATATATTGATCAAGGACCAATGGACATTGATGCTTCGGAGGACTCTCAAACTCTGAGATTCCTTTTTTTAGGGAGGCACACCTTCACCAAGCAGATCACCTGGTAAACCTCCTACAAGACCCGTAGACTTATCTCTTGACAATATTCCAGAAAAAACCAGTACTTCAGGGGTTATTAGCCCTATGAATGTAGATAGTGACTCTAAAAGACTTGCAAAGGGGCAAAAGGTGGAGGGTGATGATCAACAAATAGTGAAAATACAAGAAGAGAAAACTAAGAAAAAGTAGGTCAAGTTTCTCATGCCTCATTATGAAGTAAAAGAGCATGTATTTGGAAAACCACCCAAAGGACCTACAGGATCAAGTATCAGTAGGGCCCAACTATTGGAAGAATATGGTGAAAATGATGATAACATAGCAGCAGAAGCTAAGCTGTATTCTGAGGTAAGGAAGATATCCAAGAAAGAAGTGGCCTTGGTTACTAGCCGAAATATGGCCCAGAACACATTGAGCTTGGCCATGGCCACCAAGGGAAAAGTTACAGAGGTAAAGTTTAACCTGGAAGACATCCCTATCCCTAATATAATCAATCTACACAAAGAGACAGGGGAATTCATCTATAATAGGCTACTGAAGCTTGTGATAGAACTATCAAAAGTGCAGATAAATAAGTCTAGAGTCCAGAAACAGTTGGGGCTCGAAAAAGAAGAAAATAAGTCTCTGAAAGCGCAGGCAAAAAAACATCAAACACAGTTGCTGGAAAATGAGATTGAAGAGGATAAAAAGGAAAACATCTTAGAGTTGCTGAATGAAAAAGATCAAGAGATCCTGTCATTAAAAAAGCAGCTAAAGATCACCACCAATCAGTTGGCAAATGGTTCTGAAATAGCAGAGCTGGAAGAAGAGAAGGAAAAGTTGAAAGGGGAGTTGTTAGACTGTAAAGCCAAATTGGTGGAGTTTGGAGATAGGGAAAAGAAGTTGAATTTTGCAATGACCTATGTGGAGGCAAGTACAAACTCGTGGAAAGCCCAATTTGAAGAATTGGACAGGAAAGTGAAGAAAAAGGAAAAGGAAATAGAACAAGAGGCCTCAGCCTCCATTACAGCTGGAGATTTTTCCTTGGTAGGGAAAATAGCTAATGCCATCTTGGAGGATGCTAAGGTGATCTGATTAAAGAACAAGTTGCCAATCTGCAAACATTGAAGGATATTGCAGAAGGCCAAAAGGATTCTTGGGAAACCAAGTACCAGGAGACGTAGTCAGAGCTTGATATTTTAAAGGAATAGGTGATATGGAAGAAGGTGTTACCGGAAGCCGGGAAAATCATATGGGATGATATCATAAGACGGGATGAAGATCTAAGGCCCTACCTAAATTTCATAATGGATAAAGGAGTAGTGGTGAAATTGGACCAGCAAGGTGTAACAGTGGTGAAGGAGAGATTGAACAAAATCCTTTCGAGCATGCCCAGAATGCAGTTGAGTTCTTAGGTGTCCTTTCAGAGGAACAAGCTACAACTGCAAACATCCAAGACAGGGTATCCATAATCATAGGAGCTAAGAAGATAATTAGTAGATATCAGCAAATGCAAGTTGTCCAATTAGGGATATATATCATATCGAAGCAGGCATAGCTCTTTAAAGAATCCTTTCATCCTCTATTCAAAAAGGGCCTTCCTATCTTGTGGGGTGAGAATGAAGTCATGCTTTCAAGAGATGAATACAAGTCTAAGTTGTGGGACTGCAGGATGAATGAAGAGGACTTCATTAGCATAAATACGCCCTTAACAGGAGGCACAGTTGTTGATACACTGAAAGGTGACTTCGAGCTAGCAACAACTTTTAGAGAAGCCATAACTCTTCATGTTGGCTATTCGTACACTGACAACACTGAGCTGAGGATATTACTCAAAGAGCTCGTCTCCTAGGATTTACCCTCGCCCGAGCAATGGAAGCTAGTAGAGAACTATGGGAAAGCAAAGTTAAAGATAGGAGCATGAGAGGATGGAGTGAAGTCAAGAAACAACCAGCATGGACGCATCCAGGATTTGATGAGCAATGAAAGCAATTCAGCTGAAAGTAGCTACATAACTACAATTTTAGTATTTTGTATTTTGTTTAAAAGTGATTTGGCCATGTAATGAAACTGCCACGCAATTGTAAATGGCAGTTAAGCCTGCCTTGTAGATATTTTGTTTTGTAATAGTGACAACAAACAATGCCTCGATTTGGCTGTTAGATAGATGTCATATGGTTGTAACTATTTTCAGTTCAGAAGGAGTTGAACCTAGAGCTCGAAGACATTTATAAATACATTTGTAATCGAAGGCACAAGGGTTGAAAATCTCATTTGAAAGCTTTTGGTATTTTGAGGATTAGTCTGTGTAAGACATTTTTGAGTTGTTTTAATAAAGTTTGCAGAGCCGAAGCCTGCGTTTTGACAAGGATTCCTGTGTAATTGGTCTGGTAGTCTGTATTTTCCTTTTTCCAATGTGAAATTGTGTTTCTCTCTTTGTTATTCCATTCTGTGTTATTTCTTTCATGCTTGGTTCAGGGTAACGGTTAAGTGGAATCCATAGAAGTTATGCTCTGCTTAGCTTTTTCCAAGTATTTCACCAACATATTCTACTAAAGTTGATGTAGGATTCATCTTGGTATGCCTTACATTGATGGACTGTTTCTTTCCTCTTCTATTCCAAAAATTAAATCTCTTTGACTACTAGCTGCTTTCTACCTTGCCCTTGTAAATGTGTTTGTAGAACCTTTGTGAGTGAGTTTTTCAGAGTTTGTTAAATATGAATCCATTGCTCAAACAAAATTCATATGTTTTCAACCAAATAGTGCTTGAATCATTTTCGTTCCAAATAGAAAACTGATCTTCTGCATAATTGTTGTAATTGAATATCTTGACCATGAATGCTGGTTTTTCTTTTTCATTATTGATAATATTGAATATTCCAGTCTTTTCATGAGATTTTAGAGAGATCCCTCTCTGTCTGTGTTGGGTCAGTAGCACAGGCCAAAGATTGGTTAGTGGTTACCCAGAATTACCCTCTTTTAGCCTTGGGGTTCAATTTCGGTGTTAACATGGGGTTTCATGGATTAAGGGTAGAAGCATTTGAGGTACAACCCATTGATGGCATTGTTGAGGGTTATACCTTTTGGGTCGGATTAGTATCACTAAGGTTATGAGAAATGTTGGATAGGCCATGATATTCATCATTGTTTGTAAGATCACTGTCTTCTTCAATTACCATTGGGAGGGTGGTTCCACAAGGGGTAATGTTATCTAATAAGTGCTTTTGACTTGCACAAAGGGTGTGAAACAAAGGTACTAGAGCACATTGGAATGAATGATGAGACATGAACTTCAATGATCGACATGGGTGCATGGCGTAGATGTGGTTAAGAATAATGGTAGGAATTTGTGGGTTACTATGGGGTAATTGTTGGTTGAGTATGGAGTCTACCCATAGAGGGTAGTTTCTTATAGGGACCTCGGTTGCAATAGTATTAATAGAATACACTTCAAGTGGTGAAGTGGCAGAGGTATCTTCCAATGGCTGGGTGAGGTGGATGATTTCCAATGCATCTTGAAATGGAGGGAGGTCAGGCTGATGGTGTGTGTATTTCCCAAACTAAGAACAAATCAAACATTCCCGATTCGTATGCAATTATTTGGACTTAGGTGTGAGCGATCATGATGTGCCCCCCTTATATTGTCAGCAGAGCTTGGGTTACACTGGCCAAATTATTGAGAAAGTTTCGGAGTTCTAGTAAGGTGGGGAAGAGGTTGGTCACATGGCCTTCTACCCCGGAAAGAGCATATGGTGGATGAACCTCTGGGTGGGAGTATTAGTCATTACCAGGTAATTTAACCATTGTTGGTTGATGCACCCTACTTTAGGCTAAGTGACTGATGATGATTTAGGTGTAGGGCTGGGTATGATAGGGGTATTTCAACTTATGTTGTTCCATGCCCCCATCAATGGTCTTAGTGGCGACCAGTTGTGGTTTAGTTGTAGATGTTGTCGGGACGACTAGAGTTATGGATGGCATAACTGGTCAGGTAGGCATAATAGCCAAAACAGGGACAAAAGCATAGTGGGATATTGTTTTATAATCCATTTTGGGGTAGGGCAGTGTAAGGTACCATACCAGAATACCCAAAGTGAGTTGAGGTAGAGTCAACTGAGCCATAAAAAATGTCCCTTGTATGCCTGTGGGGGGGTACAAGAAAGAGATTTGGAAGATCGAAGATACCGATGGACTCAACATTTGTCTGTTATACCTCAAATTTACACTTCAAACCCTAGTGTCGCATCTTTGTACCATGCGACCTAGCAACATTTCTCCCTAATCAATATTATGTGTTGTCGGCACTGTAATGCCTCTCAAGGGCATTAATAATTTTAATAGCAGCATATAAATAACACATAAGCAAAATATAAGCATTTTGCAATAGCATCAAATAACTTAGAATTTTTAAAACTTCATTGGTGATTCACACAACATAAATTTACATCATAAATCATGTAGCAATAGCATCATATGATAATTTTACAACATATAAACAATTTCAAATCACAAGAAAAATACCTCGTTATAAGAATGGTGATGGAGTCCAAACTGAGCAAGCTTTCCTCTTCTTCTCCTCGAGTTGCTTCCATCTTTATTGCCCAAAGCGGGACCACGGTTTTACCTCCCAGCCAACTAGGGGCCTAGTCGGCTCCCTAGCCCCAGGAAACCATTGAATGGTCCCATCCAAATGGCCTCCTGGCCCTCCGTGCCCGAGACCCCCAGAGAACAAAACAATGATGCACCAGTAGACTATGTATCAAATCTTCCAAGAGTTCTCAAAATCTTCCAACTCTTCAAAACTTCTCATACCCCAAAATACCCAAAATTCTCCATCCAAGAATACTCTCACCAAAATAATCTTCAAGAGAAAAAGAACCTCCCTCCTTCTACTCTCAAGTCTCATATTTATTTCAAAAATCCTCATCCATCAATAAATTCCCATAAATAATAGTCATCAATCAATAAATTCATTTTCTCCAAAAAAATAGAAATTTGATTTAAATAATTAAAATATTAATAAACATGGATGCAAAGTCTCACTTGTCATGCTTCCATATTAATGCAACTATGACAACCAATTTCTAAAAATTTGTGCAAATCCTATCTATCCATTTATTTATATTATCCTTTCATTCATAAGTCAAATAAGATATTTTCATAGACTATATTATATTATGACATATTTTATATTATATGTATATAATTATATATGTTATTTAATAATACAATCAATTTATATAAATCTAAATCATTTTAAACAAGTCAACAAACTCATACTTTCAACACACAAGTAATGCTTTCATGAATTCGTCAACCAAGTTACTAATAGATAATATAATCATATTAATTTATTCATCGATCGACCAATCATAGTAATGTAATCATGAATTGACATATGCATGGCCAGTGCACACATCTTAAGCGTGCGTACTAATAATCACATTTAATGCTCCTAATAAATCATTATTACATCCTCTCAAACAACATATAGAAGAACAATTAAACACTGCATCATTCATCATTCATAATCATTCATACAGAAACAATAAGACAAAATTAGATAAACATAATGGTGAAATTAAACATATAATCATGATGGTTAATAACAATCAAGAACACCATCCAATCCATCATTGGTACCATCCATCACATTAGTAATCCATCCCCTAAATCACCACTACTTCCATCTCCTGACCTCACCATCCCGTCCTCTGCTGCAATATACTGTGGCGTCAACTGCACGACCTAACCACATATAGAACCCGTAAGCAGAAGTGTCAATCGACCACATCGACCAAGCTTCCCCAGCAGGCATCCACTAGTCATCATCACACATCTAGGGGAGTGCACTACACAAACCTCCCACGACTCCATGTTTCGGGGGATAAACGGTGGGAAATTCCTCCACCCCCCTAATAGTACTAGGGTCAACACCCTACATCAACCATACTGGGCCATCATTGTTCTAAGGGGTCCCGTCGTTGAAAAACCACTTTGGGAAAGTCACAATTCCTTTTAAAACTCACACTCACCCACAAGTCATAGAAATATTGGAATTCACAATTAAATAGCATGAAATTTGATATAACATCATTATACTCATGATGTTTAATACATCTCGTGCCCCTTGGCAATAT
Organism: Larix kaempferi; assembly: GCA_027924585.1. Classification (NCBI taxonomy): domain Eukaryota; kingdom Viridiplantae; phylum Streptophyta; class Pinopsida; order Pinales; family Pinaceae; genus Larix; species Larix kaempferi. Next base: position 26,868,748 of record BSBM01000673.1, read on the forward strand.
AGAAATCCGCCTATCTCATAGCCAATTAACATGTGGAATAGTTCATGATTAACATGAAACATATATATAGCCATAACCAACTCTTTCAAGTGCCAATCCATATCACTAATACGACATTTACAAATACTCATGTAAGTTATTTTTGCAAACAACTAAATTAGCATTCTACATATGGATATTCTATATTAAATTTTGCATGTTCAAATGAAATAACATATTCATTGTCATTAATAAATTAAAACAATATTTCGAATTACCATACATGCTTCAAAGGAGTCCACATGTCCACATAACAATCATCTTGATCAATTTATCTTAGTAAAACAAATAATAAGCAAATAAGATGCTAAGCTAATTCACATTAGAGTTTTTAGTTAATGACCGTCAAAATATGGGGCGTTACATACACCCACCCTTCAAGAAACTTCGTCCCGAAGTTATGGTCATTTACAATTTTAAGAAAAATCTCAATACCATATAGGTATTCTTTTTGACTAAATAACTTAGTCATGCTAGTCCAATGAGACCTTCACATGATTAACATGTCGATATTATATAATTTTACCTCTTCCATCACATAGGGTGTGTTCTCATGTTATGCTTTACATGTTATACACACAATTGATCTAACTTCATCAAGGTTTATCAAATGGATTTTATCCCAACTAGTTAGCACGATGTCATACTTTGTAGTTCTTTTCATCGGATGAGCATGCCTCCCATATAACATTTCGGCCTTAGGTTCAATATATATTGTTATGACTCATTTATCGATTTTTAGCTTCATTGAATCTCTTTCTAATAATCACCAATTACCTTCTCATTATTATATTTAATTAGAATCAGATACTCAATATTATCTTCAATGAGGTACTATATAACAATTTCAATAGCATCATGTTCACCCACCTAATATACCTGATCACTCAACACTTGACAAATGAGAACTTTTACTATGTTATGCACAAATACTTATGGTTTCAATTTTAACACATAGATCACCTCCATCCTTAATGTAATCACTAAATTTTCCAATAGTGCTTTTTTTTTTTTTACCAATTCCTTTTTGGCTCTTCAAAATTTTCAATTGTATAACAAATTTTTGTTTTCCAGTTTTGGAAACCATGACTTAATACGTACATTGTATTAATATATTTACATTAGTCATTCACTAGAAATGGTTTAGTACAAATTTTCTTAATTTTGGAAACATTGTTATATGATTATAAGTTTGTTATCTAATTATGAGTTGTGATTTAATTACACTAGCATCGATTCATCCCAAAGGTGGATCAATCAAGCCTAAAGGCATTCATCAAGGGTCTAAGCTTACACTGATACCTTCTCACATAGATCTACAACCCTGACCTCCTCGAGACTCCACATTTATAACACCTATGTCAAGGTTCATTGTGCCTTACTAGACTGGTATCCACAACAATTTAGATACTTTGCAACATTTTATAGTCCTTTTGGTGTTATGGTTCATAAGAAGATGTTATTTGCCATATAACATTTATTTTGGTTCCTGGGGTATTATTATGACTTTTTATTATTTGCCCACTTTATTGATTTTCTCTCAAATTTACACCACTTACTTTCTCATTAGAAATTTTAATTAAGATCCATCTGGACAGTTTCTTGATTGGTCTACTGTATATAATAACATGAACAACACCATGTTTATTATTCAAGTACCCTTTATCACTCAATACTCATTAAACATAGCTCTTACCCATTGAATTGCACATTATACATGTAGAATACTTACAACTGCATTTCTTTCTTTCTTTCTTTTGTTTTTACACATAGGTAGAGCCTAGCCTACCACTTCTAGATAGGTGCTTGATAAAACTATACATTATGACTAGGCATGAAATACACATACTCATGCTTTTATTTCTAAAATTTCATCAATGTCCTCATTCCAACCTTTGAGTACCATAGATATGTTAGGTCAACTCCAAAGCTATCTTACACTTCTTATAATTACTTAATAGTTGTTAATATTGAGGTAATAGTACATATTTGTGGTCATTATCCTGTCTTCAACATGATGATCTCTATATATATATAGATAAGAGGGAGACAAATACTTTCGGGAAAATATAAAATACATTCCTAGTATTTATTAAAAGTAGAAAATATTTACATATTGTGATATTTGATCCGATGTAAATTTTAAGACCATGACATTTCATCATTTAATTTTGACATCTCATCGTTTATATATGAGCTTTTATTAGAACATCCCCTCTACAAATTCTATGATTTAAACATAAGAACAATAACCCTATATTCTTAGTCGAATTCAAAGTCAACTCATTGAGATGGCTTACAAACTTAATCTAACATAATTAAGCATTATTTAAAAGAAATGTAATCTCCTTTATATATATATAAAATATGTTATTTTCCTTTTTTTTAGGAACATAGAAGCTTTGATGTTTCAACTACTTGGATTATGACTTTACTTCTACTCCATATATATATATATATATATATATATGGAATTTTCAAGGAAGATTAATATACTTGAATGCAAGCCTCATCATATCGTTAAAGATAGAAAAAAAAACATTCATCGCATCTTGGAGAGTTATATTACATTAACAGTATAATTAATATTAAATTGGGATTTTTCTATGTGCAGGTTAGCCCACTATATATTACTTGAAATGGTTGTACTTATTGAATCAATTCATTTTCTTTTTCACGGGTTATACTAAGATCTCTAACCTACATTTCTCATTAATACCTTGTATTTATATATTTATTTTCGTTAATTTGATATTATAATATTATAATATAATGTAATTGCCTTGTATTTATATATTTATTTTCATTAATTTGATATTATAATATTATAATATAATGTAATTGCTTGGAAATTCCTGTTATCCATGTAATTAATAAAACAAGATGTTACATATATTTATCATGTTAACACAATCTTTCCAGAATTTCAATAATTCTTTTCATTAAAATAAAATCAGAATTTTTTTTTTTTTAAGCCACACGCCTATTTTCTGAATTTCCATATGATTGCATATATATATATATATATATATATATTAAAACAATGAAGCCCCCTTACCTTTTGTTTCATTACTTTAATTTTTAAGAGGAACAGCTAAAGGCATCGTGGCCATGAATGAGCTTTTAAATGATGAATAGATATATATTGTAATATTAATTTCCAAATGTTGAAAAGAATATATCTCACCCGAGCGATGAACTTGATCGACTTGCTCTCAATTCAATGCCTATAGCCGTGGCCATCAAACCTTCTCTATAAGAGCATTGTTGGGAACCAGGAGCCGAAACTCGACATTAAAAGTTGCTCAAGCCTTTTTGCATTGGGAGATACCATCACAAAAGTTCCTTACTCGCACCATACCCTTCTAGAAAAGCCTATTCGACAATAACAATGGAAATTAAAAAAAAGTTGTTCCTTCAAAGATAACTAAAGGAACCCTCAGGATGTAGTGGTCCTTAACAAATAATACAAATTGCAAGGTCCCTCCCTTTCTAGTGTAAACACTGCTTGATGGTTGGGTTTCCAAATGCTATGACCCACAAAGGTTCTCCACATAGGAACCTTTTCTAGTGTTAACAGTAAAAATTTAAAAGTTGAGATTCAACTAACATTTTTTTTTCAATGGGGCTCTGCACAAAACACAGTACTGCGGGCTTACTAATTATATATATCTTAGAATCACCTAATTTATAGGATCTGATTTTAATTTTTTTATTTTTGTTAAGTAAGTTTTACTTTCTACAAAATTATACACTTAACACCCCGCGTCTATGCATTTCACAGTGGGTTTTTGTCGGTCAACACCCCATATCGTTTAGCAGTCATTTCACATTTGCATTCCTCCGGTGGCGTGTTGGCCAAGTTCTCTCAAAACCTCTCCTGCCGGACCTTGGAAAAAGCACATGCCCCGTGGTTTTCATTTATGATGCTGGTATCTATGTTGATGTTGACGGGATGAAAAGCAAGAATCCTGAGGATTTAATAATAAGTTTTTGCAGCATGAGTGGGATACACTCCAAAATATCCCATCAATACACGCATCAACTCATCAATCCAATAGATACTATTTAATAACAATGGAGCATAAATATTTGACTTCATTTCATTGAGTTATTGGACTTAGTGAATGCAATTTAAACGCATTTGTCAAACGTTCTCATCCAGCATTTATATCATTTGATGGCAACATCAATCATTGCATTGCAGCTACAGCAGTTCACCTTAATGATTTTATTTCTTTTACATCCGGTTTCATTCTGGATAGTCGGTGGCAGGGGTCAAAATTGACGTCTGTATGCCCGTTTTTCCACTTTTTAGTTGTCAAATACAGGTAAATTTGAGATAAACACGTCAACGAGGATCTTCAATTAATTTTGGAGGACGTCAATTTGACGGTCACAGTTAAAATTTGCCAGTATTAAAGTTTATATGTTTAAATATATATTAGGTGTAAGTGAACGGATGAGTGTTTTTCACCCACTGCATTAAAATAAGTTGACGTCAAGTTGTCAGCCTATCTACACGTATCCATCCGACGACAATCTCGAATCTCATATTAAAATCTGGTGGCGGGTTCACATCAAATTTGTCGAATCTCTAGCTATCAGTTAATAAATTTTGGTTGAAGTTTTGAACAATTACAGCCTGGAAGCCTAGCTAGTAGCGCCATTCATTTTCCTTCTGGAGGGTGTAAACTGTTCAGATGGCCATTAGCTCCTGTGCGATTATGCTCCGTGCCGTGGTGCTATGAACCATCTACCTTCACATCTCGGCCATGTTTTCGATCAAAGCACATACACAAGCCATCATTAATGAGAAATGATGTGAGCCTTAAAGCCGTAGATTGTGGGGTAGGTTGGACAATTATTGATCCATAATCGTGTTAATAGTTATATTTTTGAACTCAATTTTTAACAGCAACAATTTTAGTTCAAATTAACCGGTCCCTTAGCCCAACCGAGCCAGGTAATCTGTAACTCCCACCAGGATTAAAAAAAATTGTTAGAGTTGAAGAAAGATCCATAGTGGAGTTTGATCATTAGCAGGTAGCCCCGTTCATCCCAACAATGAATATGCCATCGAAATCGCTATTTTAATCTTATTTGTCATCATCTTGAAGCTCTGTTTCTACACCTAGTGCTGCCAATTTCTGCACCTATTCACACATCGCACTGATTTAGTGGTCTAAAATAAAAAAAAAAATGGTGTATTTCACAAACTTCTAAGTCTACAGAAAAAAGTCAATCCCTTCCCAAGGTTTATAAAACAAAAAAATGATAGAATACGCATTATCTGGTAGGTCCTTCACTGCGAGGACTACCATTGATATGGCTCCCTCATTTTCACACTACAATGGCATTGATACTGCATCTGCAGTTGGAGTGGGAGTAGGAGCTGGTCAGTGTGTTGAAGATTGAAGCAACCAAGAACAATATGTTGGGTGGCTTGAGTCCTCTTACCAAGGCTCTCTTCAAAAACACCACATATACCACACAAATTGAGGACCTCTATGTGTGGCTTACACGGAAGGACTTAATTGTTACTACAAATATTAGTTGCACATAGTTGTCCAATGCTTGACCGGGTTTGTTGAGATTGGCTACTCCTCTTAACACTTTCGCAAGCCTTTTTTATTTATACATTGTAGTTGGTTTAAGATTTTATTTTTTTATGTAGTTTTTTTTAGTTTTTAGTTTGTTTTCCTCATAGGGCATTTGGTTGCTTAAATTGCCATGTACTGTAACTAAATTTGACTATTTTGGCATGTAGTTGAAATTTTTTAGGGATAATTGGAATTTAGGATAATGGTATAAATAAACATGTTCTGATAAGAAAATAAGAGCACAGGTTGGCAAAGTTCATTGAGGATTTTTTGTTTTCTTTCCCTGTTCAAATTCTCAATATTGTTTATAATTTTTGCTTTGGAAAAGATTGCATCATTGTGGAAATAACTCTGCCTTCCAATACCTTTTGATATCTCTTAGTAAAATCCAGTGAAGTAATTTGGTCTAATTGTTATTCATAAAAGTCTTACGATACAGAGTAAAACTGTGATAAAATTTGTAATACCATCATTTCTAATAGAGAGGCCTTTTAAAAAATGCGCATAACACTAGGAATAAATTTTGAAAGAAGGGTAAAATAATGATTAAACGTTCAACGAAGGGCAGTTTCATAAACAAGAACACCAAAAAAAATTCACGATGGGTAAGGGTGCCCGTCAAATTTAACCCTAATTATTTAATGTGTATTAGATTAGTATTGCAATGTATCTCTAAAATACACATCATCACTAGGTATAACTACTTACTGAAAGGTTAGCGATAGCTACTTAATTTAGATAGTTATAGATTTTAAAAAAAATGCATGCAATAGCAACAAATTTACTACACACGCCATCAATAGTTCCTGTGACATTTTCTGGTATTAGTTTTGAACTATTTTGACATATTACAAATGCCATATTTTATATTAATATCTTCATAGAGATGATGACCTATAGCTTCTATTTTTTTAAACCTATTATGTTGTGAGTGAATAACATCATTCATTACCTATTGCCATTGTAAATAGCAGGCAACTGCCAGAGGTAAACAACTTGAAGTGAAATGTAAACCATTTGGCATAGACGGAAGTGGCCCTTTTTGGCACAAAGTTCTGCAAGCTACATCAACAAAAGCCTTGCATAATTTTCAAATAAAGACTGGCATAGCTGTTACTGATTTATAACGACGGAGCTTAGTACTACTTTGATTATCCTTGAAAATTCTAAGCAGGAATTCATTGCAGGTTTCTTTGCATTTACAAAGATTATGTCCATCTCATCTCTAGTTTTGTGCTATCCTTCACAATAATTTCATACCTTTATTGATCCAAAATCAATCTATCTGTATTTGTCTGCCTTTCAAAATTCTCATCTTATCAAAGAATAGATCCAAAATCAATTTATCAATATTTGTCTGCCAAGATGACTACTCCAACTATTTCTCCACACTTCGAAATTTTTTTTTTTTAAAGTAATAACATAAGAACACAGATTTCAAAACATTCACCGTTGAAAGGGAGGTTTCAAAACAGACATAATTTCATACCATTATTCAAAATCTTGAGGTATTATCAGACAAGAGAACTGCGTACGGAGATTCCAGAGTCGACAGTATCCAACACTATACCCAAAGGAATTAGATACCCTAGATGGCTATATATATAATATAATTTACAAGGACAGAGAAATGAGAAAAAAAAATTGGTCGAATTTGATTTCTGTGTTGAATGCCAAAGGCATGAGGGTCTCTACACGGCTCTGAGAAGGAATTGAAGGATTTAAAGTGTCCAAAATGTGATATTTATGCCAGGAAGGAATGGCGTCTAAGCATACAGAAATGGATATGAATGAATTAATCCCGTGAATGAGGCCCTTAATAATTTATTTATTATTATTATTATTATTTTTTTAGTCGAGGTTGAAATGGATAATTTTTACCTTTTGACTGAGCTGGATCAAGAGCATGAAGTCACGGATTCACTCTTCAAGTAAAAGATGAACTAATAGGACCGACCAGAGTTGATAATTGAGTCTCCAGATATTTTTTTGTGGTGTAGTTGCTTGTTGACAGGCCAAAGGGGCGCAACCCTGGCTGTGAATGTATATTATTATTTTTTTTTGTTCAAATAAATTCCAGTTTTGTTTTCTGCTAAATTCAAATAAATTTCAGTTCTGTTTTCTGCTCAATTTTGTTCAAACTAACCTATGTTTTCTTTTTAAGTTATGTTTTATATCTTATACATTTTTCTTCACTAATTTCTAGTAGACCCATAAGGCTCTAGTATACGAACTCAGCTCTGATACCATGTGTAATGCCTCTCAAGGGCATTAAGAATTTTAATAGCAGCATATAAAGAACACATAAGAAAAATATAAGCATTTTGCAATAGCATCAAATAACTTATAATTTTTAAAACTTCATTGGTGATTCACACAACATAAATTAGCATCATAAATCATGTAGCAATAACATCATATGATAATTTTACAACAACATATAAAAAATTTCAAATCACAAGAAAAATACCTCGTTATAAGAATGGTGACGGAGTCCAAACTAAGCAAGATTTCCTCTTCTTCTCCTCGAGTTGCTTCCATCTTTATTTCCCAAAGCGGGACCACGGTTTTACCTCCCAGCCAACTAGGGTCCTAGCCGGCTCCCTAGCCCCAGGAAACCATTGAACGGTCCCTTCCAAATGGCCTCCTGGCCCTCCGTGCCCGAGACCCCCAGAGAACAGAACATTGATGCACCAGTAGGCTATGTATCAAATCTTCTAAGAGTTCTTAAAATCTTTCAACTCTTCAAAACTTCTCATACCCCAAAATACCCAAAATTCTCCATCCAAGAATACTCTCACCAAAATAATCTTCAAGAGAAAAAGAACCTCCCTCCTTCCACTCTCAAGTCTCATATTTATATCAAAAATCCTCATCCATCAATCAATTCCCATAAATAATAGTCATCAATCAATAAATTCATTTTCTCCAAAAAAATAGAAATTTGATTTAAATAATTAAAATATTAATAAACATGGATGCAAAGTCTCACTTGTCATGCTTCCATATTAATGCAACTATGACAACCAATTTCTAAACATTTGTGCAAATCCTATCTATCCATTTATTTATATTATCATTTCATTCATAAGTCAAATAAGATATTTTCATATACTATATTATATTATGACATATTTTATATTATATGTATATAATTATATATGTTATTTAATAATCCAATCAATTTATATAAATCTAAATCATTTTAAACAAGTCAACAAACTCATACTTTCAACACACAAGTAATGCTTTCATCAATTCGTCAACCAAGTTACTAATATATAATATAATCATATTAATTTATTCATCGATCTACCAATCATAGTAATGTAATCACGAATTTACGTATGCATGGCCAGTGCACACATCTTAAGCGTGCGTACTAATAATCACATTTAATGCTCCTAATAAATCATTATTACATCCTCTCAAACAACATATAGAAGAACAATTAAACATTGCATCATTCATCATTCATAATCATTCATATAGAAACAATAAGACAAAATTAGATAAACATAATGGTGAAATCAAATGTAACATCTCCAATATCTCCATGAATATGTTAGTGTTATTTTGAGAAAATAAAATCTTTTGCTCCTATAGCCATTAACCAAAACACAATTTAATAACATAAAGGACTTCAATTATTTATAATACACTTTCTTAATACCTGTTATTATCAAAGACTGAAACATAATGACATAACATACCCATGTGTCGATTCAGTACCTTAAGGGGACTTTGAGAACTCTTTTCATATTGATCATCTGCTCCTTATCATATCGCTTTAGTACTATTTAGTTAAATGATAGCATTTCACTTCCTTATCAACTTCATCCACACTAAGTAATGATGCGAACACAATGTACTAAAAATTAATTAGAAAACATATATACAACGATCATGAGTAATTATTGGTTATTAAACTCCTCGCTTAATTCTTCATGAAATACTTTGACATAATATACATTGAAAGTAATAATGACACAAGCATCTAATTTAAACAAGAACCATAAAATCACGCAAGAGATCATCAAAAGCCACATAGATTACTAATATAGATCCATTTAATGCGTTCAACCACACAATGTGAATATAAACAATACCATCATGTAAAATGCATCGAATTCCCAGAGTTTTTACTATAAGATAAAGACTAGGAGCTATAGATTCAGGGGACCATACACTCATAAGATCTTCTCCATATGGACAACATAATAACCATTCAATACATTTTAACAATAAATCACATGACGACAATACCCCAACCATCATACACCAAATATAAATGTGGTTCACCCAAAACTTGGGCTACGTCCACAACACCCGTCGCAATATATTATTTCATCAAAATAATAATTACATCCTGCAACTCAGCGGTTGCATTATTTACCTTCCATTACCTGGAAGTCTCTCTCATAGAGAGCATCTTCGAACATTCAAAGTGAGAAGCCTTACCATTATTTCCCATAGTTTACATATGATAATACATATATTAGCTATCATACACTAAATAACATCCAACCATAAAAGATTACAATCTTGCCACGCAGAAGCTCCAAGGCTTCTGGCACTACATCTCCTAATGCAGAGAACTAATTTAACTTAACATAATCATATCTATTTGTACAAATCTGACAGTAATGTAAATAATCTGAGATCCATAGAACCGATCGATTTATACAGCTTATATATAAAAGGAACTTTGAGATCTCCATCAAAAAATCTAATACTGGCAATACAACTATACTTATAGAATTCAACAAAGGTTCAAATACATAGAATATAAAGAAATCTCATAAGACTCCCTCAGTGGTAAGTTGTGAAGTAGGGATCACAAAAAGGAAGAATTCGAGTTATAGTTTAAAACAATATTTCACGAATTCGTGACAGGAAAGAAAAGTAATAGCACGGATCCTAACATCTTAACAAAATAACATCTTCAGCTTAACACAATCGAGGCTATCTACGGAGATGAAAAATCAAAACTATATCTTAGCACATCAGTCATCAAAAGGAGGAGTATGCAGAATATGTGGACTCCCTTAGCACTTATAAATATATATAAGAAAAAAACATAGCTACAACAGATCTTCAAGCGAGGGTATGCAGAGTATGAAAATCCCTCAGCATTTTACCAAAAATATGTCTCTAAAGCAGATCACTGGCAAGAGTTTGCAGAGAGATTTTTTTTTCCCAATCATAAATCCGTGATGGATGATAGTACGCCGATGAACATGTGTTTAAACTCAGAGATCACTAAAGAGATCACCAGATACAACACTGAGTTTTGTCTCAGTAATCAGATCTGGGGAAGATTATTTAGCCGATAACTTAAAAAAATGATTAACCTCATTAATTAATCTCTTACGCAGTCTCCTAGCTACGCGGTGTTAACTCTGTTTTATGCAGAGATCAAAGCTAAAACTGAAAGGGCAGAGATATTCAAAAGAAACAGTTGCTACAGACCTGTATCTATCCGACAAGAAGGTGAAAGGATTACTCACAAGATCTACGATGGCAGTCTTTTACAAAAGCATAGAGACGTCCTTTGGATCGGCATCCACTTACCAGTAAGCCATTTAACACAATCGATCAAATTGTTGAGATTACATTATATAAAAAATATATATACAGCAATCAACGCTGATTGACTCAGTCGATCAGATCACTGAGATCACATTACTAAAAAAATTAACAACAAAAAAATCGACTAACGCAAATGATCGCATTGCTGAGATCGCATACTTAAATAGACATAAGTAAAAAAAAAACACATAAGACTTGGACCCCCCGCATAGCAATAGATAGGTACTCTATGATTTCATAGAGTGATCTGAGATGAAGCTCGCCATACATTTATCAACAATACATACTAAAATGCAAAGTTCGCCTAACGCGATCCAAGACAGAACCATCAATAGATAAAAAAAATACATTGGATCTGATGCAGAGAGTGGCTTCTACAATCAACTCGTGGATGTAAGTTCAACAGGGGTAAAATACCAGAATAAAACAAAATGTTATACACATCCTCAGTTGTCGCTACTCTACTGATACAGAGGCTATGCTGAGATATTCCATCTCTGCAAGGTTTGCAGAAACAAGAAAAACACTCACGGTAGGTTGCAACTACACAGAGATATCCTATCTCTTCAGGTTATGAGCACAACAAAACAAAAAAATACAGAAAGGTCACTTATAGTCCCGAAATGATTGATCCCCAATCTTACTTCTGTCGTCGATCCCACTTCGATGGAAGATTTTAACCATACCGATTTTATGGGGAGTTTATTATTCACCCACCATGTATGCAGAGGCAGCTTCCTTCTCACCAAAGTTTTTCCCCCTTTCCCCCTTCCTTGGTCTCCTTAAGACGGATTCGAAATACCTTTCTCATTAATGAAACTTTGGCGGTGGCGGTGATGGGGAGTTCCAGCTCCTCCATTCAGAGACACATGGCGATGGAAAATTAATAAGGTGTTCTAAATTAAGGAGGCAATTCTCCTAAAAGAAAATCCACACCGATCCTTAATCCCTTCATTGCCTAAAATTGCGATTATTTAATAATCTTGATAACTGTTGTTTTAAGGAATATATTATTTTTTTCTTTAAGACAAGAAAATTGTTACAACAGTCCTTGTATAAAAATGTGTACATACATATATATATATAGTCTTACTATTCCATCACTATATATCTTATATGATAAACGACACATAACTCTTATATATGTAAGTTTGATCCTATCAGATATATGTATCTCCTATTTGTAAAGGTGCCAATAATACTCCCATATGATTATAGTATTTTATACTATATATAAAAACAAATATCCAATCATACTTTATATTTGATAACTACCATGAAGATTTATTGGTATATATATTGCCTACCCTTTCTCATGAGCAGTGTATATGTATTTTGTATTCTTAGTATCCATTATCTTACTTGTTTTACAAATAATCCTTGCTGACTATGATAAGTATATATTAATGCCTCATTTAACCTCTCCTAGGATAATATTTATCCTTGCATTAGTAGATAGGTAGTAGGAGTTTACTATTCGATCGCGGTGGATAGTTAGTCTACCTAGGATTTGTCCTTTTTTTGGAGAAACCCTAAAAGTATTTAGGCCATTGAGCTCCTGACTAGGAACCACATGTACAAGAATATTTTTCGTTTTTAACATAATAGGTCATTAAGGAGGAATATCACATCAAACATATAATCATGATGGTTAATAACAATCAAGAACACCATCCAATCCATCATTGGTACCATCCATCACATCAGTAATCCAACCCCTAAATCACCACTACTTCCATCTCCTGCCCTCACCATCCCGTCCTCTGATGCAATATACTGTGGCGTCGACTGCACGACCTAACCACATATAGAACCCATAAGCGGAAGTGTCAATCGACCACATCGACCAAGCTTCCCCAGCAGGCATCCGCTAGTCGTCATCACACGTCTAGGGGAGTGTGCTACACAAACCTCCCATGACTCCAGGTTTCGGGGGATAAACGGTGGGAAATTCCTCCACCCCCCCTAATAGTACTAGGGTCAACACCCTACATCAACCATACTGGGCCATCACTGTTCTAAGGGGTCCTGTCATTGAAAAACCACTTTGGGAAAGTCACAATTTCTGTCAAAACTCACACTCACCCACAAGTCATAGAAATATTGGAATTCACAATTAAATAGCATGAAATTTGATATAACATCATTATACTCATGATGTTTAATACATCTCGTGCCCCTTGGCAATATAGGAATCCGCCTATCTCATAGCCAATTAACATGTGGAATAGTTCATCATTAACATGAAACATATATATAGCCATAACCAACTCTTTCAAGTGCCAATCCATATCACTAATACGACATTTACAAATACTCATGTAAGTTATTTTTGCAAACAACTAAATTAGCATTCTACATATGGATATTCTATATTCAATTTTGTTATACCTCTATGTTTCACAGTGTAGCATCTCCATCACAAAACGAGTTGACGACACTTTCCCTACAGTTTTAAACCATCCAGAAGAGACATATGATGAGTCAACCTTGAAAGTGAATCTACCCTGACAAGTTCTGACCCACCTAAGACTTTATCTACACACTGTTGGCTGCTTTCTTGGGCAGACCCGGGTTTTAATGAAGCGCAGCAACAAAACCCCTTGGCGCACTGGCCCTCTCGGCAACGAGCTGCGCGGCAGCTCGAGGTCTCACCCGAAGTGGCTATGGGGGGGTTAAGGAATCAGGTTTCCTTAACCGGGGTGACGCGGAGATAGCTTTTCCTTGAATGGTTCCTGCGAAATCGGCGGTCGGACCTTCCCGCAGGCCGCTCTGCGCAGCTGCGCGGGTCCCTTCCTTGGCAGGTCTACTGCGCAGTTTCTCCTTTCCAACGCAGCAGGCAACTATTTCTTGGGTCGACGCGCGACACACTTTCTCGCCCTTCGCATCTAGCGCAGTAACGCAGTCTGCTCTCGCCGCAGCGACTGTGCGTTACTACCTCTTTAGTACTTAAGATACTTATAGTTATCAAGGGATCTTTCCAACTCGCTCAAACAGTCACAAAGATAAGACAGAAGTCTTGCATACACAAATACTGAACTCGAAATAGTTATCATTCACACAAACATTATAACAAGAAGATATAAGTGAAGCTCATCTCCTCGAGGAAAACCACGTCCTCAGGAGTTTTATATTAACCAGAAAATGATAGAGTTATACAATATGCTGCGCACACAGCTGCAGCCTTAGAACTTACAGGAAACTCCACGCACACAGCTGGGAGCCCTTTTCTCAAGCTTGTCTCCTCTCTATGGAGATTACAAAGGCACAGACGTCGACTCAGACTGTCTGGCAACTCAGGGATTAGCTCCTCGGCTATCCGATTTCCTCTCTCTAGTTCTACACACCAGGTAGAAATTACAGTGAAGGATAATCAACACATGATCTATCCCTTTAGACTGGCTCTCTAACAGTCTAGCATCTAATTCTCTAACTCTCCAAAAAGGGAGGAACTGAAGGAAGGGAGGAAGAAGAACCCTCTACCCATTACAGTGATTCATCTATATAGGTAGCCATGACGGTCACACCTTTACAAAACTGTGGGCCTTTCCCAACAGTGATTCCCAAAAACCCTAACCACGCACATGGCTAGGTGTACTGTAGGCGCCGCTTGCAGTCACGTCGCCGCTTCCTGCAGGCTCCATGAATTCCGGCGCAGATTGTGGGTATGGGCGATCGTCCTTCGCCTTCAATGCTCTGGTCCGTTGCTCCTCCTTGATCCGAGCAACCATAACTTCTGTACTAGGCCTTTAAATGAGGGTAGCTAAGCCCTCTACTCCATCACCTTATTTATTATGGTAGCTGAGCCACCTTCATTCTTCGATGACGTGCGCGCGAGCTCCGCAATTTCCGGTCCGTGATCTGCGCTGAGATCATCCATCTGGCACCGTACTGCGCACCATCTCCTTCTTACCCAAAACTTAGTGCTTGTCCCAAAATTAGCACTTTCCTTCCATACTCGTGCTTTTTCCCAAAATTCGCAGCTTTTACTATAGCTGCGACCTTGGCCCCAACAGGCCCCCAACACTCACTTGTGGCTCGCCCTCGAGCCACTCGCACTAGCGCGTGGTCTTTGAATTTGCGCATCTGCGTTTGCTTGAGTCTCCGCGACTGTTTTCTGCCATTTCACAATAGCGGAGTCCAATTCCTCAATACACTGATCGGCTGTTTGTACTGTTTCTGCGGTTGTTTCTTCTTTAGTGAGTGTATCAATGATCTCTTGAGACTCGGCAATTTCTTTGATTTTTGTCTCAATCTGGCCAACAATTTCAGCATACTCATCCATGAATGGCTGAATGCTGTTGGTGAGCTTCTCATCTTCAGTTCTGAGCTTGTGCAGTTGCTGCTGCATTTTGCGCACTTCGCCCATTTTCTTCATCTTTGGCAAGCCTGTTAAGGACTTGGCTTCTTCATTCAGAACAGTGAGGGACTGTTCTGCAGCTTGCACCTGTTCTGATAGTCCCACTTTAAAAGGGAGGTTCACAAGCTCTGTCCAAGCTTCCATAGCCTGGTTCATCAGGTTCTTGGCTTCCTGTACTCGACCTTTCATTCGTGTGGAAGCTCTGCTCAATGCTTCAAACTGTACCTGCGCATCATCTGTAAGATGCGCAGCAACGCGAGCTTCTAGCTCAGCGATCTGGGTTTTATGGCCTTCTGCCATAGCAGCTATTTCTTGCTCCAGGGTTTTTGCCCTTTCGCCAATAATTTGAACTTTTGCAACCAGAGGGAGGTCTGGTTGAATCTCGCAAGCCGGCAGTTCCTGAGCAATCTCTTCTATTGCGTTTCTGATGCCGGTGTCTTGCGCCTCATAGAGTGCAAGCTTCGCAGAGATATTCTTATGACTTTCCTTCAGCTCTATCTCCTGCGATTGCAGTCGTTGGTTTGCCTGGAAAGTAGAGAGCTCTCTAGCTCTCAACTCAAGAGAAACTTTCTCCTGTACTAGCTGTAGAGTTTCTATAGGAATCATAGACAAATTAATTTCTACAGGTCCAACTGTGCTTACCTGCAGTTCAGCTAGGGGATCTGGAAGTGTCATGCTGGTAGGCGGAATATGCACGACAGTGTGCCTTTCTGTGAGTTCTTCAACTCGCTCGCCAGTTGGGATTTCTTGTGGCACCTGCGAAGTAGATGCTGGCGCATGGGTCTGCGCAATCCTTCCTGCGAGACCTTTTAGTTCTACAAATTGTAAATCTAGAGCACCTCGGATGTGAGCATGCATGTTCCGCATCTCACGAAATTGCTCTTTCAAATATTTGTCGACCTCCGAGGGAATGGCCTCAGTGGGATGCGACACTTTCTGCTTCTTTGTGGCTGGTTCTGTTGAGCCTTCGTCGCTTCTTTGCTCAGGGGCTTCCTTGCCCTTATCTTTTTCTTGCGCAGCGGCGGGTGGCATCGCAGGTGCGATGTCAGCTGCTGCTCTCCATTCGTCTGACCAAGACTTAATGGTTTCTTCGACATCTTCTGTGGTCATCCTGTAAAGACCTAGCGCCCAGTCACCTGGAATGTCGCAAGGCCGAAGGTAGAGTTGATGGATGTCGGCAGTAAAAGCCAACTTCCCGTCGTACAATGTGGCTGTCTCCGCGCTCAGCCTTGGCATATCTTGTATGGTATCGCGGAGGAGATAGTAATACTCACAAAAAACAGCGCGATTCATCTTGCGCTTCGCGGGATTAGGGGAATCCCAGAGGTTGATGTAGCGCATGCCGGCAACCTCTCCTGCGCGGCGTGGACGGAACTGAGTATTCGGGGGCTCCTTCCACCCGACGAGAGCACATAGAATTAAAAGCCATGAAAAATGGAATGATTGGCCTGCATTGTCCTGCACATTCAGGCAATCAGCCAAAAAAGAATTCAGCAGGAAGAGAGACCAGTTGTACTGTTCTCCCTCCGCAGCTGCGATAGCGAGCTCTACGACAGCTCCAGTAACTTCTTTTGGTCGGCACTTGGTGAGAAGTCTGCCTGCAAGCAGACTTCCTGTGAAGCGAAGTGCCTCATCTTCTACGGTCGTGAGGTCATAAGCCCGACCTCCTCTTGTCAAGTTATATTTCTGGACCAGCTTTGCAGCTAATTTTCGGTCCTTCTCTTTTCCCGCAAAATGGATATTGGGATCCTTACCAACCTTAGATAGGCCGGTGATACGGTGTATCAAGTCAACATTTAGATCAATTGGCCTCCCGAGCCAAAGGTAACCTCCATGAACGCAGGATAGCAGTGTTTTAACGACTGCGTTCACTTCATTGCTACGCCCAAAGTGCGGTAGCTTCAACAAATTCAAGAGTCCAGGGCGCTCAAGATTTGCTGCAAATCCCTTCGGAATAAACTCATCAACGTTTCTGGTGGGATTATGGACGATATCCAAATATCGGTCCAACTGAAACTGAGGATATGTCTTATAGTCTCCAAGGTTAAAATCAGAGAATTTAACCAGTGGAATGTTTCCCAATAGTTGGCCTTCTACCCGCACACTAGCCGGTAGTGGCGGTAGCGGAATTGGATACTTTGCATTCTTCGGAATCTGGACATCCGGCGCATCGTCTGGACGCGGCGGAAGGTAGTTCACCATAGACGCGAGCGGTTCTGGAACAGGTTCCTCCGGCTGCTGCTGAGATGCTCTTGTGCCTGGAGATGTTCTGGGATCAGTAGCACCAGGGTGTACGTAGGCCGACGGCGTCACCGGAGTGGCCATGCCGAAATCTAAGCCTCGGCGTAGAAATTGACGAATAACTTCTTCAGTCGATAAATTCTCCGTTGTGAACCAATGTAAATAACAAGACTCTGGACAGCAAATGGCGGAACTGCGTAGGGTATAGACTCTGAAAACAAGGGAAAATAGTCTGCACACTCGGCTCTGAAAACAATAGTGCAGATCTTCAAAGACAACTTATGCAACTCGAGACAGTAACCCAAAATTGATACAAGTGTGAGGTATTTATAGCCAGCGGGGTTAGTAAATGCGACCAAGTGGGGTTACGTAGCTATAGGCGGCTACAGATGAGTTGACAACACGCTATCCTCCTTGCCGTAGCGGTGCATTTAGCGTGATTGACGGGTTCTGACAGCCTTCCGGGAGAAGTTAATGGTTTCGGCGCCTGAGTTAAATGCAAATCTTTCGGAGATTAAGCCGAATCCGTCAGAACGGGTAGAATTAAATAGCGGCCTTATCCTTCATTTATTCAAACGCGGCTACATAACTGCTGTAATTCAAAATTTTCCGGCGGGTCATTTCAACTTAGGAAACTGTGCCTCTAGGGGTCCACAACAAAACTCTTTTCAGCGGCAAATTATGAAAGGGGACTTCGCAAGAGCGATAGTCCAATGGTCCATAAAGCAAAACTTCGCCAGAGCGGACCGCTAAGCTTTGTTCAAGCAATTTTTATTCAGGATGCGCGGATATTTCAAGGAACTGCGCAGGAAGCTGGAAACTGAGGGTGTGTCGCAGCTTCCGTGTAGACTAAATGCGATGTCTCTTTCAACTACACTGGGCATCTGCATTCCTGAGTACTATATTATGTCGACAGGGCGGAGTGGCCGTCGCAATAAAGCTTAAGCCGACTCCCGTTTATCATTGTAGGTAGTAGTTCTCCATTCAGCTTCGCAAGCTGAACTGCGCCTCCGTCTGTTATTTTTATTACCTGAAAAGGACCTAACCAATGCACACGAAACTTGCCTGGAAACTTGATGAATTTACTATCATAAAGGAGTACCAAGTCTCCTTCTTCAAAGTGCTTATGCCGAATGTGCCTGTCATGCCAAGCTTTCTGTCTTGCCTTCTGTACCTGTTGATGAAATCCGGCCATAAGTCTGTCTTCTTCTAAAGAAAGCAGTTGCGAAAGTCTTTCATTCATAGTGTCAGGATCTGCCATTTCTGTAATTTGCGCAATTCGGAGACTGGGAACAATGTATTCCATGGGCATAACTGCTTCTTGTCCATACACCAAGCTGAAAGGTGTGTGACCTGTTAATTTCTTGCAAGTGGTTCTGTAAGCCCATAATACAGCTGTGACTCTAAGGTCCCAATCATCTCTTTGTTGATTACAGATCTTCGTCAGGGCATTCTCAAGGATCTTATTGAATGCTTCCACCGTACCATTAGCTTGAGGATGGTAGGGTGTACTCTTATGGTGATTAATTTGAAATTCTTCAGTAAGGGCCTCTATAGTCTCATTGAGGAAATGTGTACCTTGATCACTCATGAGGATCACTGGGCATCCAAACCTAGTGATAATGTTCTCGAAAATGAACTGCGCGGCAGTAGCAGCGTCGCAGTTCTTAACTGGCTTCGCCTCAGCCCATCGGGTGAGGTACTCAGTAGCTGTAATGATATATCTTGCGCCAGTTCTTTTTCCTGGTGGGTTAATAGGTCCTACAAAATCAATGGCCCATTTATCAAAAGCACGCAGTGTGATCTGGGGTCTTAGCGGCATTTCATCTCTCCTTGAGGGTTTTCCTGTGCGCTGGCACACATCGCAACATTTACAGAATTCCTTAGTATCCTTGTGCAATGTCGGCCACCAAAGTCCTGCGGCTAATATTTTCTGCGCAGTCGGCTTTCCTGCGAAATGGCCTCCTGCGGTACCTGAATGTGCTTCTGCGATGATAGAGCTCTTTTCATGTGGTAAGATACATCTGCGCAAAATTTCGTCAGGGCCCAACTTATAAAGCTGGCCTGCTATCAAAGTGAAGTCTGCGGCTCGAACAACAAGTTGCTTCTTCTGCTGGATTGTAAACTCAGCCGGCGCTTGTTCGGTAGTGAGAAAGTTAAGAATATCAGAATAATATTCGTCTGCTGCTTGGATATAAAACAACTGTGCGTCAGGCAGATTGTCCTCCAGACTCGTAGGTTCCTCTCCTGACTCTATTCTGGATAGATGGTCAGGCCCTGCATTCAATCTGCCTGGCTTTACAATAACCTCAAAATCATACTCTTGAAAGAGTAGTAGCCATCTGCAAATTCTGCCTCCTAAGACTGGTTTATTGACCAAATATTTCAAAGCAGAATGATCAGTATACATTTTAAAGTGAGCTCCTAACAGGTAGTGTCTGAATTTCTGTAGGGCATACACCATGGCTAGTCCTTCCCTTTCTGTAGTGGTGTAATTCTTCTCAGCTGTAGATAACTTTCTGCTGGAGTAAGCAATTGGGTGGTCAATACTTCCTTCTCCAGACTGTGTAAGCACGATTCCCAATGCTATGGAAGAAGCATCAACATGAACATGAAAAGGTTTTCTCCAATCTAGGAAAACTAGAATAGGCGCTGTGATCATCTTTTCTTTAAGTGTGTCCAAGCTCTGTTGGCATTCCTCTGTCCATTGGAACTTCGAATCCTTCTTCAGCAATCTTTCCATAGGCGCTGTGATCCTTGCATATCCTTTGATGAATTTTCTGTAGTATCCTGTATGTCCCAATGTAGTGCGCAATTGCTTAACTGAGTTGGGCGCAGGTAAATTAGCAATGATGGCAACCTTCGCAGGATCCATCAAGAGTCCTTGTCTGCATACAATATGTCCCAACAAAATACCAAAGGGCGCACAGAATATACATTTTTTCAAGTTAAGGGAAATCTGATGCTGTCTACATTTTTCTAGCATCATACGCAGATTCGCAATATGGTTCTTTAGTAAACCAAATACAGTCCAGTCATCAAAATAGACTTCTAAAAACTTGTGGATAAATTCTTTAAAAACAGCAACAACAACTCTAGAGAAGATAGCAGGTGCGTTTTTAAGACCAAAGGGCATTACCGTGTACTGGAATGAGCCCCATTCAGTTGCAAAAGTAGTCTTGTGGCGGTCATCCGGATGGATTCTAATCTGATGATATCCCGAAAATCCATCAGTGAAAGAGTAAGCCTCTTGTCCTCCAACATTATCAAGTACTTCATCTGTGAAAGGAGTGGGAAATGGGTCGTGCGCTGATGCATCATTGAGTTTGCGCAAGTCGACACAAATTCTTATTTCACCTTTCGTTTTCTTTTCTTGGACCACCATAGGACTAATCCAATCGCTTTCCTCTACTGGCTCAATAATACCTGCTGCAAGCATCTTATCAATTTCTTCTTTGACTTTTTCTTTGTAGCGCGGGTTCAACCTGTATGGGCGCTGCTTTACTGGCTTGGCGTCTGGTTTCATAGGTATGCGCATTACTCCTAAGTCTCCTAGGATGCCTTTCATTTCTGTGAACTTGGTAGGAAAGATATCCTGGTAATCACGTAATAAATCTGAAACATGCGCAACGGTTTCATCATCCCAATAATCTCCTATAGAAGCAAACTTTGGGTCAGCTTCTGTGCCAATGTTAACTTTCTTGAGCTTGACGTGTTCTGCGATGGCAGGAATATCAAGCTCAGGACCTTCAATATTGCGTGTCCCTTCTGATTCTGGGATATTGAGGTTGCGAGGATCGTCCTCCTCATCTTCGGCGGTAAAGTTATAACATTCCAGGGCATGCTCCATCTGAACAGCCCAATCTGGTTGGGAATATTCTGTTACTAGACCTGGTTCAAATACCTTCTTTTTAATACACTTCAGAGCCTGATCAATGCTTGGATGCTCTGACTCAAAGCTGAATGTAAGTTGAAAACTTTCTATCATAAGAGCCCAAGTAAGAGTGCCTTTGCGCAATTCTATTTCAGTATACCAATTCCTTGGAATTGTATCTAATGTGTGGATGAATTGGTGAACCCATTCATCTTCCGGAATATCTGACCATTGCTGAATACATGCTTCAATGTGTGACCTGGGGTCACTCTGTCCTTCATATTTGCGTAGCACTTCGGCTGTGGTGTCCTGAAATCTGCGCAGTATCAATCTGCGACAGTCTTTCCATGTATGAATATTCTCCTTGTGCGCAATCCACCATCTTGCGGGTGTAGCGCGCAATGCTATATCCAGTGCCTGGATGCGCTGTGGTTCTGGAAGCTTTTGTTCATATTCCTGTATGAATTTAGTTACTTTGGTTAGACCATCAAAAGTTGGAGTGTCAGTTAATTCTGTGCCAATCCATCGAATGGATTTAGTCATCATGGCGCAACGTCTTGCAGAAACCTCATGTAGACGATTCTGCCAATTTTCCAATCCTGCATCTGAATCTGATGTGCACGAGCTATCACATCGCCAGCTGATATGGCCGTCTGCTGTGGGGTTGACATAGTCACTGTGGTTAGTGGTCATCTGATACAGGCTTTCCATGTGGCGCGCTTCCTCTTCTGCGCGAATAGGTTCTATATATCTTGGTCCTTGAATAGGATCAAGAGGTGCGATGACCCTGATCTGGTCATCCTCAAAGGTCATCTGTCTTTTCTTCAGGTTAATGACAGCCAAATTATCAAGTGCCCAGTCTATTCCTAACAGCGCTGGGTATGGTCTACTATCATCCATAATTTTGATTACTTCAAAATCTGCAGAGCTTCTTACTCCTTCAATATCAATAGGTACATTGGGTAATCTGCCCAATGGAGAGACTCGTTGCTGATTTGCGAGTCTTAGCTGGATAGGGGATCTTGTAAGCTGAGGGCTTCCCATCTGTTCCCATGTCTGCATAGTGAGAACATTGGCTTCTGAGCCCAAATCTAACATGACTTCGTCCATTTCAAATGCTCCAATCTGCGCTGTGAGCCTCATCTCTTTTCCTGTTCTAATGTGACTCCTAATCTGGTGAACAGCACGCTGTGGTGTGTTCGTCGAAGCAGAGTGTTGGCACCGATCCAACAGGTGTTGGAGTTCTAGAGTTGCTTGTTCATTGCGCAACAATTTTAAACATTGTCGCAGAAACGCATGAACACTGCCTAGGGCGTGCTCCTTATCGTCGTCAGGTCTTCCAGCTGTAGTGGCCTGTTCTTGTACCAAGTTGTCTTGTCTTAGCACTTGCGATCTACTATTGTTCTGCGGAATTGCGGTAGAACTTGAAGCTCTCGGGTCTGAGAAATACTCTTGAGCTTGCTTAAATGCTTCTTTTTGCTTCTGTAGGTTAAGTGGGGCTGGTTTAATGTTAGCGCGGCGCACCCATTGCGTCGCTTGCTTTCCCGTTCCCATCTCTTGCGCACCAGTTGTAGCTCCACTGCGTGTCACTATATTAACTGTAGGGTCTGGTTCTCTTTTTTCGGCTCCAATCAACTGGATATTCTGATTGACCTGTGGTGTCTTTGCTTGCATCTTAGCCTGTAACTGAGGGCATTCTTCGATGATATGGTCAGAAGATTTACAATATCTGCAGAGGGTTGTAGGATTTTGGCAATCCCTAGCAAAATGACCTTGTTCTCCGCAATTATAGCAAGTGATCTGTCCTCTTCCACGACCCAAATTTGTTGTGCGTCCGCGTCCTCTGTAATTTGCTGCTCGGGCGTCCCGAGATTGGTCATAAGGTGGACCTGCTGTGGGTCCTTGTGTCTCTGCTTGTACCCTATAAACATCATGCTTTCTTTCTATCATAAGATCATATGCTCTACAATTGTTCTCATCATGACCTACTGATTTACAGAAATTACAATATAGATTCTTTGGAGTTTGTACATATTTCTGAAGTAAGTGGCATTCTTGTGGTCTATGACCTCTAGTTCTGCAGATTTCACACCAAGGCCCTTGTGCCTGTGGTAAAGGATTAGGTGCTCCAGTTGCAATGTAGTCTATGAAAACAGGACAATGGTCCTTTGAATGACCTTGGGCTTTACATTTTGTACACCAAATTTCTTCCTTAATCTCCTTGCCTTTCTTAATATCATGCACTTGCAAGGTTAAGTTTGCTAATTGGTTCTATAAATGCGCAACATCGTTGCTTGTTCCTGCAATTGGCGAAGCTTCTAGTTTCATAGCCATTTCTAGAGCTTGTTCCTGAGTATTGAGATTCTGTTGCATAAGAGGAAGTCTAATGTGTGGGAGCAGCGCAGCAATGAACCATTCTTTATGTTGCTGTGGTGCAAACTCGAAGCTTACTTGATCTATCAAAGCTTTGAACTTCTGGTCAAAATCCCATACTGATTCTGTAGGTAACTGTTTGATGTCTTTGAGCTCTGTTATACACTGTGATTCTGACTTAGGTTTCTTGAATTCTCTAATCATGGCATTTCTTACCTCAGCAAGCGTCCTATTCTGTGCTGCTGAGTATTTCATGAACCAAGTCAAGGCTCTTTCTCTTAGTGTGGTTGCTAACTGAACCAGTTTAACAGCATCATCATTAATTTGCTTAATTGTCCAAATGGCTTCACATAAGAACCAGTGCTGCTCAGGGTCCTCTATCCCTGTTCCTCTAAAAGTTGGTAGTTTCATGTCATCACCCATCCTTCTTGCACGGGTTTGAGGTGGAGGTACTGTAGCAGTGCCTCCGGGATGGTTAAACAAAGGTGGTACAGAGGTACTAGAAGTAGCGTGTGGGCTACTCGAAGGTGTTACTGTAGGATTATACTGAGCTCCGTCTGGTTTTTGCGGTGTAAAGGGGTAATACGGGATATGAGCACTCCCCTGTCTTTCTATATGGCTTGCTCTAGGGACTTGGCGATTGTCTGGGCTAGACTCAAAAGGATATTGGTCAAGGCCTACTTTATATCGTTTTCCACTACGAGTGCAACCAATAACTTCAGGATCACTATCAGAATCTACGGACATTACTTGACTATGCTATTCATCAGAAGCAATACATAGCTTTCCTTTTTCATACAGAAGCATTTTAATCCATAAGTTCAGAGAATTTAAGAACTTACCTCTGTGTACTTGGAAGAAACTCCTCTCAGCTTCACTGAAACTCTTTCTTGTATCGACTGCAAATTCGGTAATAAAACCTTCCAGTAGACTATTCAACCAAAAGTCTACTGCGCGGGACACAGGATTGTCTATCCGCTTCACAATACTAGCTAGCTCAGGCGTCCACGTGACGGGTCGATCAACATGCAGCGTAGGTCTAGAATCTGCTAACTTGGCTATCCAAGCGTGTAACTCCAATGCAAACGTAACAAAGAAAATTTCGTAAAGGTCAGCATAAATATACTTCTGTAACCAATCTTCCGTTTGAAGCGTAGGGCTTCTATTTTCTTGTTCAGCAAACTCTTTAGCCTTTAAATCAAACCAGTCTCCAATTTCCTTAGTTGTAGGGTTCCAGTAACACATTTGGAACCATTTGTTGGTCACTAGGCAACGGAACCATTTGTTGGCTCCAACAGTATCTCACACGTTGCTGAAAGAACAAGTCTCATCCGCGCGGCAACGGAACCATTTGTTGCACTGTTCTATCTCACGCGTTGCCAAAATAACAAGTCTCATTCGCGCGGCAACGGAACCATTTGTTGGCTGAGCAACAAGGTTCAGAGCAACGGAAGTGACGTGATCAAAAAGTCATGAGGCAACGGAACCATTTGTTGGCTGCTTTCTTGGGCAGACCCGGGTTTTAATGAAGCGCAGCAACAAAACCCCTTGGCGCACTGGCCCTCTCGGCAACGAGCTGCGCGGCAGCTCGAGGTCTCACCCGAAGTGGCTATGGGGGGGTTAAGGAATCAGGTTTCCTTAACCGGGGTGACGCGGAGATAGCTTTTCCTTGAATGGTTCCTGCGAAATCGGCGGTCGGACCTTCCCGCAGGCCGCTCGGCGCAGCTGCGCGGGTCCCTTCCTTGGCAGGTCTACTGCGCAGTTTCTCCTTTCCAACGCAGCAGGCAACTATTTCTTGGGTCGACGCGCGACACACTTTCTCGCCCTTCGCATCTAGCGCAGTAACGCAGTCTGCTCTCGCCGCAGCGACTGTGCGTTACTACCTCTTTAGTACTTAAGATACTTATAGTTATCAAGGGATCTTTCCAACTCGCTCAAACAGTCACAAAGATAAGACATAAGTCTTGCATACACAAATACTGAACTCGAAATAGTTATCATTCACACAAACATTATAACAAGAAGATATAAGTGAAGCTCATCTCCTCGAGGAAAACCACGTCCTCAGGAGTTTTATATTAACCAGAAAATGATAGAGTTATACAATATGCTGCGCACACAGCTGCAGCCTTAGAACTTACAGGAAACTCCACGCACACAGCTGGGAGCCCTTTTCTCAAGCTTGTCTCCTCTCTATGGAGATTACAAAGGCACAGACGTCGACTCAGACTGTCTGGCAACTCAGGGATTAGCTCCTCGGCTATCCGATTTCCTCTCTCTAGTTCTACACACCAGGTAGAAATTACAGTGAAGGATAATCAACACATGATCTATCCCTTTAGACTGGCTCTCTAACAGTCTAGCATCTAATTCTCTAACTCTCCAAAAAGGGAGGAACTGAAGGAAGGGAGGAAGAAGAACCCTCTACCCATTACAGTGATTCATCTATATAGGTAGCCATGACGGTCACACCTTTACAAAACTGTGGGCCTTTCCCAACAGTGATTCCCAAAAACCCTAACCACGCACATGGCTAGGTGTACTGTAGGCGCCGCTTGCAGTCACGTCGCCGCTTCCTACAGGCTCCATGAATTCCGGCGCAGATTGTGGGTATGGGCGATCGTCCTTCGCCTTCAATGCTCTGGTCCGTTGCTCCTCCTTGATCCGAGCAACCATAACTTCTGTACTAGGCCTTTAAATGAGGGTAGCTAAGCCCTCTACTCCATCACCTTATTTATTATGGTAGCTGAGCCACCTTCATTCTTCGATGACGTGCGCGCGAGCTCCGCAATTTCCGGTCCGTGATCTGCGCTGAGATCATCCATCTGGCACCGTACTGCGCACCGTCTCCTTCTTACCCAAAACTTAGTGCTTGTCCCAAAATTAGCACTTTCCTTCCATACTCGTGCTTTTTCCCAAAATTCGCAGCTTTTACTATAGCTGCGACCTTGGCCCCAACACACACACTACCACGTCTTGCTAGTTTATCAAAACGCGGTACTAGACACTACCGCTCTATGCTCTTTCCCCAAAACGCGGCAGTACCGCGTTCTGAGGTCTTTGCAGAACGCGGTACCCTTTTAATAGCCTTTTTCCCTTGGCTTGTGGGATTTTGGATTTTCGAAGATAATGGAAGATTGAGGTCCCTGATTCGATCTCAACTCATTTCCTTCGATTAGAAACCCTGATCCACTTATCTCTCCCTAGATCCACCCATCTCTCTTTTTGGTTAACCTCACCATTCACTATAAAAGAGAGGCATTCCATTGGGAAAAGAGGAGGACTCTTGAGAGTACCAAACTTATGGTCTTGCAGCATTGTGGAGATAGCTATAGGAGAAGACACTTGGAGCTGGAGGATTGGCTTGGACATCAAGCACCTTTTGTAAGTATTCTTCAAGTTGTAATGGAATAACTTGTCTTGTTTCCCCAAATCATTTGTGTTAATTTTGTTTTAATGACATGATTTGTATCTTTCATAGATTTAGATTCTAACTCATGTTTCAGGTTTCTAGAGAATAGTGCATTCTTGTGTCTTGGTTCCATTTTGACAGGTTCATTTGTGAGGGCTTGGAGATTGGAGCAACTACAAAAGCAAGCGTCTAGATAGAAGGTTAGTTAAACTTCTTCTACTCTTTCTAGCATTTTAATCTTGAGATGTTTGTTAGATCTAGGGATTCAAGGTAGCATTTGTTTTGACTTGTTTCTTGCTTTAAAGTTAGTTTAAAGTCTGCTTTAAAGTTAAGAGAGTTTTGGCTTATCCGTAGGACAAAATTCTACATAACAAGAATGGCGACTCCGCTGGTTTTGATTACTACTTGATTGATTCAATTCACAGCCATTTATCTTTGCATTGTGAGTTTTTGTTGCACTTCAAACCAGTTTGAATCTTGGTCCTTGTTGACCTTTATTCACCCCTCCTCGCTGTATTTATCTCCCCGTTTGATCACTGAGTCCCCTGGGTTGGAAACAACCCTGAAAACTTCATTTCATTTTATCAAGTTGCGCTTTTTCCTTACCTTTCCATAGTACCGCGCCCTCTGAACTGCCTCCAGAGCGGTAGAACCGCGTTCTCTTCCTTAATACCAGAGCGGTACTGTCACAGTACCGCGCTCCAGTCAGACCATCACCCGCGGTAGTGTCTGCAAGCTTTTAAATTTTTTTTATCTTTGCTTGGTTTCCAGAGTCTCTCTCTGCCTTAGATAGTGTTTACTGTTGCCTGTTAGCATCCTGGTCAATTTCCAGTCTGCATGGTGTGCTTACTACCCAGTTTGTGAGCTTGATTGTTGATTGAATTAGTGGCACTTTTGACATATTGGTCATTTTTCCAGTTTGATTGCATTGACTTGATTTTTTCACCACAACCAACTCAACACCACTGTTCTCTGTTACTGAATACTGTAGCTTTTACAGTCATATTATCATTATCATTTTCAGTAAATTAAAAAGATCATTAGTTGAGAGCAATTTTGTTGTTTAAATTGAAAAAGTCTAGTGGTATTTTGCATAGGGAAATGAACCATTGATTTTGCCACAGAAATTCTCATTGTAGAAGCATTGTAGATTGTAAAATCAGTGCATTGAAAAGAGTGTTTACTTCAGTTTGGCTTTGTTTATAAATCGAAAAGGAAAAATCTCTTTCTTTGATGTTTGCTTGTGAAAAATTTCATGCATATTTGATCGAAGAACCTCAATCTTTACCCTAGCTAGATTTCATCGAAGACAAAGGCTCATTTGTGATTCATTCTCATTTGCATGGTTTGAGTCGTCACAACACCATCAAGTTTCACGTCCACTACCCGATTGAGTAAGACAGCCACTAAAATTAATCACCCTAATTAAACCAACTTTAACCTCACTTGAGGAAATCAAAAGAATTTGGTAGTTAGGTAGGACACCGGGGATAGGCATCAAAATAATTCCCCCTTGTCATTTTCATCTGAGACATAGTCGTTGTCTTTAGGGAACTAAAATCCTCTAGTACTTATTGACACGGTCACAGCTAGTTTGTGGAGGGGCCTCTTGACTGTTTCCAACTTTCAGGGGTTAAACGGCCGCGAGATTGAGAACCGGACGGACTCTGTGGAATACCGCACTCCACTTAGCCCTAAGGCAACATCGATCGCTGTCTTCTTCGGAAGGCTGAAGTGCCCAAAACCTTTTTCGACGTGTCATGAACGAGGTGGCTTAGTATCTATTCTACTAGGGCTCTTTTACCCAGGATCCCTTTCGGTAGAGGGATATCCTTCTTATATCGGTCTCTCATGTTGTATTATTCAACTTGGATTTCATCACCTTGCGAAGGATACAACCTGTTGAGGTATCCAGCTCTTAGTTAGGAGTTTGCTTGCTATCTCATCTTTGTAGAGGGTCATTTTTTTTCTTTATAGGGACTGCTTGTTGGCATTCTGGCCATTTTTGTTGATCAGCTCACTTATTGAGACACCGGTCTCAGTATAGATTTTAGAGCTTGCTTTTTTGGCCTGTGACCCTTGCTTTTTCTAGCTCCTCTTTTGCACACTCGGTTGCATTAGAGTTTTTGAGTTCTTTGTTTACGATACTGCCTCTGATTTTCATTTTCCTGTCATCATGTCAGATCTACCACGAAGATCACGAAGACAACAGGGCCAAAGCCCTCCACCACCACCACCGCCACAGACTACTGGTCCACCTGCATCACGCATTCCTGCTCCTCTTGGCCGCGGTGCTGGTCGAGGGAACATTCCACCGCCGATACGTACAACGGCTTCAGTTCAACCCGTAACTGCCACTCACAGCACAGTCTCAGAATCTATTGCAATTTCTGCAACCATTAGCATATCTGAGACCTCCACTGCCACTTCACCCATTGTCATTCCAGATTTATCTATCACAGTGGACACAGTTACCGCAACTGAACCTAGTACAACCCAGAGTACTAGACCAGAGGTCATCCTTCTACCGGATGTTAGCACTTCCCATCCATCAGGCACTTTTCACAATGATACAGACGAATCTGTTGGCACCATAGAAGGGTCCGACCAGGACATACCTGGCTTGATTTCAGTCCCAGGCGGGTACGTTGAAATCGTTGAAGATACTCGACTTCCTGACACACCCTTTGAACCTGATTATGGTTTCATCACTTCCCAGGTGGATCTTCCGCCTGTTATTACTACGTCACCCAGTGTTCACCCGCAGGAAACGAGTTCTTCTAGCAACGTACCTCATACTATTGCTCTACCCAACCTCCCTCCGGGACATGAAATCATGGCTTCCATCCAGTCTAGTATGGTTAACCTAGCAAACTCTCTGTTAGCATCGGCACGGTTTAGACGCAGCACAGAGAAAATGCTCTCGTCAGTCTCTCGATATCCCCCTGCCACTCGTCCTTCTGACTATAGGGATCCCAACATCCCGTCTAGTACCGAGTTTTGACACTCCTTTGCAGATGGCGCAGGACCTTCGGATGTTACCATACCTAGGTTCCTGCCGGATCCCCAAAACCTTTTCCAGGACATGAACTCGGACCCAGTTTTTGAGGGTCCTCCTACCATTGAACATGTCATGGACGACCTAATACCCCTCGGCTAAATTCATCACCTATATTTGGTGCACACTCTATGAGGGATAACCCAGTTTTTTCCCCGTCCTCACCTGTTCAATATGGACGACCCCCTCCGCAAATAGGTACTTTTGGTGCCATTGGCCAATCCAGGTTATCATATTTGACCAGCGACGGAAGAACGCTTAGTCACACTGCTGGATCTTTCGGTTGGACCGGAGGATCACCCTCAGCCACCATTTACACTATCTCAGGAGGTGGACAACCGACTACAGTGGTCCCCAACGCTAACTACCAAATTCCCCCTGGTGGCCCATCAACCCAACCAGTTGGTGGACAACCTTTTGTTGGGAACCCTGTTCCGAGTCAACAACCTCCAACTGGTGGGCCATCAACCCAACCAGTTGGAGGACAACCTTTTGCTGGGAACCCAG
Organism: Larix kaempferi; assembly: GCA_027924585.1. Lineage (NCBI taxonomy): Eukaryota > Viridiplantae > Streptophyta > Pinopsida > Pinales > Pinaceae > Larix > Larix kaempferi. The sequence continues at coordinate 26,899,807 of BSBM01000673.1, forward strand.
TTCCCAGTAAACAGCCTCCTCATATTGGGCCATCCAACCTAACTATTGGCGAACAACCTATTGGCTCGATCCAACAAACTTCCCAACCAGTAGCGTCTACTCAGTTCGGTATGTACAATTCACCTGGCAGTGGGCAACCCTATTCCGGTGTTCCAACCGGGCCTTACTCTCAACAACCCCTGTCAGACATACTTCCTTCTTGGGATAATCAAATCCCACAAAGTGGGGGGTACTCACTTTTTGGAAACTGGAATCAAGCTGGGGGGCAATCTCAGATTCCCCCCAACATGAATTCTGGTTTCCCTTACCCTTCAGTTGCTACAACTCCATGGAACCCATCACTCCAATTCCCACTCGTTCCTCAAGCAGGAACGAGCCTTCCATGGACACCACCGTCGCAGCCACCCCCCAACCCTGCTATGGGAAACCCTCCACTTACACAGTATAGTGGTAACATCCCTGGAACACAACAATTCCAGGGAAGTTTTCCCCAACAAGGAACATCAACTTTTCCTGGGTTCCAGCAACCCCAAGGTACTATACCCACTCAGCAAAACACCCACCAACCGGTTGCTTACAATCAACCGGTTAACCAGATGGCTTACCATCCACAGAATTTCCAGCAGTATCCCGCGGGAAACTCATATGGGTATAACACACAGCAGTATGCTATGCAGGGCCCTCCAGGGTTCTCGGCACCACATGGTTATTACTCATTCCCGCAGACCAACCGTCAACTTCCCTTTTTGGCCACACTTGATCTACCTGATTTGTCGAGGCTTATCAACGATCCTATATGGCATGAACCTCACTGGCCACCTATTCCAGCCAAACTACCATCGGACATTCCTAAGTTCGATGCCAAGCCCGGGGAAGACCCCAAGAACCACGTGATGACCTTCCATCTTTGGTGTTCATCCAACTCCTTGATGGATGATTCCATCCGACTTCGGCTCTTCCAACGCACGCTCACCGGAACGACAGCAAAATGGTATATCGAGCTGCCACAACACTCTTTTCGTGATTTCAACACTTTGGCTATGCAGTTTCTAACACATTTCTAGCTCCCCATCCGGTATGAGACTGGAACAGAACTGCTAACTTCACTGCGTCAAACCACTTCCACACACATTTCGGATCACATCCACGAGTGGCGAAGACGCCGTAGGCTAATAAAGGCACCTATTCCGAATCAGCTACTTGCTGATTGGTTTACAAAATCCTTTTTGCCTCCCATAGCCAGAGATATTGCTATGCGCGGACCAGTTACAGAAGAACAAGCCATCTCGGCAACACAATACATGGATTTGGTATATACTCAATCGGGTACTTTACATGAACTTCTTCCACATGCCTCCCGCGTTCACACTGATCCAACAAAGCCTACTACTGAACCACCCATTGATGGTATTGTTGGTTCAGTCAAGGCTCAGCCTGCTACTAACTCAACGGGACAACAAGCTTCTGCTTCCCCCGCTTTTACCTAGGCCGCTTCAAAAGCTTCCACCTCTCCTGCTGCCTCCTCCGAAGTGAATGCAGTTCAATCTATGTCACAACCATCCGGAGGAAAGAAGAAAAACAATCGTGGCAAAACCAAAAAGAACCAGCAGGAGAACCCCAAGCCACAACCTACCCAGAATGACCAGAAACCACGTCGGAAAGCTAAGTTTCCCTGCTTGATTTGTCAAGATGATCATTATACACGTGACTGTCCCTACAAGGATGAGGTCAACAAGTTCGTTAAAGGATCCTCTTTCCCGGCAGTGCTAACTGACCCTTTCCCCCAACAGCAACAGCAAATGGTTGCCCAGGAATCCCCACAAGGGGGCAACCCGACCAATCCTACCCGCGGAGAGACGTCCACAAACCACAAAATCCTAATGACAAGTAATGAGGAGATTAATATCACCACTCGTTCAAAGACTTATGACAACCCTCCAAGTTCAAACAAACAATCGGAGATAGCCAAAGGCAAATCTCCTATTGAAGATCCGATTCCTATTCCCCCCCCTAACAGTCATCTCCATATCGAGAGACCGCTAATGGACACAGTGCTACGCCCACCCAAGGGCACCATACGAAAGGCGACATTTAATCCGAATATGCGAGCTGCCCAAAACTACAACATTGTTGAGGATTTGGCTCAAGCACCTTGCGCTATGTCGACTCTCGAGGTTCTCCAACACTGCCCCACGCAGCGCAGAACCCTACTTTTAGTACTGGGGGCAATGGACCCAGATACTTCAAACTCCATTATGTTTAACTTGGAGCACGCTAAACCTAGGCTTTCTCACCAGTTAGCCTTCCAGGTGCATACAAAAATCCGTGGAAACGTCATCCACCGCACTGTGTTAGATGAAGGTGCTTCCACGTCGATTATGTCTTTGAACTGCTGGAGAGCCTTAGGCTCACCCGAGGTCACAACTTCTCCTACTACTCTCAGGGCGTTTGATGGACATGGTTTTCAACCATATGGACTCATTCCCTCAATCGGTGTTGAACTGGGGGGCAAAACAGTATCCGTACACATCGAAGTCGTAGATGCACCTTTGGATTACAATCTCCTACTTGGTCGGAACTGGTTCTATGCCATGACCGCCATAGCATCTACAGTCTTCCGGATTGTACAATTTCCTCATGAAGGGAAAATTGTCACTATTGATCAACTCGATTACTGTATCCCAGACTCCCATCCGAACTCCACCAATACCATCCTGTTATTGGATCAACCTCGGTACCGGTTCCAAGACATAGGTGTTGGTCTCATGAAGGATTCTTCCCTCATTGGAGTTTTTCCAGAGCTGGGAACCCATCTTCAACCTGTCAACATGATTTCATCGCATGTCACCCCTTCCGATGATTCATGGGTGATTCCGAGTCCCACTCAGATTCAAGGCTATGGCAATTCCATGCCTTTGAACAGAAACCTTGCAGCATATCACGCGATCCAAACAGCCACAGATTGGGTCGACTGTTCTACCGATCACACCGTGGCACAGCTCTCGGCTGAAACTCATCCACACCCACCACTTTTTGATCCTCTCAACTTGATTTTTCCTACTGACGAATCAATCATGGAGGTTATGTGCGGTGATGAGCCACCATGGGGAGATTTTCATCATCGATCTTCATTCCCCACCATTCAGCCACTTGAGCCTGATACCAAACCCAGCACTTCACTTGGGATGGTTCAAACCAAGTTCCCCACTTCCCTCGACGAAGTATTTTCCGAAGGAAAATTGGCCAATCTTATGGCAACCACTCCCATCGATATTTCAGTGAAGCCTGGTATCGTGGAAAACGTACACATTGGCAAAACATGTACTCCCCTCGAAACGGAGTTCTATAGTGCCTACTTTAAAACTTTCCGCGATGTTTTTGCTTGGAGTTATCAAGAGATGCCAGGAATTGACCCCTTGATTGTGGTCCACGAAATTCCAACTTTCCCTGGCGCCCGACCTGTTCGGCAAAAGCTTCGACCCGTTCATCCTCGTAAGGCAGCCGCCATTAAAGCAGAAGTTGAAAAACTTTTGCGTGCTGGTTTTATCTATCCTATCCCATTGACAGAATGGGTATCCAACATCGTTCCCGTAGCCAAGAAACAGGGAACGATTAGAGTCTATGTTGATTACCGTGATTTGAACAAGGCTTGTCCCAAGGACAACTACCCAACTCCGTTTATCGACCAGATCATCGATAACTGTGCCGGAAGTGTTATCTTTTCATTTATGGATGGCTTCTCTGGCTATAGTCAGATCGATATCCTCCCAGCCGACCAGCACAAAACGGCCTTTATCTGCCCTTGGGGGATCTTTGCATATCGAAATTTACCTTTTGGCCTGAAAAATGCCGGGGCAACTTTCCAACGGGCGATGTCCTACGCATTCCATGACATCAAACATATTGTAGAGCCATATCTTGATGATCTTCCTGCTCATTCTCGGACTCGGGAAGACCATCCAGACCACTTGAGTGCCATTTTCGAAAGGTGTCGGCGCTACAATATACGTTTGAACCCGCATAAGTGCGTCTTCTGTGTAGAAGCCGGAAAACTATTGGGATTCATAGTCTCCAAAGACGGGATTCGTCTAGATCCCGCAAAGGTAGCAGCTATCATAGCCCTGCCTTCAACTACCAATATTCCAGAACTTCAATGTTTGCAAGGGCATGCAAACTTTCTACGTCATTTTATCTGCAATCTGTCCGAGATAACAAAAGGCTACATGCGGCTTCTCAAGAAGAATGTTCCCTTCATATGGGATGACGAATCCCAACGCTCCTTTGACAATTTAAAGGTAGCCTTAACGAAAGATCCTGTGATTCAACCCCCCAATTACACACAGGACTACATCCTTTATCTCGCAGCCTCGATTTCCACCATTGGTATGGTGTTAGTCTAGGAAGACCACAACGGCATAGAACATGTGGTGTACTATCTCAGCAAGAGTCTTCTTGACTCTGAAACTCGCTACTCACATGTTGAAAAGTTGGCTCTGGCAACAGTATTTGCTGTCCAGATATTCCGTCACTACATCTTACTCCACCGGACCACTGTCATTGCCGATTTCAATCCAATGTACTATATCCTCACATGACAAGTGCTTGGGGGCAAGTACTCCCATTGGATTGTCATCCTTCAAGAGTTTGACTTGGAATTTGTCAAAGCCAAGTCTAAGAAATATCTGGTCTTCGCTGAGTTAATTTGTAACCTGCCCCGTGCTACTGAGCAATCCAAGCCCATTGATTCTCTTCCCGACGAATCATTGTTCCTCATTGGCACATCTGATCCGTGATATGGGGATATTCTCTTATATCTCCAAACCCAACGCTTCCGTCCCGATCTCACCCGCGATGAACGGCGACGTATCAGACATCACGCAAAATACTACCTTATAGTGAATGATACTCTGTATCGTCGTGGTGTCGACACTGTCCTTCGACACTGTTTGACCTTAGATGAGGCGGAACGCGTTCTCAACGACTGCCATGCTAGAGCATGTGGTGGTCATCTCTCTGGGATGGCTACGGCCCAAAAAATACTGCGAGCAGGATACTTCTGGCCCTCAATTTTCAAAGACTGCATTGAAACAGTCAAGAAGTGTCCACCATGTCAATTCTTTCATAGCAAAGCACGCTCGCATCCTGCTTCACTCCATCCTATCATTGTCGTTGGCCCCTTTTCCAAATGGGGCATCGATTTTATGCACTGTAAGCCCACTTCAGCCAGGGGGCATAGCTATGTCATAGTAGCTGTCGACTATTTTACAAAATGGGCTGAAGCGATGCCTACGTATGCTGAAGATGGTAAAACAGCAACGCAGTTCATATTCAATCATATTATAGCTAGATTCGGTGTCCCACAGTCTATTGTGACCGATCATGGTTCCCATTTCAGGAACCATATGATCGAAGAACTAAGTGCCAAACTGGGTTTTCGCCATGAAAACTCAACCCCGTATTACCGACAAGCTAATGGCCAAGTTGAAGCCATTAATAAAGTCCTGAAATGAATGATTCAGCGCATCGTGGGTACCCATAAATCCAATTGGCACTCAGCTCTATTCTCAGCACTGTGGGCATACCGAACCTCAGTGAAAAGTACTACTGGGTTTACACCATTTCAACTGGTGTACGGCCTAGAAGCCATTCTCCCGATTGAATGTGAAATTCCATCACTCAAGATAGCCATAGAGCTACTTCCACACACTACTTCCGAAGAGGAACGGTTTCTATACCTAGCCAAGCTAGATGAAACCCGCCGTGACGCCGCTTTGGCTAATGAAGCTCACAAAAAACGCGTCAAAGCTCAATACGACAAATCCGTTCAACCTCGGATCTTCAATGAGGGTGACCTCGTACTTACATATGATCAGATGCATGATAAGCTTGGAAAAGGTAAACTTGAATCCATGTGGTACGGCCCCTTCATTGTAAAACGTGTCTTAGAAAAAGGAGCCTATGAACTAATCGATTGTGATGGTACGCCATTGGCACGGCCCCGCAATGGGTTATACCTCAAACGTTTCTACGCGTGAGGTTACCCTACGTGGGTTACTTGTTGTACATAATGTACTTAGTTTGCTTTTTGCTTTCTTTTTAGTGTGCGCGTGGACCTCATGTATCCACCCTTACTTTGACTCATGACTTTATGCGCAGATGTCTGCCTACTTTGGATTCACTGACGGTGCAAGCCGACATACCCGGAATCTCTCTTCCGCAGCATGGGTAATCTATTCCCCCACTGGCGAGTTGATTTCTTCAGGAGCCAATTGTTTAGGTCCTGCAACCAACAATATCGCGGAGTACCATGCAGTCATTGGTCTCTTGACAGAGGTTGCTTCACTCGGGATTGACTCCTTATCAGTCTTGTTAGACTCCCAACTGGTGGTTTCTCATCTAAACCGTGTTTACACAGTTCGTGATCCTACACTACTTCGTTTATTTTGAAGAGTACGCCTCTTGGAACGGTCATTTAATTTTATCATATATCAACACATACCGAGAGAATTCAATTGTATAGCCGATTCATTGGCTAATTACATTTTGGATTGGCATCTTTCCCATACATAAAAACATCATAAAAAATAAAATGCACAGGTCATTGTAAATATTTAGATCATAAATAGGTCCATATCACTGTATATAAGAGTGTTTTTTCCAAAATACATAAAGTTTGTGTCAAAGACAAAATTGGGGATCAAATCCCATATACAAAAATTGGCCCTCAAAGCCTACATATCGTGTACATGCCGCAAAAAGATCAAAAGACCATCTATGGAGATCTAGGAGACCTATCATGTCCCTCATCGGACTCCTCCTGCTGCTGGTGGTAACACACCATAGCTCGAACCACCCTGCGAAGAAGTCGACTGATACGACTAGGTACACCTACAGTATGCCGCTGGAGGTGGTAAGGGACGTCATCCATCTGCATAGTAGGGATACCATGAGTCAATCCCTGCAGGTTCCTCTCAATGTCCCGAACGCCTCCTACCTCGTCTTCATCTTCCTCTTCGTCAGGAACAGCTTGACGATCGATACAACCACGACGTAGTGGAGAGTACCCAGCTGGTCTCTGTGGTCCACGGTCTGCAACATGCATGCGAATATACATTAGGCATCTTTTACACATTCTAAAAAAGCAATAAAAATTAAATATTCAAAAAGGAAAAAATACATATCCATGAAGGTCATACCAGAGTCATCCCAGTCATCATCCTCTGGCAATGCCAAGTCGATGTCCTCACGAAAATCTACCCCTGAGTAGGGATAGTCATCAATCATAACTATCTGCTCCTCTAGCCAAGAGAAGAAGTCCTCGCCAAAGGCTAGCCGCTGAGGTCCCTCGAGGCGTCCAGCATAGTCACTCCATCGAGCCATCCATGGCTCGGTAGGTGGACGAGGGCGCATAGATATCTGTGGACGCAGTAGTGGCACCCTCGCCAAAAAGAAAGTGACCAGGATGCTCCCATAGCCAAACTGAGTATTCTTCCCAGTCCTACACTTGTGCACTTGTTCTTTCAGATTGGACAACACTGCCTCACACCAGTTGAAAACTATTCCTCCCATGCACTCTGTTGCGAGATTTACTTGTGTGCGGGATGCCTGATGTGGACTCACGCTTCCTGCTACACGCGTGATAGTGAATAGTACGGTTTTTACAGGAAGATTTATGACCTCCTTTATGGCCACCTTCCCACTTTTCTTACTCGAACCCACATGGCAATACCGAGCAATCAAGTCATCTGTGCTTGATTCTGAAGATGAGTATCCAGTAAAGTTCACCCGGGCCCCTCTTTTCGAGAGGCCCGTGAGGAAGTAAATATCCTCGAGTTGGATTTCAAGCACATGCTCTCCCACTCGGAAAGCTCGAATGTCAGGGTCCCACAATTGGATGATATGAGTGAGAAGCTTGGGTTGCTGACGAATCCCTTTGGTTTTGAAGAACTTTAGCAAACCACATTCTCGCAATGCGGTCACGGTTGGTAAGTCATTTTCGGCTGCAAAATCATCCGCTTCATGCTCTCTTTCTTTCCAGCTTACCATTTTGCTCCGAATAAGTTGCAAATCCCTGCAAAAGGTCAAACAAAGCAATTAGTAATTATTTAGCAACTTAGTTCCAGCAGAAAATTGGAGAGAATTTGATTTTTTAAACTAAAAATTCGCCTTTGCCGCGTCTGAGGGATATTCCACCGTGCGGCAGTCCACACTACCGCGCCTCAGTTTGGGGATCCAGCGCGGTACTGTTAGACAGTACCGCGTTTTTCGATAGAGCCCCCGCGCAGTAGTGTGAAGGGCGATTCTTGCCCAAAAGGGCTCGCTAAAAAATCAATTTTTTCCTGGTGAAAGCAAAAATTTCTTACATAAAGTGAAAGAGGGGCTCAAGCACTCTTACCTGGCGCAGATGGCTGTCGAAATGGTGTCCCAAAACTCCCGGTATGGATCCTTGAAATCTTGCTCCTAAATGGGTGAAAATGTCTCCTTTGGGTAAAAAACACAAATGAATAGTAATTTCTATTTTTTACCATTCCTTATATAGCATTTTTTCACATTTTTTTTTTAATTAATTAATTACTATTTTAAATAGTTAAAATAAACCTTTGTTCACATTGCTAATGTCCAAGTTTTTGAGCATTTATTGACAGGATCCTCGGTAAAAATGCGATACATTCACACTGGTGTTTATTCATGATTTGACCTTCATTTTGAGCATACTTTATCTTTTTCGTGCTCTGGATTTAAAACTTGAAAAAGATTCCAAGCGCTTTTACACCCGTGTCGTGCTTGTCAAACTCGAGTAAACGGTGTCGAGTACGGTCAGCTTTACTCATGCTTGTTAAACAATGAGGAAAGTATTATCCTGGTTGTATTTTATTCTTTTTTCGGACCAGAATAATTTAAAATTACGAAAAAGACCATAGGAGTCCATAGTTAAGCTCTTTTTAGACTCCTTAAAATTGAAAAGATTGCCAAGTGATCTTGACTCTTTCACACTTGTAAAAGTATTTGAAAGGTCGTCTATTCGGTGATAGGTTACCCCTTTTTCGGCCTGTCTAGACTATTTACGAGAAAGGTATACCTTAGTCAATCTCGGCTGGGAGAGTTCTCTTGGGAATTGTTTTACACTTTTTCGGGATCGAGAGACTAAATTTTACGAAAAAGTACATTATGGAGCTTCCTTTAAGTTTTTCAGGCTCTCTAAATATGAAAAACTACCGAGTTTTCTTTCCTTGGACTCGTTAAAATGTTAACATCGAAGGACCCACTTTGGGACGAACCCCTCCTCTCTCTGGTTCGTAAAACATGTGAGATTGGACTCATCCATGAGATGAGCTACACCGAGCATCTGTTATCCTCTTCAAGCTCGCAAAACAAGAAAGAGGTACTCGTCCATCATGTCGGGGAAATATGGGGGGATAAGTCAAGTTTGTCTATGGCAGCTTGTCAGTCGTTACCTTTGAACATGGCATGTGTCCATCTCTTGTCTATATTGGGTATCCATTTTTCACTGAGTTATGGTCATCATCATGAGTCGTCTCCGTGGCCACGAGCCCACTCATCCGGTGTCTATCCTCTATTTTGTCAATAATCCCTGCTGCCGAGTCCTGTTACATGCCGTTATATGTTCAAAGGGTTGCGTTGTTTTGAGTCATTCATTGTGTCAGGCCTCTGCTATGTCAGTACATACTCCATTGCTTCATCATCTTATCATCTGTGCCGATTTCGTGTCGATGATGTGGGAATCATCATGGCCCACCTTCGACGAGTCTATTCCTGTCGACACCAAATCACTATCCGGGAATTAGACTTAGAGATCAACCATTAGTACCTTGGTACCTGCATGCCTCAATGGCAGGTTTCCTCGTGTTTGATAGTAGGTTCACATCATTGACCTCTGATCAAGCGATCTCTCGGATGCTCGACATCAACTCATTCATTCGCATTTCGTTGAGATGTACTATTGATACCTTGGGAATCATCGTCACCATTGGTAATCTCCCTCTCATTTGTTAACGGTCCACATCATTGACCGGTAATCAAATGGTTTCTACCATGTTCGACTTCAACACCTTGTAATCACATGGTTAGATTCGTATCTTTTGCGATCAGGTAGAAGACCCTGGGCGCATCACTGTATCTCGACTGCGTCCAGGCTACGATGGAGATGTCCTTTGTATTGTCACACAGATCCACTTATTGTATTAGTCGTGGCTATGTCATTATTGTCTCATGGATCTACGATTGTTCATAGTAGCCATGATCTGTCCGCAGTTTACATCATCTCAGTACTCATGGATCTGCAATGTATTTCGGCAGCCATGCTTTGAGTCATCTGTTTCCGAGCATGGGAATGCCCGCCTCGGTGGTATATCTAACACTTTGTTTCTATTTCAGCTCAGTGTCGCTCTCCTCGATGCTATCTCTGCACACTATATTCGTAAAGTCTTTCGGCCATCAGTCCCTTCTGAACTCACACTTTAGGGAGCATCTGTTATACCTCTATGTTTCACAGTGTCGCATCTCCATCACAAAACGAGTTGACGACACTTTCCCTACTGTTTTAAACCATCCAGAAGAGACAGATGATGAGTCAACCTTGAAAGTGAATCTACCTTGACAAGTTCTGACCCACCTAAGACTTTATCTACACACACTACCGCATCTTGCTAGTTTATCAAAACGCGGTACTAGACACTACTGCTCTATGCTCTTTCCCTAAAACGCAGCAGTACCGCGTTCTGAGGTCTTTGCAGAACGCGGTACTCTTTTAATAGCCTTTTTCCCTTGGCTTGTGGGATTTTGGATTTTCGAAGATAATGGAAGATTGAGGTCCCTGATTCGATCTCAACTCATTTCCTTCGATTAGAAACCCTGATCCACTTATCTCTCCCTAGATCCACCCATCTCTCTTGTTGGTTAACCTCACCATTCACTATAAAAGAGAGGAATTCCATTGGGAAAAGATGAGGACTCTTGAGAGTACCAAACTTATGGTCTTGCAACATTGTGGAGATAGCTAGAGGAGAAGACACTTGGAGCTGGAGGATTGGCTTGGACATCAAGCACCTTTTGTAAGTATTCTTCAAGTTGTAATGGAATAACTTGTCTTGTTTCCCCAAATCATTTGTGTTAATTTTGTTTTAATGACATGATTTGTATCTTTCATAGATTTAGATTCTAACTCATGTTTCAGGTTACTAGAGAATAGTGCATTCTTGTGTCTTGGTTCCATTTTGACAGGTTCATTTGTGAGGGCTTGGAGATTGGAGCAACTACAAAAGCAAGCGTCTAGATAGAAGGTTAGTTAAAATTCTTCTACTCTTTCTAGCATTTTAATCTTGAGATGTTTGTTAGATCTAGGGATTCAAGGTAGCATTTGTTTTGACTTGTTTCTTGCTTTAAAGTTAGTTTAAAGTCTGCTTTAAAGTTAAGAGAGTTTTGGCTTATCCGTAGGACAAAATTCTACATAACAAATTTTGCATGTTCAAATGAAATAACATATTCATTGTCATTAATAATATAAAACAATATTTCGAATTACCATACATGCCTCAAAGGAGTCCACATGTCCACCTAACAATCATCTTGATCAATTTATCTTAGTAAAACAGATAATAAGCAAATAAGACGCTAAGCTAATTCACATTAGAGTTTTTAATTAATGACCGTCAAAATATGGGGCGTTATAGGCACTCTCCTAGGTCTCATCTGGACACCTTGGATATAAATTGACCTCTTGATGACTGAGAAACAACTTACCCATTCACATGTCACCTTCTAGACCCTTGTATGCCTCAATTTTTGTGTTCTGTAGATCTACTAGACCGCGAAAATCTCTCTTTTGTTGGCTCTGCATAGCCTTTACCCCCGTGAAAATTTCATGTTAGGCTCAGTGACAGGGGCACGAAAATACTTAATTAGTCCTTTGCCTTAGATTTTTGATCTGTATGTCTCGAGATATTACCTTGGGATTGCCACTCCTAATTTGATCCCAACCTCCTCTCTCTATTTAGTTTGGCTGATCCACTAAACCCTCACTAGATCCACCTTCCTCTCCTTATGGTGAACTCCTCCAAGTCTTATAAGAGAGAGAATTTCCATGAGCTAGGGGGGAACCACTTGAGGCATCCAACCTATGGTCTTACGATATTTGCAGAGATAGCTAGAGGAGAGAAGACTTGGAGTTGGAGTTGGCTTGGACATCAAGCAACCTATGTAAGTACTTCTCAAGCTTCTTAATAAGATAAATTGTCTTGTTTCCCATTTCATGTGTATTGTGTATGAATCTTTGTCATGAAATGTATCTAGTTTAGATTAGAACTTAATATTTATTTCAAGCTATTTGGAATATCGTGTGCTTGTCGTTTGTTTGATCGTAACAAGTTCTATTCGGAAGCTTTGGGATCAAGAGCCAAGAGCAGGACAAATGTCAAATTGAAAGGTCAGTTATATCTTTCAACTCTTCTGAATGCATTCAATCTTGTTGTAAAGCTTAGTTTAGGACTCAAGGTAGAATTTGTTTCTCAATTGTCCTAGATGAGAAGTAGTTACATCCTGGTCTAGCTTAGGAGAGTTTCTTCTTATTCGTAGGGAGAAATTTCTACAACAAAAACTGGCGAATCCACTGGTTTGAATCCATTTTTTCATTTCATTGTGAATTCTAATTTTAATTTCATTCAATCTCATTGTGAAATTGAGTCTTTTTACCCTCTTTCACACCCCTCTGCTCTGCTTTGGATTACTATTTTTTAGTTTTACCTTAGTACCTGGTTCCCTGGGTTGGAAAACTGTAGAAAACCAAATTTTTTTCTTAAAAATTCCGCCCTTCATTTTACCCTCTGTGCATTTTCGCGGCTTGAACACTCTTACGAGAGAAAAAATATGCATATTTCCGCGCCTCTCCCACTACCTGAAACATGAAAATCCATTATTTTCGCCCCAGGCTGTTGTTTTCCACGCAAAAATTACCTAAGAAATTGATCTTTTAAAATTTTTTGAGTGGTTGCTTTTATTTCATTTTTTGGTCTCCTACTCTTGCTTGGTTTGCTGACACTTTGTTAGACATCTATAACCTGTGGTTGCAGTCCACTGCTTGCATTTTTTAGTTTCTCTTGTACTTCATTGCATCGTTGTTTATTTGAGAATTTCAAAAGTGTGTTTGGTTTGTTTCATTTATTGTTTGAACTTGTATTTTATTTGTCTTGTGACATTATAACTAGTTTACTTGCCTCCTTACCACAATCTGCAAAAGATTTGTTCATTTCTAAAATAGTCAAGGTCTTATGAGCATTTATATTTGAATTCCTTGATTACATTATTGAAAGAGTTAATTGTTTTGAAATTTTATCTCCCTATCTTTTTCATCAAAGCTAATATTGAAGACCTTTTCTGAAACACTCTTTCTCTTTTTTTGAAAATATCAAAGTCCCAGTTTTGCATTTGGAAGCATATCTTCATTTAATTGCTTGTCACATAATTATACTCATTAGAAGTAGCATCAATTGTAGATCAATTTCATCTTGAAAGCAATTACATTAGTTTGGCATAATCAAAAAGAAAAAAAAAATGGAGTGGTTTTTTTTTCATGTTATTCAAAAGCTCGTGCTTACATTTGATCGAAGAACTCTCTCCTTACCTTAGCTAGAGTTCATTGAAAAGAAAGCCTCATTTTGATTCATACTCATTTTCATGGTTTGAGTCAGTCATCACACTACGACTTGCACTTCCATTTACTTGATTGAGTAATACAACAGCCATTAAAATTCATCACCCTAACTCAACACAACTTAACCTCGCTTGAGGATAAAAAGAATTTGGTAGTTTGGTAAGACACCGAGGATAGGCATCCAAATAATTCCCCCTTTTCACTTTCATTTGAGACATAGTTGTTGTCCTCTAGGGTGTACTAAAATCTTCTTGTACTTATTGACATGGTCATCGACCAGTTTGTGGAGAGGGCCTCCTGTTTCACAAAGGTAATCCACGAGGACAATGTTAGGATATTCCTATACTCCATCCTAGTCCCACCAGTATTTTGATCATTTACTTTTTTAGTCATCCATGCACTTTTAGGGTTTACATGCATTCTAGGGTTTGCAGGCATTTTGCATGCATCCTAGTCATCAGTCCAGCACCTAGCCCTCAGTTAGCCAGCCCCTAGGAGCTTCTCACTATTCAGTTTTAGCCATCTAGTTGCTTAATGCATCCTTCTTCCTTGATTTTAGGGAGAAACGCGCCCTTCTTCACCTACCAGTCCAATTGTCACTCAGTTACACTCAGTTACACTCAGTTACAGTCAGTTATAGTCAGTTACACTCAGTCACACTTAGTTACATTGAGTTACACTTAGTTACACCTACCAGAGTTAGTTTGACTAATGGTTGACAGTTACTTGAGCATTGATGACTCCACTGATGATGATGAAGACTTCTAGTTGGTCTCCGATGATCATGAGGATACCTAGTTGTGCTCCGATGACACTCTATTGATCTTATGATCACTCTGAGAGGCTAATTCGAATTTCCACCTTAGGCATTCGAATCCTCTCTACCATTGTACTATTTATTTGTCTATACTGTGATTAATTAATTAGTGTGTGTGAAGTATTATTGCTTCTATTCGAGTTCTACTATACCATATTATTATGTTGCTCATTATACTGTATTGATCACTCTTCTTCTATTTTCCTACGTAATCATAATTACTCTTACGAGGTATACATCATCTCTTAGATCTGCTGTGAGGATTTTCACATGGTATCAGAGCATGTTGAGAGTATTGTTTATCTCCATTCTTGAGAGTTTTTTGCAGGTTATTACCAAGATTTCGAGTGCAACAGTTTCTGCATTTTTGCAGCAGTATCCGTTGCAGTTATTCTATATTGTTTTTGCAGGTCCTCTATAGCTTCAATGTATTCATCAGGAATTACTCCTCTTGATCCACTCAACTATGATGAATGGAAACCAAGAATGATAGCAGACTTAAAGATCCATGATCTTTTTTATTGTTATTTTGAAAGAGAGTTCGAATCCCTTGAAGAGAAGATTGACTGTTTAAATAAAAGTGACATGCACTTTGCAGAAATAATGTTTTCTTTGTTTGCACGCCAGAGATTGTAATTCAAATACCGTAATGGTGTTGAAAATCCAAAGGAGTTATGGACTCCAAAAGAGTTATGGGCTCACCTGGATGAAAAATTTGGCAGAAAGAATGAATGGATTGGTCCAAATCCATTCAAAAGCAAGAAAAGTGTTCCATTCGCTCCCCTTGATGGTCTCTCAGATCATGAACTAACATCATCTCATTTTGAAGTTGTTGAAAAAGAACTTGCAGATTCTCCACTCATGCTCAAACTTTCTTCTTTTTCTGTGCCAGCTCACACTCTAGATATTGCAGAAGGTCCTAAATCCTCTCTTGGACCAGAGTCTATTGGTTTGCATCATGATCACATGATTATTTCGGAGGTCAAAATAGATTTTGAAGGTAATGCATTCGCTCCTCTCCAACTATCTCCTCTTTTATACTACTATATGATCATAATTCCATGCTTTCAAAAGGTCATTGAAGAATATGGCCATGGCCATTTGCTTGGGATAATTTCTCATGCATCTACTGGTTTTGATCTCACCTCTCATGGTTCAAAGGAGATCTCAAGAAACCATGATTAAAGTCTTGGATCTAATTTGGATTCTAAGCAATTACTACTTGGGATAATTTCTCATGCATATGATAGTTTTGATCTCACCGCTAGTGGTTCAAAGGAGATCTCAAGAAATTGTTTCTTAACTGTTAAATCTGATTTTGATTTCAAGCAAACATGTAATAGTTATTTTTGGCATAATATCACCCATGGTGGTTCGAAGGAGAAGACAAAAGACTATATACACTTTCACAGATTTGATCCTACCTTAGCTGATTCGAATCACAGGTTCAAGGATCATTCTCATACTGTTGGATTTGTTCTCATCACATTCGATCTGAAGAGCAAGTACAATCACATGCTTTTTGAGCATGATCCACTTCTTCCCAAGAAGAAGATACCTCCAGACATATGACCAAGCATCACACCTGCTTGAGTTTGGAGCAATTATTTTTGTGTATGCCTTACAGTCTGTTTTGAGGAGGGGGTATGTTTCTCATGAAATTTACCCACTTCCTTGGCTTATTGATTGTTATTAATCATTCTATTGGGTGACCTTTGGGCTTAGTTACCAGGGCCCAGGATGGATTAAGGGGGGATGTTAGGATATTCCTATACTCCATCCTAGTCCCACCAGTATTTTGATCATTTACTTTTTCAGTCATGCATGCACTTTTAGGGTTTGCATGCATTATAGGGTTTGCATGCATTTTGCATGTGTCCTAGTCATCAGTCCAGCACCTAGCCCTCAGTTAGCCATCCCCCAGGAGATTCTCACTATTCAGTTTTAGCCCTCCAGTTGCTTAATGCACCCTTCTTCCTTGATTTTAGGGAGAAAATCGCCCTTCTTCACCTACCAGTCCAGTTTTCACTCAGTGACAGTCAGTTACACTTAGTTATAGTCAGTTACATTGAGTTACACTCAGTTACACCTGCCAGAGTTAGTTTGACTGATGGTTGATAGTTACTTGAGCATTGATGAATCCACTGATGATGATGAAGACTTCCAGTTGCACTCCGATGATCATGAGGACACTTAGTTGTGCTCCGATGACACTTTATTGATCTTATGATCACTCTGAGAGGCTAATTCGAATTGCCACCTTAGGCATTCAAATCCTCTCTACCATTGTACTATTTATTTGTCCATACTGTGATTAATTAATTAGTGTGTGTGAAGTATTATTGCTTCTATTCGAGTTCTACTGTACCATATTATTCTGTTGCTCATTATACTGTATTGATCACTCTTCTATTTTATTGCTTAATCATAATTACTCTTGTTAGGTATACATCATCTCTTAGATCTGCTGTGAGGATTTTCATAGCCAGGTTTCGGATGGACTTTGTGGAATGTCGCACTCCACTTAGTGCCTAAGGATATCTATCCATTGTCTTCCTTGTATTTACCATATAGGTGATACTTGGGCTCAAAGACAGAAGTGCTAGATCACTTTCTCTGATGTGTCATGAACGAGGTAGCCTAGTTACTTTTCTTCTAGGGCTCTTTTACCTAGGATCCCTTTCAGTAGAGGGATATCCTTCCACTTTGGTCTCTCATTTTGTATTGTTCGACTTGGATTTCATCACCTTGGGAAGGATAGGATTTGTCGAGGTCTCCAACTCTTAGTTAGGAAGTTTGCTTGCTATTTCATATTTGTAGAGGGGCTTTTTCTTTTTAGTGCTTCTTGTTGGCATTCCATCCACTTTTGTTTCAGTTCGCTTACTGTGACGTCAGTCCCAGTACAATTTTTTGAGCTTTATTTTTTGGCCTGCGAACCTTATCTTTTCCTAGCTCCCCTTTTGTACACTCGGTTTCTATAGGGTGTTTGAGTTCTTTTTTTTCATGAGACTATCCCCAAAATTTGTAATCCTATCACATTGTTGATCAAAGGAGATCACATAGCCAATAGGGGAGAAGCCTCGAGCCACCACCAAGGACTTTTGGTCTGTCTGCTTCACGTATCCCTGCCTTTGTCGATCGAGGAGCTGGTCGGGGAACTGTTCCACCATCTATCAGTAAAACATCTTCAGTTGCTCTTGTACCCCCAAACTCTAACACCATCTCGGAGCCTCTTACAATCACTGAAACTAGTAGTGCGCCTGAGATCCATACATTATCACAATCCATTATCATGCCAGTGGACACTACACTAGCTGTTGAAGTCATTACTCCACCAGATGTTACATAGGAAGGCCCTATCCTACCGGAAACTAGTACTAGACCAGAAATGACAACATTGATTGATGTCTCTGACGAGTATGTTGAAATCATTGAAGAAACTAAACTTCCTACACCATTTCATTTTGATTTTGAATATCCACCATTTACTGCACAGTTGGAAACTCCACCTGTCATCACTACATCGTTAATCACACAGTTATTAAATGGGCTCTTCTATTAATGTACCGTTCAGCTTATCCTTCCCCAACCTCCCTTGAGGACTTGAGATCTTGGAATCAATCCAACTCAGTATGGTTAGTCTAGCCAATTCACCAAGGTCATCGGAATGCTTTAGACATGATACAACTCAAATGCTCTCATCGGCTTGTTGTTGCTGCAACATCACCCCAAAATTTTGTAAATATTGGGGCCCCTCCTATTTTGAGAAAATTTTTTGCTTTGGAGTCAAGTCTTCTCCAAAATCCTTTTTCATACTTAGTTTTTTCTAATAGATCAAGTTCTTTAAGTTTTTTTTTTTCTTAAGTGAAGCTCACTTTTCCCAGCCGAAACAATGGCACAAATCACCGAATGAAGCCACAATAGTCGGATCCTTCGTTTCAGTTTGGTAGCTTTTTTTTTCGTGTTGTTGAAACTCTTTGAGTCACGCCGCAACAGGCGGGTATTTTTGTTGAGTTGTAAATTTTTTTTGTTTTTTCTCCCTAACTTGCCCAGTCCCCCCACAACAATCAGATGTATCTCGCCCAAGCCCACCAAAGCGCATCTTTTGGACTTGTATTTCTTTCAAAGTTTTGTGTTGCGGAATATCTCACCAAGTTTTTCTGAATCGGTCGGCGGCCATTTTTTAGTCTTTTTTGAAACCCCTCGTTGTGGCAAAACGCGTGGAGTTATCCCAAAACGGTCGACTCCTCTAGGTCATTCCTAAGTGTCACGATGCATTCTGGAAAAACTCAGCAAGTCGCATCGAAAGCATCACCTGTGAACCGTAAAGAGCAGCCATAATTGGTAAAAGGTGAGAGCGATTGGTGAGACTCAAGCCCAGTCGCCGAAATGAAGCAGTGATCGGTAAAGTTTTCGATCTTACGCCGAGCTCAGCGAAGACCATTGACGCGTTACGTGAGTCCTCAGCCAGTGCTCCCAATATTGATCGCTCCAACTCGTTGAGCAGTACCGAGAATGGAAGCCAAAAGTTAATTTTGAGCAGCATGAAAAGGACGATGGGCCCCCCTGCCTTAACAATGTTTTAATGCCCAAGCCTACCTAGTCTTGTCATTTTAAATCACTTAAGCGTGCGGAGGGGTTATATAACCAGTTTGGGGTTTTTGTTTATTTTATTGTTAAACTCTGTCAAAACACCGTTTGAGGCCACTCCCACCATTCGTAGAGCAGCCAAGTGCATAGCTTCATTGACATTGCAGCCCCAGTCATCGGTTGACAGGTAAGTAGTTGTATTCTTCATAGTAATCTCTATCTATCATTTTTTTCCCAATTTTTAAAAGTGCTTAAGCATGTGTTATATCTGAGACTATCCTGTCAACATTACCCCATCGCAGCCACCTTTAAACTTGTTGAAACTACTCTCTATACCTATTTAGTCATCCTCGAAGTCTCTGAAGACCCTGCTGAACCTATCTCCCATATCGGTAAGTTGTCCAGCGCGAAGAATAACTAGCCAATCGATGCAATGGGCAATGCCCTGGTCATGACCACCTAGTTTTGTTTGCTTGCTTACAGTTTGTTGTTTCTAGCATTGTGCCTTTAAACAAACACCGTAGCATTTTTAGTCTTGCTCTCTCGAGCTTGCTCAAAAGAAGCTGGTTTAATCACTATTAATTTGAAAAAAATGATGTTATTTATCATATGCACCCTTCACTGTTGTTTGAAATTTTGATTGAAGCACAATATAATTTAAGCGATTTTAAAAATGTTGTTTCATTCAAGCTATGCATGCCTTTTGATAGGTCTTTTGCTCAAAGAGTTGGTTATGTGTTTTTCTCATGCATGGACTTCTGTTTCCAGGTGTGGAAACGATGCCTAAAGGAGCCAAGAAGAATTCTAAGATGTATGAGCCCGAATCAGGTAGCGAAGCCGTTCTAGAAGCAAGGGTGGAGACCTTATACAAGGACACCAAGTCAATTACAGGTATTTCTCCTGAATTCAAATGGGGAGAGCTACATCACATGATAAGAGACCAAGACATTCCTAGGTCAGTCCTGGAAGAAATGTATTTGTACCAAAACATTAGAAAATATAGCATCACTCAAGTAGCTACACGCTCGAAACTCTTCCCCTGCTCAGAAGTCATCGGATGGATTCTAGCGCATGCTAACACTCAGTCAAGGATTCTAGCCAACAACATGAGAGAGGCATTTGCCTCATTCCACCCGACCCATATATCAGAAACCTACAAGTTACCCCATCCTCAAACAATGTTGAACGATGCCTGGCTCGAAAGCCTCCACATGGATACCTTTGAGTTTCCCAAGAAGTTGTTGATAACAGGTAAATAGTTGAGGTGAAAGGAAAGTGGAGAGTATGAGAGCCAAGCGCTAAGACCTCCATTCAGAATCATAGTTCTAATGCTGAGTAGAATTTTTGGAAGAGCAGATGGAACTATCTATAGACTGAGTTGGGTTCCTTTAATCCACCATGTGTCTTTCAATGGTACAATTTTCAATTGGGAAGACATCCTTTTAGACAATCTGTCATCAGCAATACTTGCTGCAAAGGAACTCTTAATTCAAAAGAAAGAAAAATTCTGCATGTCATCATACCTTGTAGATTTCATTTTGTCAAGGAATCCTTTTCCAAATTTAGGATAAATATGGAACAAGGTTTACTCCCCATTTTATACGGATTACAAGATCCTGAGGGATCATAAGTACAAGAGCTATTACAAGTCCATATGTGAAGAATTTATCATGCCCCTGTATGAGATGATGTTCAATAGAGAGCCAAACTGCCTGTTTGAGAATGCCATGGTAGTGATGGAAAAATATGGTGATTTTTACCTTTCAGAGGAAGGCACCTACTTAAGAATGTATGGTGGTTCTAAACCACCATCTCTCTTTCCCAAATATGCAACCGATTATGTAGTCCACAAGGAAGTGGTAAGGTAAGCTTTTATAGATGGGATTGGCGGCTTCCTAAATAGATTGAAAAAGGCCTCTTTTCTGCCATTTCCCTTATTCATTGGGGCATATAAGTTCTCCAAAGTTAAGTCAGTTGAAACCTTCATTCAAGAGTTGGGAGATTTCCACTTCAATGAAAATATTTTCATGAAGAATGACAATCTCAACAGAGTTACAGATCATTGTTTAGAGATCAACGTGCATTTTGAATATGCAAACTATGTCGATAAAGACAAAAATACTTTTAAGGGAGCTAGAAACATGTTTGAGCTCAGGAAGCTGTTTCGCCTCACGAGCGGAGCTAGTTCTAGCTCCAATGCTACTCAAGGTGCTAAGTAGGAAGAATTGCAAAAGAAGAAAGACAAAGTCAAAGATCTGACAAAAAAAGAGAAAAGGCTAAATGAAGAGGCCAAAAAATTCCAAAGGGAAGAAGCGGAAAGAGCATAGAAGGAGCAGGCTAACAAGTTCTAAGAAGAGGAATCTCAGAGGATCCAAGAGGATGAATTAGAAAACATCAGAAAAGAGGAAACCAATAGATTGCAAGAGATGAGGAAGAAAGCATACGAAATGCAAAGGAAAGCTGAAGAAGAGGAGAAATATAAGGCGAATGCAAGAACATGGAGTCCAAACACGCAAACCATCGACATTGGCTCATCCCAAGCATCTCAAGAAATAACTGTCGAAGGCCACTTCCCCATAGGAGAGCTTCTGCTCATTCCTGTTACCCCATCAAAGAGTCACACTATATCCCAATGGGACAAGATTGTTTTGATAAGAAAATGAAATCTATTGTGAGGAAGACAGAGACTAGAATGAAGAAGCCCTTCCAACCAGACATTATCACGAGGAAAGAGACCACTATCATCCAAGGAACACAGAGTGACCCCTCATTCATAGCTTCCATCAATGTGGCCACTGCCCAAGCAAATGAAGATAATGTCAACAAGTTAAAATTTGATGTTGAGATGGGAAAGAGGAAGGTGCGCAAGTTACAGCTTAATCTGATAAAGGAGCGGGCAGATGGAAAATTAATGGTGAAGAAATATGATGCCCTCTTGTCAGAACAATGTAAATTATTAAGCAAGTATCGGAATCTAGAAGAAGAAAAGGAAGCTTTGACAGTGCAAATGATGATATTAGAAGGCGAGAAAATTGATCTCGAAGCCAAATCCATTTAGTTGGATTCAAGGCAATCAGTTTCCAACCAGCAGATGGAAGAGTTAAGAGATAATGTTGAGGAGTTGGAACAGGGAAAAGAGCTGATGATAGAACAGTTAGAGCTATCAAACAACAAGAAGAGTGACTTAATCTCCTTCCATGAGAATTCTTGTGAGATGTTAAGGACAATCTAGATGTTTCAGGAGCTTATCACAAAGGAAGTATGTAAAATGAAGGAGATGATTTCCAGAAGGAAGAAAATCAATGCCGAAACCCATAGGCTCATAAAGAAGTATGCACGCATAATGGAGGACATAAGGAAGCAAATTGAATGGAGGGAAGGGAAGTCAGGTTTCTCTACAAACCTCCCTATCAATCCCATAGCAGAATTTAAATATGATTCAAGTATTATGGAGTTCTATAAGAATTGTGGTATAAAATTAGAGACTGTAATCCAAAAAACCATCGGGTATTGTGCTAACCTCTACCTTAGGATCCAGGAAACTCTTGAGAAGTGTCAAATAGTGGTGCCTCTGACCTTGGAGGATTTTCCTGACAAAATCCAGCGCTTGTTTGAGTTGAGGAGCGAGCTGAGCATAGATATGGAGTATGTTAAGAAGATAGACGTGGTGACAGTAGAGGATCACCACCAATACATCGGGAAAACCTCCATTCACGCTTACTTTTGCGAAGATAACCTCCGCGTGGTAGTGGAAGGTGTGAAAAAGCACAAAAGAAGATTTGGCCAAGTATGAGATTTCCCTGAAAATGATACTTCCTATGCCTGGAAATACCGTGGTAAGAGAAACCAGTATGTGGGTCAGCTGCATAGTAGAACCGGACAAACCAGCTGAGTTGGAAAATACAACTGAAGCAGAAATGCCAGCGGGAAGTTGATTTGGCATCACATGAATATCCAAATATGTGCTGGAAACGTTTTGCCTCTCTATTTTTGTTGTAAAATTCTAAAGGCAGCTGGAGAATTTCTGTTTCTTTTGTAAAATCATTTGGGAGTTATTATTTTTTTGTAAAAGGGCACTAAAAGAAAATTCAGGAGACTCCCTAGGTTTAGGGTACACATAGAAGCTTTGGGAGCATTTTGTAAAGCTATAAATAAGGGAATAGAAGAGAATGAGAGGACTTTTGGCAGGTGAAAGGACATTTTTGTCTTGTACGTGAATTATTTTGCTACATTTATAAGAAACCTCCATTTTACCTAGGAAGAGACACTGCGTTTTTTACTGAAGATGTGTTGAATGCCTACTGAATTATTTCTACATCATTTATACATATACTGCAAGATCATTCCTTACTGTTCTGAATTAATTCTTTGTAATGAATGCACTCAATTTCTTTGTGCAAAGATGTATGTATTAAATCAGTAATGGAATGTTTTAAATTCTGTCAAAGCTATTTTTGACATCTATTACCTTCGGCTATAAGTGCATCTACATTATTGAACAACTATCTGTGAGATCTTTGGGTGTATTTTCAGTGTATTGCTCATATTTCAGTTTTGCTCCTTGTAGGGATAGATTAATTTGCTTACTTAGTTTTAGATCATATTTGATTAATTGCATGCATTTAGTTAGAGCACTTGCATATCATCTTTAAAATAAAATACATAAACGGTGGATCGAGTCATAACCGATGAAAGAGGAAAAATATTTGAACCTTATACAATAGTCAGGCCGTTAACCGGACGGATTCCCCACACCAAACGGTGAGCGATCTAAATGGGATTGCTTAATATGGAGAACCCCTTGCTGATTGGTGCTGCAATTTTTGAAGCATCAACATATTTTGGTGCTATAAGGAGGGCCACCAGTGCATGGCTGGTAGAGGAGATCCTTTTGTTAGAAGAAATTCCCATGAAGACCCAATTGAAACAGCTATCCTAGACAATTTCGGTATGGAATCAAGGGATAAAAAATATCCCAATCCTGAAATTGAATAACAAGAAACATTGTATGTTGTTCCTTTTGCAGAAGTAGTAAATTTCATAAGACATACGCGTTCTTATGTTACGGAACTTGGGGATTGAATGTAATTCCCTTACTACCCAGAAGAAGAGCTCCCAGGAGGGAAACACAATACATAAGGGATTTAGTCCTTGTTCAAAATTTAGAAAAATTGGTTGATCTATCTTTAGAATAAATCACAGAACCTCTTAGAGAGATCAGACAGGAAGCTCCTCCAAATCAGGAAGAACCACATACTCCACAACACTCTCCCCCATGATCACCACCACTCTCTCCACCAAGAGTCATTGTTGTACCTGCATGGAGAGCAAGAGGAGCACTGAATTTAGTTGGACCATTCCATGATCTACCCAAGAACCCAGAAAATGTATTACCCAAATATGATCCTGGGAAAGGTATTTCTGCTGAAGATCATATTAAAAGCTTTTTACTGGGCTTTGAATCTTCTTAATGTGCAACACAAAGATGTAGTCTGTAGGCTTTTTCCCTATACTTTTGAGCCTAAGGTATCCTCCTGGTTTTTAGTTTGCAAGCTAGTTCAATATCAAATTGGGAAGAGTTCGAGAAATGTTTCTTAAGTAAATATGGGAATCAAAAGATAGTCGCCACGCTCATGAAAGAATTGTTATCCATGAGGATGGAAAAGAAAGAGAAGGTTCAAGAATTTAATGAAAGATTCACTACATTGTTAAATAATTTTAGTGATGCAACAAGGCCTGCTGAAGAATCTCTAGTTGAATATTATGCTAGAGCGCTTGATCCTACCATAGCAATGTCTGTCAAAACAACGAAGAAAACTACCTTGATAGAAAACTTTCAAGAATCTAAGAAGGTAGAGGAAGAAGCAGAGAGTATTGCTAAGCATTCCCTTGATCTAGAAACAAAACCAACAACTACTAAGAAACCCCTGCTACTAACCAGAACTAAGGAAGAACCATCAACAAATATGGAAAATGTACTCAAGATGATGCAGAAGCTATCTAATAAAATTATAGATCTGGAGAAATATAAGGCATCTACCACATCTAGGAAGCCATTCAAACCTTTCTACAAGAAAAGAGATGAAAATGGCCATCCTCTTCCACCTATAAACAACTATGTTGTTTTAAATTTAAATGATGTAGGAATGGATAATTTATGCACTTTCCATTAGGAACCACACTCTGAAAAAAGTTGCTCGCAGTGGATAAACTCGATGAGTTTGGTGATGAATCAAATTCTAGATGCACAAGTATCAAATCAGGATTATCCTTAGGAAGAGAAGATCCTTGAACAGGAAGAACCCAATCCCGATACTACAATGGTCCTTTGGGATTGGGCACCTACACAAGAATCTTCGTCTAAAGATTTTGTTGATGAATTTCAGACCACATCAATTAATGTCACTACTAGGAGTAAGGGCCTAGTTCTCGAGCAAGCCCTCGATGTCTCTAAGGCTAGGTTTGTAAAAGAAGCACCCAAGCAAAACATAAAAGTCATTCCACGAAATCCCAAGACAAACCCAGTACCTACAAAACAATCAAACACAGAAATAACCAAACAGCCAAAGTTTGCACCAAACAAAACAGAAAATCAAGGAAAAGTTTCAAAAGATCATGACATGGGATATGACATAATCGAAGACATTAAAAAAGAAAAAAAAATGTCTCTATATTTGATATGTGTAGTCTTCCCCAGCAAAGAAAGAATTTTTTGGAATCTTTTGACCCACATCTAGCACTTTGTTAGAAAACATTGAGGAAAACCCTGAAATAAATGAAGCTAGTATTGGTGGGAAATCAAGATCTCAAACGTTGCTTTTTCTGTTAACTTTTGAAATTTTTAATCATAATGTGCATAACTGTTTGGTAGACTCTGGGGCTTCTTCCAATGTCATTCCATTATCAATCTGCAAGAATATCAATAGACAACCAATACCATCCCCATCTCAGATCATACAGTTAGATAGAACAGTTGTCAAGGTCATTGGAGAAATGAAAGATGTGCTTATTAGATTATCAACAGATCCTAGAGTGTGCCAATTTATTGATATAATGGTGGTTGATATTCCTGAGGCTTATGGTTTGATATTGAGCAGTGACTGGTCTACCAAACTAAATGGTTACATTTCAACAGATTGTGGTTGCCATACCAGAATAGACAAAATCAAATTAAAATACTGAGAGAACCCCACATGAAACAAAATGAAACTCAACTAGACGAAAAGAATGAGGCTGTAGCTTTTTTATATTCAGTTTTGGGAAGTTATTTTTTAGAGATTGAACTAGGTAACTATCAATCAAAAGATGTTAGCCATGAATCAGATGAACAGTCCGATCTCCTTCACTTTTCTCAGACTGCTTATATTGATTGTAATATAGTAGAATTAGTCACTAACCTAGGTGATAGTGATACTAACGTGATTAAAGTAGAAAATAATTTTTGGGTTCTGTACTTTGATGGTTCCAAAACTCAAGAAGGATCCAGAGCCGGTTGTGTTTTAATCGATCCTGAAACCAACAAACACTTTTTATCTTGTAGACTAGAGATCGAATGTACTAATAACACTGTTGAATATGAATCCCTAGTCCATGGGTTAAAGAAGGCTATTAGTTTAAATGTCAAATACTTGAAATTCTTCGGTGACTCAGAGATAGTTGTAAGGAAAGTAAGAGATACGATTCACTGTCTTTCACCACATTTAAAGGGCTATCAGTCTGAAGTTTGGGATTTGATTTCGCACTTTGATGCTTTTAATATAAATTCTATTCCTAGATTACAAAATAACGTAGCCGATTTGTTGGATATATCTGCTTCCAGATTAGTTCCTACTAATAACAAATGCTCTATTGAATTGATTTTCAGGCCATCTGTTCCGGATAACATTACCAACCTTATATTTTTTGATGATGATGATCAGATCATCAGCTTCTTAACAAATGAAGATGCCTTTCAAGAAGTCATAATTGATGAAGAGGAGCACGATCTGGATCTACGAAGCAAAGATGTTGTTAAAGGAAAATTCATGCCGAAAGGAGTAAGGTCTCTCGAAGGATTGCTTGATCTTCAAAGTAAATTCAGAAAGCCGAAAAATGTCAATACTAACAGCTCCTCCATGCAGCATGAATTGGTAAACCTGGGCACAGAAGCTGAGTCGAAATATGTCAATCTTGGTAAATGTTGCTCACCAGGCGAAAGAGATAAGTTCATCAAAATGTTTCAGCAGTATAAGGATGTTTTTTCATGGACTTATGAATATCTGAAAACATATGACAATCGCATTATACAACATATAATACCAAAGAATCCAGGTGTCAAGCCATTTCAGCAACAACTAAAAATGATGCATCCAACGCTTGAGCCTCTAATTATGAAAGAATTGAAGAAGTTGTTAGATGCTAAAATCATCTTTAAAGTCAGACACTCCGAATGGGTTGCTAATTTAGTCCCTGTATGGAAGAAGTCGGGAGAGATAAGATTGTGTGTAGATTTTTGTAACTTGAACAAAGCTTCTGATAAAGAAAACTACCCAGTCCCTGCAATGGAACAAATTTTACATATGGTTTCAGGATCAGAACTCTTCTCCCTAGTAGACGGATTCTCTGGATATAATCAAGTTCTGGTAGCGGAAGAAGACCGACTCAAAACCACTTTTCGTACAAAGTGGGGAACCTTTGCATATCGCAGCATTCCATTCGGCTTGATAAACGTAGGAGCTACTTTTCAGTGAACCATGGACATCGCTTTTCAAGGATTGGGCGGTCTTTGTGTAGTAGTTTATCTAGATGATGTGATGGTTTCCTCAAATAAAAGGGAAGACGATGTTTTCCATTTAAAGCAGATCTTCAATAATTGCAGAAAATATGGTATTTCTCTAAACCCCAAGAAGAGTATTTTCGTTGTTCTTGAAGGTAAACTTCTGGGTCACAACATTTCAAAGAAGGGAATCTCGATAAACTAAGAGAGAGTGCAATCCATTAACAAGATTCCCATGCCCCATAAAAAAGAATCTATGCAATCATTTATGAGAACCATTAATTTTGTTCAAAGGTTCGTGCCTGAATTCGCTCAGATTGTTAAACCTTTGCAACAAATGGTAAAGCAGAGTGTACAGTTCAAATGGAAAAACTTGGAGAAAGTTGCATTTAGAGAAATCAAAGCTTCCATAGCTAATGCGCCTTCTTTAAGAAGTCCAGATTTTGAAAAGGATTTCATTATGTACACATTTGCTTCAGATAAATCTCTCGCAACTGTGCTCACTCGGAAGGGAGAATCATGAGGCGAATACCCAATTTCCTTTATGAGCACTGTTCTGCAGGGTGCTGAAATGAACTACCCTATTGTAGATAAGTAAGCATATGCAGTATTCAAAGCAATAAAGCAATTCAGGCCATATATTCTAAAAAATAGAACTAAATTCATAGTGCCTCACCCTGTTGTTATATTTATTTTTGTTCAAAAGGAATTGGGAGAAGGGAGAGGAAACTAGGTTACTGCTCTTCAGGAGTATGACTTGGAATTCAAACCAGCTACCATTATAAAAGGTCAAGGGTTATGCTAATTAGTCACTGAGAATCCAGTTGATGAAGAACTGGATTGGGAAAATGAAGCCAAGCTGAATATGATTGAAGTGTGTCCCATTTTCACCACCCTTGAATCATGGTACAGGGACCTAGTGCACTATTTGCAACAAGGATACTTGTTGGAGCACTGAAGTTCAAAGCAAAGGAGGGAACTCCATTTGAAATCAGTAGCATATCAAATCATTGATGGACTTCTCTTTAGAAGGAATTATGATGGGATTTTTCTCAGGTGTCTGGAGAAAGAAGATGCAAATAAAGTGGTCAAAGAATTACACGATGGCCCTGCTGGGGGACACTATTCTGGAGATACCACAGCTCACAAAATACCTAGATATGGATATTATTGGCCCACCTTGTTCAGAGATGCTCATGCATATGCCAGGAATTGTGATGTGTGCCAAAGAAGCACCGAGAGATTGTCGAAAGCAGCAGGACCTTTTCAGCGAGTCATTATCTCTTAACCATTTGAGCAATGGGGCATAGATGTTATTGGAGAAATAAAACCGAATTCTTCATTGTAACATCGCTATATTCTGACGGCCACAGATTACTTTACCAAATGGATAGAAGCTGCTCCACTACGCAAAGTGAATGAAGAAGCAGTTATCATGTTCCTGGAAGAAAACATCATAACCAGGTTTGGGGTTCCAATTTCCCTAGTCTTTGATAATGCAACTTATTTTTCATCTATAAAAATAAATGAACTTGTTTACGAGAAAGGAATTAAATTGCATTATTCAGCCAATTACTCCCCAAGGAAATGGATTAGTTGAGTCCTCAAACAAGAACCTCATCCGAATTCTTAAGAAAACCATTATTGAAAATCAGAGAAGTTGGCATATGGCCCTCCAAAATGCTTTATGGGAAGACAGAGTCACCCCCAAGAATTCCTTAGGAGTTTCCCCGTACACCCTAGTGTATGGTAAGGAAGCCATACTCCCTCCGAATATATTACTCCCATCCTTACAATTAGCGCAAGCCTCTTGAGGTTCCAACAATCAAGTCCTACAATCAAGAATTGATACTCTACTGAAGCTTGAAGAGTCAAGGAAGAAAGCCAAAGATCGATTCCACCAACACCAAGACATTGTCAAGAGGTGGTTCGATAAAAGGAAATATGGCAAGAGGAGTTTTGAAATAAGTGACTTAGTTCTGAAGTGGGATCACCCACACGATGGTAAGGGAATGCACACGAAATTTCAACATTTATGGATTGGCCTGTATCAAATCTGTAAAAAGCTTGGCCCGTCGACATACAAATTGAAAGACCTACAGGGGGAAGATGAAAACCTCCCTGTCAATGACCTTGCGTTAAAGCAATACTTCACCTAGCTCTAGAGACTCTTGTTGTACATAAATAAACCCTGTTTGTTTCTTTTGTTTACCTTTTCTGTTTTGATGGATTTCTTTTAGTCTCATTAGTCAGTTTGGTTTGATTTCTCTTATTTGATTTTTACACTGCTCTTTGTCTAAGTTTTGTTCTTTAATAATAAAGACTAGCCCAAATCTTGGCTTAGTTGAAAGATGGTGCTCTAAGCAAATCTCAAAATCTTGAAAGGCAAAAATATTCTTATAAAGAAAATGTATCTTTGTGTCTTTACTATGCTTATTGGTTTCTCGAAAGGAAGAGATCATTTTTCGGTTTGGTCACAATAACCCTAGTTAAATAACTAAGATTTACCATTTCCTTGTTACTATCTTGGGGCTTCACTCACTCTAACATTAATGACTATCTGAGGATTTCACTATAATAGACCCATGGAGAGGAAGCATGTCTCATAGAGGTATGGTATTTAAAAAGATCCCATGTTGCAAATTAAAAGCCAAAACGAGATTATATCAAAGAGTCTGTTTTCCATAAAGTCTCACCTCCATTAAAGCATGGCTGAGAGAAGCAATGACATTCAATCAAGGAAGTTGTTCAAATAATCAGCCCAACAAGGTTCTTCTCCTTCCATGAAGCATGACAAATCAAATAAATCTCTTTCTCACACAAAAGGACATTGTGGATTGAAGAACCTAAATCAAATGTTGAAAGTTGAAGAATTTTATTTCTGGAAGGCTCAAATGAAAAAAGTCGTCAATTAAGAAACATCCAAAGGGGATGCAAATAGCATGGGAATGAGGAACAAACAAATATTTCTGTGAGATATTGTTAAGACCTGGTGGAGTCCTATTTTAGGTGGCATCTGAAAGACATATTTTAAAATGAACTCCGCACTTTGGCCCTAGGAGAGTTGTAAAGAAGTCTGAGTCAAAGTTGCCTTTTCCCCCAATGACCATTATGATAATTGTGATCACTTCATTTACAGAAACTGAACTTTGGAAGCATGCGGTTACATCTAGAGCCGGTGGCTTGTAAGTTTTCTGGCCACGGGAAGACATTGTTTTAGAGATCTGTATTCACTAGCGAATCACCAATTGTTGTTGATCCAACATCCCCCCCAAAATTTTGTAAATATTGGGGCCCCTCCTATTTTGAGAATTTTTTTTTCTTTGGAGTCAAGTCTTGTCCAAAATCCTTTTTCATACTTAGTTTTTTCTAAGAGATCAAGTTCTCTAAGTTTGTTTTTTCTTAATTAAAGATCACTTTTCCAAGCAGAAACGGTGGCACAACTCGTCGAGTCAAGACGCAATGGTCGGATCCTTTGTTTCACTTTGTTAGCTTTTTCTTTTTGTGTTGGAGAAACTCTTTGAGTCGCACCGCAATGGACGGGTATTTTTGTTGAGTTGTAAAGCCTTTTTTTGTTTAGGCCTAACTTGCATAGTTTCGTTGAAATGGTCGGATGTATCTCGCCCAAGCTCGCCGAAGCACAGCTTTTGGACTTGTCTTTATTTAAACATTTTATGTTGCGGAATATCTCACCAAGTTTTTCCGACTCGGTCGGTGGCCCTTTTTGAGTCTTTGTTGAAACCCCTCGTTGCAGAAAAACTCATGGAGTTAGCTCGAAATGGTCGGCTCCTCTAGGTTAGTCCTAAGTGTCACAATGCATTCTGGTGAAACTCAGCAAGTCACGCCAAACTCTGTCAAAACCTCATTTGAGGCCACTCCCACCATTCACAGAATAGCCAGGTGTAGAACTTCATCAACACCACAGCCCTAGTCATTGGTTGACAGGTAAGTAGCTTTATTCTTCATAGTAAGCTCTACCTATTGTGTTTTCCCCAGTTTTTAAAAGTGATTAAGTGCATGTTGTATTTGATACTATCCTATCAGCGTTACCCCACTGCAACCACCTTTGTCCCTATGGAAACTACTCTCTATACCCGGTTAGTCATCCTCGATGTCTCTGAAGACCCCGCTGAACCTATATCCCATCTCAGCAAGCTGTCTAGTGCGAAGAATAACTAGCCAATCGATGCAATGGGAAATGCCTTGGTCATGACCACCCGGTTTTGTTTGCTTGCTTACAGTTTGTTGTTTCTAGCATTGTGCCTTTAAACAAACACTGTAGCATTTTTAGTCTTTCTCTCTCGATCTTTCTCGAAATAAGCTTGTTTCATCACTATTAATTTGATAGAAAATGATGTTGTTTATCATATGCACCCTTCACTATTCATTGAAGTTCTGATTGAAGCATAGTATAATTTAAGTGATTTTAAAAATGTTGTTTCATTCAAGCTATGCATGCCTTATGATAGGTCTTTTGCTCAAAGAGTTGGTTATGTGTTTTTCTCATGCATGGACTTGTGTTTCCAAGTCTGGATACAATTCCTAAAGGATCCAAGAAGAATTCTAAGATGTTTGAGTTCAAATCAGGTAGCGAAGCCGTTCTGGAAGCAAGGGTGGAGACCTTATATGAGGACACCAAGTCAATTACAGGTGTTTCCCCTGATTTCAAATGGGGAGAAATACATCACATGATAAGAGACCAAGACATTCCTGGGTCAGTCCTGGAAGAAATGTATTTGTACCAAAACATCAGAAAATCTGGCATCACTAAAGAAGCTACACGCTCGAACTCTTTCCCTGCTCAGAATTCATCAGATGGATTCTAGCGCATGATAACACTCAGTCAAGGATTCTAGCCGATAGCATGGGAGATGCATTTGCCTCATTCCACCTGGCCCATATATCGATATCCTATAAGTTACCCCATCCTCAAACACTATTGAACAATGCCTAGCCCGAAAGCCTCAACATGGATACCTTTGAGTTTGCCAAAGAAGTTGTTGACTACAGGTAAACAACTGAGGCGAAAGGAAATAAGAGAGTATGATACCTAGGTGCTAAGACCTCCGTTCATAATCATAGCTTTAATGTTGAGTAGAATTTTTGGAAGAGTGGATGGAACTATCTATAGACTGAGTTGGGTTCCTTTAATCCACCATGTAGCTTTCAATGATACAGTTTTCAATTGGGCATATATCCTTTCAAACAATTTGTCATCAACAATAGTTGCTGCAAAGGAATGCTTCATTCAAAGGAAAGCTGAATTCTACATGTCATCATACCTTGTAGATTGCATTTTGTCAAGGCATCCTTTTCAAAATTTAGGATGCATTTGGAACAAGGCTACCTCCCCAGTTTATACCGCTTACAAGGTCTTGTGGGCTCAGAAGTACAAGAGCTATTACAAGGCCATATGCGAAAAATTTATCATGCCCCTATATGAGATGATGTTCAATAGAGAGCCAAACTACCTGTCTGAGAACACCATGGCAATCATGGAAAAATATGGTGATTTTTACCTTTCAGAGGAAGGCACCTACTTAAGAATGAATGGTGGTTCTAAACCACTATCTCTATTGCACAGATATGCAACCGATTATGTAGTCCACAAGGAAGTGGTAAGGCAAGTTTTTATAGATGGGATTGGCGGCTTCCTGAATAGACTGAAAAAGGCCTCTTTTCCGCCATTTCCCTTCATTGGTGCATATAAGTTCTCTAAAGTTAAGTCAACTTAAACCTTCATTCAAGAGTTGGGAGATTTCCATTTCGGTGAAAATATTTTCACGAAGAATGATAGTCTCAACAGAGTTGCCGATCACTATTTAGAGATCAACATCCATTTTGAATATGCAAACTGCATCGATAAATACAAAAATATTTTTAAGGGAGCTAGCAACATGTCTGAGCTTAGAAAGCTGTTTCTTCTCAAGAGCGGAGCTAGTTCTAGCTCCAGTGCTGCTCAAGATGCTAAGTAGGTAGAATTGCAAAAGAAGAAAGATGAAGCCGAAGCTCTGACGAAAGAAGAGAAAAGGCTAAAAGAAGAGGCTGAGAAATTACAAAGGGAAGCACTGGAAAGAGCACAAAAGGAGTAGGCTGACAAGTTCCAAGAAGATGAATCTTGGAGGATCCAAGAGGAGGAATTAGAAAACATCAGAAAAGAGGAATCCCACAAACTACAAGAGATGAGGAAGAAAGCAGAGGAACTGCAAAGGAAAGCTGAAGAAGAGGAGAAATCTAAGGCAGATGCGGGAACAGGGAGTCCAAACATGCAAACCATGGACATTGGATCATCCCAAGCATATCAGGAAATAACTGTGGAAGGCCACTTCCCAATAGGAGATCTCCCGCTCATTCCTTTTACCCCATCAAAGAGTCACACTGTATCCCAATGAGAAAATATTTTTTTTCAATAAGAAAATGAAATCTATTGTGAGGCAGATGGAGACTAGAATGAAGAAGCCCTTCCAACCAGACATCATCACCAGGAAAGAGAACACTGTCATCTAAGTCACACAGAGTTACCCCTAATTCATAGCTTCCATCAACGTCGTCGTTGCCCAAGCAAATGAAGATATTGACAACAAGTTAAAAGTTGATGTTGAGATGGGAAAGAGGAAGGTGCACAAGTTACAACTTAATCTAAGAAAGGAGCGGGCATATGGAGAATTAATGGTGAATAAATATGATGCCCTCTTGTCAGAACAAAGTAAATTATCAAGCAAGTATTGGAATCTAGAAGAAGAAAAGGAAGTGTTGACGGTGCAGATGATGATATTATAAGGGGAGAAAAATGATCTCGAAGCCAGAGCCATTTCGTTGGATTCAGGGCAATCAGTTTCCAACCAACAGATGGAAGAATTAAGAGCTAATGTTGAGGAGTTGGAAAAGGGAAAAGAGCTGATGATAGAATAGTTAGAGCTAGAAAACAACAAGAAGAGTGACTTAAGCTCCTTCCATGAGTAGTATTATGAGATGTCAAGGAAAATCTACAAGTTTCAGGAGCTTATCATAGAGGAAGTATGTAAAATGAAGGATATGATTTCCAGAATGAAGAAAATCAATGCTGAATCTTATAGGCTCAGAAATAAGTATGCACGCATAATGGAGGACATAAGGAAGCAAATTGAATGGAGGGAAGGGAAGTCAGGTTTCCCTGCAAACCTGCCTATCAAGCCCGTAGGAGACTTTAAATCTGATTCAAGTGTTATGGATTTCTGCAAGAATTATGGTATAAAATTAGAGACTGTAATCCAAAAAACCATCGGGCATTGTGCTAGCCTCTACCTTAGACTCCAAGCAACTCTTGAGAAGTGTCAAATAGTGGTGCATCCAACCTTGGAGGATTTTCTTGAAAAAAGACAGTGCTTGTCTGAGTTTAGGAGTGAGCTAAGCATAGATATGGAGTATGTTAAGAATATAGACATGGTGACAGCAGAGGATCTCCACCAATACATCGGGAAAAACTCCATTCACACTTACTTTCTCGAAGATATCCTCTAGGTGGGAGTGGAAGGTGTGAAAAGAACATAAGAAGATTTGGCCAAGCATGTGATTTCCCAGAAAATGATGCTCCCTGAGCCTAGAAATACCATTGTAAGAGAAACCGGTATGTGGGTTAGCTACATAGTAGAAGTGGAAAAACCAACTGAGGTGGAAAAGCCAGCTAAAGCAGAAATGCCAGCAAGAAGCTGATTTGGGATCGCATGAATATCTAAATATGAGTTGGAAACTTTTTGCCTCTCTATTTTTTTCGTAAATTTCTAAAGGCAGTTGGAGACTTTCAATTTCTTTTGAAATATCATTTGGGAGTTATTCTTTTTTTTAAAAGGGCACTAAAAGACAAAATCAGGAGATTCCCTAGGTTTGGGGTACATGTAGAAGCTCTAGGAGCATTTTGTAAAGCTATAAATAAGGGAATAGAAGAGAACGAGAGGAATTTTGGCAGGTTAAAGGACACTTTTGTCTTGTACGTGAATTATTTTGCTACATTTACAGGAAATCTCCATTTTACCTGCAAAGAGACATTGCGTTTTTGCCTGAAGATGTGTTGAATGCCTGCTGAATTATTTCTGCATCATTTATACATATACTATGAGATGGTTCCTTACTATTCTGAATTAATTCTTTGTAATGAATGCTCTCAATTTATTTGTCCAAAAATGTATGTATTAAATGAGTAATGGAATGTTTTAAATTCTATCAAAGCTATCTTTGACATCTTTTACCTTATGTTGCAAGTTGTTGGCTTGACTGATGCTGACCCAGAGGTTTTCAATAAGACCCAGGTTCTTCGCGGTTTCCCTTTGACCAGCAAAACCCCTTCGCACCGGCCCTTTCGGCAACAACCTGCGATCAGGTTGAGGTCTCACCTGAGGTGTATCTATGGCGTACTATGGAATTAGGTTTCCACAGTATGTGATGAGTTGTTTGAATTGATGTACTATGCAGCGCAACAAGGGGTATGCACTGCGAGGCGAAACTGCACCGCAATGGGAAACGTCACGGTCCGCACTACTAAGTTCTTCTACTGCGGGAATTCTACTGAGACTACAAACAATCCAGTTCAACTTAATACTTGAAGTACTTGGGAAGGCTTAAGGCAGTGAACTGAGTATCACTCATCCACTCATTCATGCATTGAAATGACTATTACTCTAACATTCATTTAAACACTTAGAATGTTTACTATTTAAGCATCTATCAAAGATGTAAATCACTATCGTTCATTCGTTTGCTGCACATAGGAAAATACTTAAGCAATCTCTTAACACTTGAACGAATAACTGATTCACTGCTTTCAGAAGCAAAGCTAAGTATTAACCATTCATCTCTTCATGGAGACTTAACTTATCATCTCCATACTCTCCTGATGGAAAATGCATACAAAAGTCTTCACATAACAGAAGGCAAGGAAATATTTAGATATACATCTATAGAAAATAGATAAATGCAATCATACACAACAATGTTCCACTCAATCACACAACAAAATATTTAATGTGGTTCACTCCCCCAGGTGGGAAGCTACGTCCACAAGAACGGTTGTTATATATATATCTTTAATGGGAAGGGGACAACCGCTCTTGGTCTGCGCACTCAGCTACAGACTCTCTCTTTTCTCGACTAGGTCTCTGCGCACACAACTGCAGAGCCTTTACAATGGCTTCTCAGTCAGAATAGACCTTACAATACATCAACAAAAAAAGTAACAACCAAAAGGAACCTCTTCCCTTACAAAAATGTCTTCTTTTATAGACCATGCCCGA
Organism: Larix kaempferi; assembly: GCA_027924585.1. Classification (NCBI taxonomy): domain Eukaryota; kingdom Viridiplantae; phylum Streptophyta; class Pinopsida; order Pinales; family Pinaceae; genus Larix; species Larix kaempferi. The sequence continues at coordinate 26,936,901 of BSBM01000673.1, forward strand.
AGGTCATGTCTTTACAATACTGAAGACCGAAACCCTTAGGGTTTCCAAAACTACTATGGTTTCTCTAAATCATCCTGTTGGTCTCTAGTAGCGAGTGTTCTGTTGTGGTAGTCCTCCATGCCTATGTTCTGTCACTTTGGGCCTTCCTGTTGTGCGCACACCAATAGGTCATCTTTATCGAGCTGCCCTTCCACTCATAGACTCGAACGACTGGCTTAGCTCCCAGTCGCTTTCTCTGCAGACCGTTCATTCCTTTAACGACCTTGTACAATTGGCTCAGCCTCTAGTCACTTTCTCAGCGTCATTCTCCCCTTAATGGTTTCCTACCACTAAGCATGCCCAGCTGTTGCTTTCCCTGCGTTGTTCTTTTCCTAACGATCTCGTACAACTGGATACCTTCCTGATATACTCATGCCCGTAGCTCGGCATCCTGGAGCATCTTTGCCAAAATTAGACCACCGTTGGTCTATCCTGTACCTGTACGTGCCCTTTGTCCAGCATTCCGCTTTGCTAGCTCCACATGGCTTGATCACTTGGCAGCATTGCTTCCTCGCAGCGCTGACCTTCGCGGTACTGCCAAAATTTGGTTGCTGAGCACAACTTCGTAGCATCCCCGATACTTGTACAAAATTATATCTTTTGTTGAGCTGTCCTCAACTCCATATCTCAACCTCCTTGTTTTATTCAAAATTGCCCCAACTTGGGCCAAGCCCAACATGCCCCTAACACTTACATGTGGTTGGTCCCCGAGCCACCTTCTGCTTCGTCCTTCTGGATCTGCTCTGTGACTTGGGGAGCAAGCTTGGCCGCGAACTTATTGTAAGTGTCGATCAACTGTTCCACTGCTTCCTTGGTGTCTTGCTCGACTTGCTTTACTATATAAAGTAGTGGTGGAGTTATCTCTTCTCCAATCTATTCTTGTACCTGATCTTGGTTGTCACGTAGATCTTTCAGTTTGTCTTCAATCTACTGCGATACTGCTATGGCATCCTCTTGGAATTGTTGCAACTGATTATCCATCCCACTCTCTTTTGCTCTTAATGCTTGGACCTCCTTCTTCAATCCTGAGATCTCCTTATACCTTGACAGCCTATCTCTGGGTGCCAGAGCCTTGACCTTTGCATCCAATTGTTCCAGCATGGTCTTCTTTTCTTTTCCCGCGGTCTTTACCTACAGTAGCCCTTGATCGTCTTCAAGGGCAGTGAATTCCTTTGAAACCTTCTCCAACAAATCTTGGCACTTAGCCATCTCACTGGTTATGTTCTTTGCCACGGTGCTAACTGCTTGCTCTCTTAACTGTTGCTCAGTTAATTGTGTTTGTGTATTGAGTTTTTCCTTCAAGGCGGTAAGACTGGCCTCATAAAGAATCTCTTTATCTTGTAATTCCATCTTCAAATATTTCACCCTTTCCTCGATCCTCAGAACAATGTCCGCAGGATCGTCCCGGAGTTCTAAATCTTCAATATCTTTTGCGACATCAGTAATGGTGTTCTCCAATTGTAGCAGATGGTCCTGTTCATCATAAAATTGTATCAGTGTGCGCGAACTAGAGTCCTTGAGCTCCCTGTTTGTGGCTTGCAGCTCCGCCTGCGACTTCATAGCATCTACTGTTCTTTCATGCATCTCATCAATGATCTACATGTGTAGAAAGTGTAATCCAGGCAAAGGAATATTTTCCAGGTCGAGCTCTACCCGTTCGACACCCTTTGTGTCCAGAATGATCTGTTCTGACATTGGTAATAAGATGGCCAATGGGTCCAGATGACCAACTCTGGTCTTTGAAGGCATCATTATGGCTAGTTGCGGTGGTGTCTCATGCGAGGTTCCCGCCAACCTCCCTTCAGCTCCTGCGTCATGCGGAAAGGGTAGGCTCTTCTATACATCATCCATCTTTTTCATAATCCCTTGCAGTGCGAGCCTAGTCCTTTGTAGGTCATCGTATATGACCTTGTACTTTTTGTCTTTTTCTGTCATCATCCCTTCCATCCGTTCTAAAACCTTTTCTGCAATCATGTCGAAGTCTTCTTCCTTCAGCACTATTTTAGATTGACTCTTTATTGCTTTCATCTTCTTCTCCTCCTTTGGCTTCTGCGAGGTTTCAGGTTCTTTCCTCTTCCCTTTTTCTTCAACAATAGGGCATGACAGAGGGTTTGGTTCATCTTCTTCTGAATCAGTCTCGACATCCATGACTTCAACACAGAACTTAGTCGGCCAGTCCCTCATGAGGATGTCAATGTCTTCCTCATATATATGGTAATTACTCGCATACCATTCTGGCTTCTTCATCCTTTCTTTGGGTGAAATAAAAATGAATCGCATGTCCACCATAAAATCAATAACGCGAATGTACTTCGACGTTACCTGCTTTGTGATTCGTGATGTTCGGGTAATCACTTGGTGTAGCTGGGTGTAATAATGATAGAATACCTCAGCTATTGCGTGCTGCCGCTCTGCATTCATATTTTCCCAAAGGTTGGCATAGCAGAATCCTATGGGATCATTGCTTTCTGTAATTACACCGACATATTTTTTCGGTTCCTTCCATCCTACAAATGCAATGAGGATAATTGACCACGTGAAGTGGAATTGACCTCCATTCTCCTGGGTATCATTGATTTCATCCAGGAACTCATTTAGAAGGTACTGACACCAATTGAATTGGGTCGCTTCAACCGCTACGGCATCGAGTAGTATTATGCCCGCAAGAACCTCTGGAGGCCTGGCTATTCTTAGGATTTCCCTTGCGAGCAACTGTGTGACAAACCTTGTTTCTTTATCTTCGATTTGTTCTGTTGGAAACCCTCTTTTTCCTTTCACTAATGCATGGCTTTTCTTCATCTTCACGATAGCGTCTTTTTCCTTAGTCTTCCCTTGGAAGAACTGCTTGGGATCCTTGCGACGCTTGCTTAGTCTTGTGGCACGGTGGATTAAGTCAATGTTCACATCAACATTTCTGTCTATACATAGGTCTCCCTGATGGACTCGCACCATCAAGATGTGAACCACTGCATTAAGTTCTGGTGAATGATCAAAATGAGGTATTCGGAGTAGGTTCAACAATCCGGACTCCACTACCACCGTCAACCAGCTTTCGGCGACCAAGTTAAATATGCCCTTGGCATCTTTCTTCCAATACATGTACTGGTTAGGCTAGAACTATGGGTACTTGGGATCATGGGGTTCTTCCTTCTGTATGCCTAGGAGGTCATAGTCTTCCCATTTACACTCCGGGATCTTTCCTAACAGGTTCCTGGAAACCTCTACGTGCTTTGAAATTGGCGACAAGGGGATTTCATAACGGGCACTCTTGACCAGTTTAAATACTGGGGCATCCACCGCCCATGGTGATATGTACTCCGGTGTCAACTTCAAGGGTTCCTTCTGAAAGACAGGCGATCTTGGAAGTCTTGCTTTGTGGTGCAACTATGTCTTTCCCTTTGTCCTGCATGGCTGGATTATGTCGAGGTGACCTTCTAGATGCTTGACCGAGTTCAAGTACAACCTTCCTGGCAAAGGTTTTGATTAACTCCGCAATCCCCCCGTGCTGAAAGACTCATATCGCTTCTTGAAGTGTAATCTCTTCCTCTTTGTCTGGTGATTTGGACATTCACTGGCGAGAGTAGGGAACTATTTCAAGAATACAGCTAAGGATTGCTAACACAATAGCGAATGCATGAAAATTCTAAGTGTCTGGTAACACCCGCGAGTCCTTATGCAGTGTTATTTATAAGCACAGTTGAGTCCCCCCCTGCGCCATCCAATGGCTAGATGAGCATTTAATGTGGTGTCATTTGGCCAATGTGAGCAGATCCTTCAGTCCCTTCCGTCGTCAGCATGTTCAGAATGGTTATCTTTTCATTAAATGCTCAAGCGAGTTTTTGCAACGGTCACCTAACGACTATTTTTCTGAGTATTGCACCGAACTGCACGGCAGTACATCTCTAATCCTACGTAATTACTTCATGGTGACGGTGTTTGAACTGAGCAGCTCCCTTTTTCTTTCCTTTCTTATTCCCCCCCCCCCCCCCCCCCCCCGCGCAGCTTCATCAGTGCTACGTGGTACATACATTGTTCTACTTATCGTACATGTAGAGACTCCTTTACATTTCTAGTGTCCAATTTCAACTGCACTTGACACTTAGAAATTTATCCCTCTATTTATCATTCAGGATTCTGGGAAGCAGGGCTATCTTGGTACAGCTTTAGCCTTCTTCCATTTATCAAAGTTGGTAGGGTATCGCCAGCTAAATTGGCTAATTGGACTGCACCGGTGTTAGTGACATGTATCATAGTATATGGACAAAGCCAATGAATCTTAAATTTACTAGGAAACTTCATGAATTTGTTATCATACAAGAGGACTAGGTCACCTACCTGAAATCATTTGTTCTTTATATGGTGATCATTCCATGCTTTCTTGCGATCTTTCTGGACTTGCTGGTGGAAGCCTGCGATGACGCGATCTTCCTCCAACCCAACTAGGTGTATCAAACTTTCTTCTAGTGTTGCGGGATCTGTCATCCTTGTGAATGCAACGATTCTTAATCTGGAGACAATGTACTCCATTGGCATTATAGCTTCCTATCCGTAAGCCAACCAAAAGGGTGTGTGCCCCGTCAATTTCTTGCAAGTGGTCCTGTATTCCCATAACACATATGAGATGCGCAGGTCCCAATCATCTCTATTCACATTGCAAACTTTAGTCAGCGCATTCTCCAGTATTTTATTGAAAGCCTCAACAGTGCCATTTGCCTATGGGTGATATGGTGTACTACATTGATTATGGATATGGAATTCCTCTATGAGAGCTTCAATAGTCTTGTTTAAAAAGTGAGTGTCTTAATCACTCATCAAAATATTTGGGCATCCAAATCTTGACAATATTTCTTCAAAAATGAACTGCGCGGCAGTGCCTACGTTGCAGCCCTTCACTTGTTTTGCTTCTTCCCATCTGGGTTGGTAGTCAGTAGCAGTAATGATATACCTTGCACCAGTTCTTTTCCTTGGTGGGTTTATAGGTCCCACAAAATCAATGGCCCATTTTTCAAATTCCTGCAAGGTCAACTGCAGATTCAATGGCATCTCATCCCTGCGCGAAGGTTTTCTTGTTCGCTGACATACATCGTTGTTCTGGCAGTGTTCTTTTGAGTCTTTATGGATCAGAGGCCACCATAGCCCTGCTCGTAGTATCTTCTATACGGTATCCCTTCCTGCATAATGTCCTCCTGTGATCCCTGAGTGCGCATCTGCTAAGATGAATGGTCTCTCATGGTCTAGTACACATATGCGCAAGATTTCATCCGGTCTGAGTTTGTTAACTGACCTGCAATAATAGTGAAGTTTGCACCATGCACTACCAACTGCTTCTTCTACTGGACGGAGAACTCCTGCGGTGCCAACCCTGTTGTTAAGAATTCGATGATGTCCTTATAATAATCATCGGCAACCTGTATAGAAAATAACTACACATCAGGCAAACTGTCTTCAATGTTCTTCAGCTCTTCTCCTGACTCAATCCTATAGAGATGGTTAGGTACCAAGTTCAGCCTGCCGGTCTTAACAACAATTTCAAAATCATACTCCTGGAATAGCAACATCGATCGGCATATGTGCCCCCCTAACACTGGCATATTGACCAAGTATTTCAACGCAGAATGGTCAGTGAACATAAGGAAGTGTGCACCAAGCAAGTAGTGTCTAAATTTCTGCAATGCATATACCATCACAAGGCCTTCCCTCTTAGTAGTAGTGTAATTTTTCTCCGTTGTCGAGAGATTTCTGCTTGAAAATGCAATGGCATGGTCAATATCTCCTTCTCCTGGCTGAGCTAATACAATTCCCAGGGCAATGCATGATGCATCAACATGAACATGGAACGGCTTTGCTCAGTCAAGGAAGACTAGGATCGACGCAGTAACCATCTTTTCTTTAAGTGTGTTAAAACGATGTTCACATTCCGCATTCCAAATGAACGGTGCGTCTTTCTTTAGCAGCTTTTACATTGCTACAGTTATCTGCGCGTAACCCTTTATGAACTTCCTGTAATATCTAGTATGGAATAAGGTAGAGCGCAACATCTTAACGAAAGTTGGTGTGGGAAAATTCACAATAATGGAAATCTTCGCAAGGTCCACCATCAATCCCTGCTTATAGACAATGTGTCCGAGTAAAATTCCGTATGGAACACAGAAAATACATTCCTTCAGATTTAAGGAGATCTGATGCTGTCGACACTTCTCAAGCATCATTCTGATATTCGCACAATGGTTCTTCAATAGACCAAACATAGTCCAATCATCAAAATAGGCTTCCAGAAACTTGTGCATGAAATCTTTAAAAGCTGCAACAAAAAATCTAGAGAAGATGGTAGGTGCGTTCGTCAAGCCAAAGGGCATTACCATATACAAGAACGACCCCCATTATGTAGCAAACGTCATCTTATGCCTATCCGTAGGATCAATTCTGATCTGAGGATATCCGGAGAAACCATCAGTAAAGGAATAGGCCTCATTCCCTCCAACATTGTCAAGCACTTCATCTATGAAAGGAGTGGGGAATGGTTTGTGCATAGAGGCATCATTTAGTTTTCTGAGATCCACACAAATCATGATCTTACCCTTCGTTTTCTTATCCTTAACGACCATGGGGCTAATCCACTCGGATTCCTCGACAGGTTCAATGATTCCTACTTCTAGCATCTTATCCAGCTCTGCACAGACTCTTTCTTTATACCGTGGGATCAATCTATATGTCCTTTGCTTCACAGGATTAGCGCCTGGCTTCAAGGGGATCTTCATGACTCCTATGTCTCCCAGAATTCCTTTCATTTCTATAAATTTTGTCGGAAAAAACTCCTGATAATCATGTAAGGTGTTTGCGATCTGCGCAATAGTCTGCTCATCCCAATAGTCGCTAATTGATGCGAAATTTGGCTCTTTACTTGTGCCAATATTCACCTTCTGTGTCTTTACCGGTCCGCTCATATTTGGGATTTCCAATGGAGGTCCTTCTACATTTCCCACACCCTCCATCTCTGGTATGTTTATGTTGAGTGGATCATCGTCATCGCCTTCCTTGCTATCCTCATCTTCTTCAGCTAGGTTATAACACTCTATGGTATGTTCTTCATATTTCTTCCATTTTGAGTGTAGGTTCGCAAGAACGGTATCTCCCTTGAAGAATTCTTCCCATGTCGTATGTTTGCGATGACAGTCTCACCTGAATATGCGTTCCTTAATTATCTGTAATGCCTCATGGATCTGCGTATTCTCATCGTCAAAGCTGAAGTCCCTCTGGAAGTTTGCAGTCAACATCTCCCAATCATTCGTTTCCCTATGCAAGTCTAGGTCTAGCTACCATTTCTTCGGAATGTCATCTTCCAGGGTATGCACAAAGAGATGCACCCATTCTTCCTATGGACTTTCCAGCCATTCCTGCAAACAGACTTCAATGTGCTGACTAGGATCTGTCTGTCCATTAAAATTTTCAAAGGGTAAAGTAACCTTGTCGGAAAACCGAATCTGCATCTTAATCCTGCATTGATCCCAAGTGGTCAATGTCTACTTGTGGGGAGCCCACCATCTGGCTGGTGTGTCGCGCAATGCCATATCCAATGCGGGTAACCAATGCTCATCTGGAACTACTGCAACATATTCTTGGATGAATGTGTAAACGATAGAAAAACCATCATATGTGGGCATGGGACTTACGTTCTTTCTGATCCAACGCAGCGATTTCGTAACCTGCGCGCACCTTCTTGCTGATACTTTATGCATGCGGCTTTGCCAATTTTGTAGTCCTGCCTCCGAGTCAGAGACGCAGGAACTGTCACATCTCCAGCTGAGTGTACCATTTGCAGTAGGACTAATGTAATCTTCTTGGTTTGTAGTGAGCTGGTATAGTCTGTCCAAGTCTTGAGTCTTGGATTCCTCCTAAATCGGCTTGCTGTATCTATCACCATCTGTAGGATCCAATGGTGCGATGACCCTAAGATGTTTTCCTTCAAATATCATCTTCTTTGTCTTTAGGTTTATGATAGCCAAGTTATCAATAGCCCAGTCAATTTCTAGCAGTGCAGGAAAAGGATGACTATCATCCACAATCTCGATAAGTTCAAAGTCTGCATGACTTTGGACTCCATCAATGTCGACCACCACATCAGCTAACCGGCCAAAAGGTATGACTTTCTCCTGGTTAGTCATTCTCAACTGGATATGTGACCATGACAACTTTGGTCAACCCATCTACTGCCATGTCTACTTAGTTAAGACATTTACTTCGGATCCCAGATAAAGGATGACTTCATCCATTTCAAAATCTCCCATCTGCGTGGTAAGCCTCATTTCTCGGCCTGTTCTTTTATGCTTCCCTATGTGATGTACTGCACGATAAGAAGTTTTTGTTCTCGTCTGTGGTTCATATTGGTTTATGAGCTTCTGTAGCTCTACTGCACTGCACAATGGAAGTGCTGACATTCGTTGCAGTGCTTGTTTTATCATAAGCGGCTGGCATGTCTTCAACATGTGGTGTTTCACTGTGCAATGGGATGCTCTGCGACTCGAGTGATGGTTCTCTAAAGGTATCCCTCGCGTCGATAAATACCTCCTTGTTCTTTCGTAGGTTGAGAGCAAGTATTTTTCCTAGAGCTTTCCTTATTGATACTGCCTCAAGAGGGGTCTACTTTGTGTGAGCCTCCCCTCATGTGGAAGCTTCTCATCCCCTATCGCGGCCTATCTCAGTACCATTGCGTGTGACCACATTGATGGTCAGGTCCACTAGTCTATTCTCTACTGCTATCCACTAGATGTTTGGATTTGGTATCTCTGTCCGTCTTCTTTTCTGCATTTCCACCTCTAGAACTGGGCAGTGTTCTATAACATTCTCGAATGATTTACAATAGTTGCATGTAGTGCATGGGTTAACACAATCTCTAGATATGTGACCTGGCTGGCCAGAATTGTAACAAATGACCTGGCCATGGCCTCTTCCCTGCGGCGGGCAAGCATTTCTTCCTCTGCGGTGGTATCTACCAACACAACCTCTATATCCTCCTTGGTCATAGTGTGCATTTCTTGTTTTCGTTGGTTTTTTTCTTGTACGCAGTACAAGCCGGTGCCTCTCATTGATTCAATATCTCGTTTTCTCTCATTCATTAGGTTATATGCGTGGTAGTTGGATTCATCATGTCCAACTGATTTACAGAAAGTGCAGTATAAATTTTTAGGTGTTTTGACATATTTATGTAGGAGATAACAGTCTTTAGGTCTGTGTCCTATGGTTCTACAAATTTCACACCATGGGGCCTGATTCTGATTTATCGGGTTGGGCGCACCGCTGTTAAGATAATCGCGGAATACTAGACAATGCTCCCAGTCATGGCTTTCTCCTTTATAACTTGTACCCAGACCTCATGTCTAGGTTCATACCTTTGTTATTTGCCATTTTTCATGCTTTGCAGCTCTAGTGTCAGGGTGGTCAGCTGGTTCTGGATCTGAGACATCCCAGAACTAGTCTCACCAATCGGTGGAGCCTCTAGCTTCATTGTGATCTCCAATACCTCTGCTTGCAATGCAACCTTCTACTGCATCAATGGTAGTCTAATGTGGGGCAATAACGCAGCAATGAATCATTCCTTGTGTTGTTACAGAGCTGTAACAAAGATTACTTGGTCCAAAAGCATATTAAACTTCTGATCAAACTCCCAGACCATTTCAGTTGGTTTCTGCTTTATTTCTTTCAACTCGGTTATACACTGAAATTCAGATTTGGGTTTCTTAAAATCTGCCACAAGTGCATCTTTAATTTTCGCTAGGCTTCTTGGTTGTGTCTGAGAGTACTTCATAAACTAATGTAAAGCTCTGTCTCTGAAGGTGGTGATGAGCTGTGCTCTCTTCACGGCATCATCCTTGATTTCTCTTACACTCCATACGGCTTCACAAAGGAACCAATGCTGGTCAGGGTCTTCTAGACCAGTTCCTTTTAAGATCGGTAGCTTCATATCAATGTTTTCCATTGTCCTATTAGGTGGTGTAGCGCTTGGATTAGTGCGTGGCTACTGTAAAGGGCTCTGTGCAGTGAAAACAAATGGGCTTATCGGGGTAGACGTGTTGGTATGAGTATTCTGCGAGGTGGGCTGCGTAGCGGGTGGGTTCGGAGATAAGGGTGGCGCTCTCTCTGTAGCCAGTGGGTTCTAAGGGGTGAATGGTGGTGCAGCTTCCTTGTCAAGGTCATAAGGAATCTCAGTATCTATATGGAGTCCAGGGCCTCCAAGATTCTTATGAAATTTATATCTCTTCCCACTTCTAAGATTATGGGTGTCATTGTCAGAATCAATATATATACTGTTTACCAAGTCAAACTTGAGAATATTATGGCATTCTTAAAAGAACTTTCTCAGATAACAACATATTAATGTATAGACTGAGATTGTTCAGGTACTTACCTTGGAATCCTTGGAAAAAATATGCTTTTACTTGGCTGTAGGATTTGAGTGTGTCTGCAGCAAATTCTACTATGAAGCCTTCTAGCATATGATCGACCTAGAAATCAACTGTGTGTGTCAATGGACTGTCTATTGCTTTGAACAGCGATGTGAGCACAGGATTCCACTCTGTAGGAACTCCTCCTTGAAAACAGGTTTTCTTTTCTGTGAGCCGCGAGATCCACTCGTGCAGCTCGTTTGGAAATGATGCCCAGAAAATATTGTGAATACCTTTCCACATATATCTATTCAACCACTATTTGTCAGATAGACGCAGATGTCTATTCTATTGCCCTGCAAAGTCTCTTATGGTCTTGTCACACCAAGCTTGGATTTCTATCTTTTTAGGATGCCAATTGTTGCAGACTTCTGGGAACTGATATTCTTCGTCACACATCATGATTCTAGCATGGCAATGGAACCATTTGTTGGCTTGACTGATGCTGACCTAGAGATTTTCAATAAGACCCAGGTTCTTCGCGGCTTCCCTTTGACCAACAAAACCTCTTCACACTGGCCCTTTCGGCAACAACCTATGAGCAGGTTGAGGTCTCACCTGAGGTGTATCTATGGGGTACTATGGAATTAGGTTTCCGCAATATGTGATGAGTTATTCGGACGGATATACTGCCCAGTGCAAAAAGGGGTATGTGCTGCGAGGCGAAACTGCGCCGCAATGGGAAATGCCACGGTTCGCACTACTAATTCCTTCTTCTGCGAGACTTCTACTAAGACTGTGAACAATCCAGTTCAACTTTATACTTGAAGTACTCAGGAAGGCTTAAGGCACTCAATTGAGTACCACTCATCCACGCATTCATGCACTAAAATGACTATTACTCTAACATCCATTTATACACTTAGAATGTTTACTATTTTAGCGTCTATCGCAGATGTAAATCACTATCATTCATTCGTCTGTTGCACATAGGAAAATACTTAAGCAATCTCTTAACACTTGAACGAATAACTGATTCACTGCTTTCAGAAGCAAAGCTAAGTATTAACCATTCATCTATTCATGCAGACTTAACATATCATCTCCATACTCTCCTGATGGAAAATGCATAGAAAAGTCTTCACATAACAGAAGGAAAGGAAATATTCGGATATAAATCTATAGAAAACAGATAAATGCAATCATACACAACAATTTTCCACTCAATCACACAACACAATATTTAATGTGGTTCACTCCCCCGGGTGGGAAGCTACGTCCACAAGAATGGTTGTTATATATATATATATCTTTAATGGGATGGGGACAACCGCTCTTGGTCTGTGTAGACTCTCTCTTCTCTCGACTAGGTCTCTGCGCACATAGCTGCAGAACCTTTACAATGGCCTCTCACTCAGAATCGATCTTACAATACATCAACAACAAAAGTAACAACCAAAAGTAACCCCTTCCATTACAAAAATGTCTTCTTTTATAGACCATGCCCGAAGGTCATGTCTTTACAATGCTGAAGACCAAAACCCTTAGGGTTTCCAAAACTGCTACGGTTTCTCTAAACCATCCTGCTGGCCTCTAGTAGCGAGTGTGTTTTCGTGGCAGTCCTCCACGCCTATGTTCTGTCACTTTGGACCTTTCTATTGTGCGCACACCAACAGGTCATCTTCATCGAGTCGCCCTTCCACTAACGGACTCGGATGACTGACTCAGCTCCAAGTCACTTTCTCAGCGTCGTTCTCCACTTTACGGTTTGGTACCACTAAGCATGCCTCGTTGTCAGTTTCCCTAAGTCGTTCTTTGCCTAACGATCTTGTACAACTGGCCACCTTCCTGATATACTCATGCCCGCAGCTCAGCATCCGAGAGCATCTTTGCCAAAATTAGACCACCTTTGGTCTATCCGATACCTGTACCTGTCCTTTGTCCAGCATTTCACTTGCTGGCTCCACATGGCCTGATCACTCGTAGCACTGCTTCCTCGCAGCGCTGACCTTCACGGTACTGCCAAAATTTGGTTGTTGCGCACAACTTCACAGCATCCCCCATACTTGTACAAAATTATATCTTTTGTTGAGTTGCACTCAACTCTGTAGCTCAACCTCCTTGTGTTATTCAAAATTTCCCCAACTTGGGCCAGGCCCAACATGCGCCTAACAATTACATGTGGCTCGTCCTCGAGCCACCTTCTGCTTCGGCCTTCTAGATCTGCTCCACAACCTGTTGAGCTATCTTGGCCTTGAACTTATTGTAAGTGTCGATCAACTGCTCCACTGCTTCCTTGGTGTCTTGCTCGACTTGCTTTACTATATCAAGCAGTGTTGGAGTTATCTCTTCTCCAATTTGTCCTTGTACCTGCTCTTGGTTGTCTTGTAGATCTTTCTGCTTGTTTTCGATCTGCTGCGACTGATTATCCATCCTGGTCTCTTTTTCTCTTAACGCTTGGACCTCCTTCTTCAATCCTGAGATCTCCTTATACCTTGGCAGCCTATCTCTGGGTGGCAGAGCGTTGACCTCTGCGTCCAATTGTTCCAGCATGGTCTACTTTTCTTTTACCGCGGTCTTTACTTGCAGTAGCCCTTGATCGTCTTCAAGGGCAGTGAAATCCTTTGAAACCTTCTCCAACAAATCTTGGCACTTAGCCATCTCACTGGTTATGTTCTATGCCGTGGCGCTAACTACTTGCTCTCTTAACTGCTACTTACTTAATTGTCTCTACATGTTGAGTTTTTCCTTCAAGGCGGTAAGATCGGCCTCATAAAGAATCTCTTTATCTTGTAATTCCATCTTCAATGATTTCACCCTTTCCCCGATCCTTAGAATGATGCTCGCATGATCATCCTGGAATTTTAAATCTTCAATATCTTTTGAGACATCAGTAATGGTGTTCTCCAATCGTAGCAGACGGTCCTGTTCATCATAAAATTGTATCTGTGTGTGTGAACTGGAGTCCTTGAGCTGCCTGTTTGTGGCTTGCAGATCCACCTGCGACTTCATAGCATCTACTGTTCTTTCATGCATCTCATCGACGATCTACATGTGTAGAAAGTGTAATCCAAGCAAAGGAATCTTGGCCAGGTCGAGCTCTACCCGCTCGACACCCTTTGTGTCCAGAACGATATGTTCTAACATTGGTAATAAGATGGCCAATGGGTCTAGATGAAGAACTCTATTCTTTGAAGGCATCGTTATGGCTAGCCGTGGCAGTGTCTACTGCGAGGTTCCCGCCAACCACCCTTCTGTACATCGTCCATCTTTTTCATAGGCCCTTGCAGTGCGAGCCTAGTCCTTTGTAGGTCATCATGTATGACCTTGTCCTTTTTGTCTTTTTTCTATCATCAGCCCTTCCATCTGTTCTGAAACATTTTCTGCAATCATGTTGAAGTCTTCTTCGTTCATCACTATTTTAGATTGACTCTTTATTGCTTTCCTCTTTTTCTGCTCCTTTGGCTTCTGCAGGGTTTCAGTTTTCTTCCTCTTCCCTTTTTCTTCAACAATAGGGCACGACAGAGGGATTGGTTCATCTTCTTCTGAATCGGTCTTGACATCCACGAATTTGACACGAAACTCATCCGACCAGTCCCTCATGAGGATATCAATGTCTTCCTCATACATATGGTAATTACCCGCATACCATTCTGGCTTCTTCATCCTTGCTTTGGGTGAAATAAAAATACATCGCATGCCCACCATAAAATCAATAATGTGAATGTACTTCAACATTACCTGCTTTGTAATGCGCGATGTTCGGGTGATCGCTTGGCATAGCTGGGTGTAATACAGATAGAATACCTCAGCTGTCGCATGCCGCCGCTCTGCGTTCATATTTTCCCAAAGGTTGGCATAGCGGAATCCTCTGGGATCATTGCTTTCTGTAATTACACCGACATATTTTTCCGGTTCCTTCCATCCTACGAATGCAATGAGGATAATCGACCACATGAAGTGGAATTGACCTCCATTCTCTTGCGTATCATTGAGTTCATCCAGGAACTCATTTAGAAGGTACTGACACCAATTGAATTGGTTCCCTTAAACTGCTGCGGCACCGAGTAGTATTACGCCCGCAAGAACCTCTGGATGCCTGGCTGTTCTTAGGATTTTCCCTGCGAGCAACTGTGTGACAAACCTTGTTGCTTTATCTTTGATTTCTTCTGTTGGAAACCCTCTTTTTTCTTTCACCAATGCATGGATTTTCTTCATCTTCACGATAACATCTTTTTCCTTACTCTTCCCTTGGAAGAACTACTTGGGATCCTTGTCGCGCTTGCTTAGTCCTGTGGCGTGGTGGATTAAGTCAATGTTCACATCAACATTTCTGTCTAGCCATAGGTATCCCTGATGGATTCGCGCCATCAAAGTGCAAACCACTGCATTAAGTTCTGGTGAATGATCAAAATGAGGTAGGTGGAGCATGTTCAACAATCCAAACTCCACTACCGCCGTCAACCAGCTTTCGACGACCAAGTTAAATATGCCCTTAGGAACTTTCTTCCAATACATGTACTGGTCAGGCTAGAACTATGGGTACTTGGGATCATGGGGCTCTTCATTTTGTATGCCTAGGAGGTCATAGTCTTCCCATTTACACTCTGGGATCTTTCTTAGCAGGTTCTTGGCAACCTCCACGTGCTTTGAAATTGGCGATAAGGGGATTTCATAACGGGCACTCTTGACCAGTTTAAATACTGGGGCATCCAGCGCCCATGGTGATATGTACTCCAGTGTCAACTTCAAGGGTTCCTTCTGAAAGATCAACGATCTTGGCTCCATCTGGCCGATCTTGGAAGTCTTGCTTTGTGGTGTAACTATGTCTTTCCCTTTGTCTTGCATGGCTGGATTATGTCGAGGTGACCTTCTAGATGCTTGACCGGGTTCGAGTACAACCTTCCTGGTAGGGGTTTTCATTAACTCCGGAATCCCCCCATGCTGAAAGACTCAGATCGCTTCTTGAAGTGTAAGCTCTTCTTCTCTGTTTGGTGATTTGGACATTCACTGGCGAGAGTAGGGAACTGTTTCAAGAATATGGCTAAGGATTGCTAACACAATAGAAAATGCAAGAAAATTCTAAGTGTCTGGTAACGCCCGCGAGTCCTTATGCGGTGTTATTTATAGGCGCAGTTGAGTCCCCCCCCCCCGCACTATCCAACGGCTAGATGAGCATTTAATGTGGTGTCCATTGGCGAATGTGAGAAGATCCTTTAGTCCCTTCCATCGTTAGCGTGTTCAGAACGGTTATCTTTTCATTAAATGCTCAAGCGAGTTCTTGCAACGGTCACCTAACGGCTATATTTTTCTCAAAAGTAGGGTAATGGCTATTTTTCTTAGTACTGCACCGAACTGCATGCCAGTCCATCTCTGATCCTACACAGTAACTTCGTGGTGACAGTGTTTGAACTGAGCGGCTCCCTTTTTCTTTCCTTTCTTCTTCTTTTTTTTTTTTTCCCTCCCCGTGCAGCTTCATCAGTGCTGCGCAGTACATACATTGTTCTACTTATCGTACATGTAGAGACTCCTTTACATTTTCAGTGTCCAATTTCAACTGCACTTGACACTTAGAAATTTCTCCCTCTGTTTATCATTCAGAATTCTGGGAAGCAGGGCTATCATGGTACAGCTTTAGCCTGCTTCCATTTATCAAAGTTGGTAGGATATCACCAGCTAAATTGGCTAAGTGGACTGCACCAGTGTTAGTAACATGTATCACAGTATATGGACCAAGCCAATGCATCTTAAATTTACCAGGAAACTTCATGAATTTGCTATCATACAGGAGGACTAGATCACCTACCTGAAAGCATTTTTTCTTTATATGGCGATCATGCCATGCTTTCTTGCAGTCTTTCTGGACTTGTTGGTTGAAGCCAGTGATGACGTGATCTTCCTCCAACCCAACTAGGTGTATCAACCTTTCTTCTAGTGCTACGGGGTCTGCCATCCCTGTGAATGCAGTGATTCTTAAGTTGGGGACAATGTACTCCATTGGCATTATAGATTCCTATCCAGAAGCCAACCGAAAGTGTGTGTGCCCCATCAATTTCTTGCAAGTGGTCCTATATGCCCATAACCAAGATGAGATGTGCAGGTCCCAATCATCTCTATTCACATTGCAAACTTTAGTCAGTGCATTCTCCATTATTTTATTGAAATCCTCAACAGTGCCATTCGCCTATGGGTGATATGGTGTACTGCGCTGATGATGGATATCGAATTTCTCTATGAGAGCTTCAATAGTCTTGTTTAAAAAGTGAGTTCCTTGATCACTCATCAAAATCTTTGGGCACCTGAATCTTGACAATATTTCTTCAAAAATGAACTGCGCTGCAGTGCCTATGCTGCAATCCTTCACTTGTTTTCCTTCTTCCCATCTGGTGAGGTAGTCAGTAGCAGTAATGATATACCTCGCACCAGTTCTCTTCCTTCATGGGTTTGTAGGTCCCACAAAATCAATGGCCCATTTTTCAAATGCCTGGAAGGTCAACTTCGGATTCAATGGCATCTCGTCCTTGCACAAAGGTTTTCCTGTCCGTTGACATACATCGTAGTTCCGGCAGTGTTCTTTCGAGTCTTTATGGATCGTAGGCCACCATAGCCCTGCACGTAGTATCTTCAGTGCGGTAGCCCTTCCTGCATAATGTCCTCCTGTGATTTCTGAGTGTGAATTTGCTAAGATAAATGGTCTCTCATGGTCTAGTACACATCTACGCCATATTTCATCTGGTCTGAGTTTGTATAACTGACCTGCAATAATAGTGAATTTTGCGGCATGCACTACCAGCTACTTCTTTTGCTAGACGGAGACCTCTTGCGGTGCCAACCCTGTTGTTAAGAATTCGATGATGTCCTTATAATAATCACCGACAACCTGTATAGAAAATAACTGCACATCAGGCAGACTGTCTTCAATGTTCATCGGCTCTTCTCCTGACTCAATCCTAGAGAGATGGTCAGGTCCCAAGTTCAGCCTTCCAGGCTTAACAACAATTTCAAAATCATACTCCTGGAATAGCAACAGCGATATGCATATGCGCCCCCCTAACACTAGCTTATTGACCAACTATTTCAACATAGAATGGTCAGTGAACATAAGGAAGTGCGCACCAAGCAAGTAGTGTCTAAATTTTTGCAATGCATATACCATCGCAAGGCCTTCCCTCTCAGTAGTAGTGTAATTTTTCTCCACTGTCGAGAGCTTTCGGCTTGAAAATGAAATGGAATGGTCAATACCTCCTCCTCCTGGATGAGCTAATACAATTGCCAGGGAAATGCATGATGCATCAACATGAACATGGAACAGCTTTTCCCAATCTAGGAAGACTAGGATGGGCACAGTAACCATCTTTTCTTTAAGTGTGTCAAAACCCTGTTCACATTCCGCGTTCCAAATGAACGGTGCGTCTTTCTTTAGCATCTTTTCCATTGCTGCGGTTATCTGTGCGTAACCCTTTATGAACTTCCTGTAATATCTAGTATGGCATAAGGTAGAGCGCAACATCTTAATGGAAGTTGGTGTGGGAAAATTCACAATAATGGAAATCTTCGCAAGGTCCACCATCAATCCCTGCTTATAGACAATGTGTCCGAGTAAACTTCCGTATGGAACACAGAAAATACATTTCTTCAAGTTTCAGGAGATCTGATGCTATCAACACTTCTCAAGCATCATTCTGAGATTCGCACAGTGGTTCTTCAATAGACCAAACACAGTCCAATCATCAAAGTAGGCTTCCAGAAACTTGTGCATGAAATCTTTAAAAAATGCAACGACAACTGTAGAGAAGATGGCAGGTGCGTTCTTCAAGCAAAGGGCATTATCGTATACTGGAACGACCCCCATTATGTAGCAAATGTCATCTTATTCCTATCCGTGGGATCAATTCTGATCTTATGATATCCGGAAAAACCGTCAGTAAAGGAATAGGCATCATTCTCTCCAACATTGTCAAGCACTTCATCTGTGAAAGGAGTGGGGAATGGTTCATGCATAGAAGCATCATTCAGTTTTCTGAGATCCACACAAATCCTGATCTCACCCTTCTTTTTCTTATCGTGAACGACCATTGGGCTAATCCACTTGGATTCCTTGATAGGTTCAATGATTCCTACTTCTAGCATCTTATCCAGCTCTGTGCAGACTCTTTCTTTATACCGTGGGTTCAATCTATATGGCCTCTGCTTCACAGGCTTAGCGCCTGGCTTCAATGAGATCTTCATGACTCCTATGTCTCCCAGAATTCCTTTCATTTCTGTAAATTTTGTCGGAAACAGCTCCTGATACTCATGTAAGGTGTCTGCGATCTCCGCAATAGTCTTCTCGTCCAAATAGTCACCAATTAATGCAAACTTTGGCTCTTTACATATGCCAATATTCACCTTCTGTGTCTTTACCGGTCCGCTCATATTTGGGATTTCCAACGGAGGTCCTTCTACATCGCGCGCACCCTCCGAATCTGGTATGTTTATGTTGCGTGGATCATCGCCATTGCCTTCCTTTCTATCCTCATCTTCTTCAGCTAGGTTATAACACTGTATGGTATGTTCTTCATATTTCTTCCATTTCGAGTGTAGGTTCACAAGAACGGTATCTCCCTCGAAGAATTCTTCCCATGTCGTATCTTCGTGATGCAGTCTCACCTGAATATGTGTTCCTTAATTATCTGCAATGCCTCATGGATCAGCAGATTCTCGTCCTCAAAGCTGAAGTCCCTCTGGAAGTTCGCAGTCAACATCTCCCAATCATTGGTTTCCTTGTGCAACTCCATGTCTAGCTACCATTTCTTCAGAATTTCATCTTCCAGGGTATGCACAAAGAGATGCACCCATTCTTCCTGTGGCCTTTCTAGCCATGCCTGCGAACAAAATTCAATGTGTTGACTACAATCTGTCTTTCCATTAAAATTTTCAAAGGGTAAAGTAACCCTCTTGGCAAACTGAATCTGCATCTTAATCCTGCATTGATACCAAGTGGTCAATGTCTGCTTGTACGCAGCCCACAATCTGGCTGGTGTGTCCCGCAATGCCATATCCAATGCGGGTAACCTATGCTCATCTGGAACTGCTGTAACATATTCTTGGATGAAAGTGTAAACATTAGCAGAACCATCATATGTGGGCATGGGACTTACCTTCTTTCTGATCCAGCACAGCAATTTCGTAACCTGTGCGCACCTTCTTGCTGATACTTCATGCATGCGGCTTTGCAAAATTTCCATTCCTGCCTCCGAGTTAGAGACGTAGGAACTATCACATCTCCAGCTGAGTGTACCATCCGTAGTAGGATTAATGTAATCTTCTTGGTTCGCAGTGAGCTGGTATAGTCTGTCCAAGTCTTGAGCCTTGGATTCCTCCTGAATCGTCTCGTTGTATCTATCACCATCTGTAGGATCCAATGGTGCAATGACCCTAAGATGTTTTCCTTCAAATATCATCTTCTTTGTCTTTAAGTTTATGATAGCCAATTTATCAATAACCCAGTCAATTCCTAGCAGTGCAGGAAAAGGTTGACTATCATCCACAATCTCGATAACTTCAAAGTCTGCATGACTTTGGACTCCATCAATGTCGACCACCACATCAGCTAACCAGCCAAAAGGTATGACTTTCTCATGGTTAGCCATTCTCAACTCGATAGGTGACCATGACAACTTTGGTCGACCCATCTATTGCCATGTATGCTTAGTTAAGACATTCACTTCGGATCCAAGATCAAGGATGACTTCATCCATTTCAAAATCTCCTATCTGCGTGTTAAGCTTCATTTCTCAACTTGTTCTTTTATGCTTCCTTATGTGATGTATTGCGTGATCAGAAGTTTTTGTTCCTATCTGTGGTTCATATTGGTTTATTAGCTTCTATAGCTCTACTATGGCATTTGCACTTTTTAGTAACTTCATGCAGTTTCGCAGGAACTGCGCAACGGAAGTGCTGACATCTATTGCGGTGCTTGTTTTATCATAAGCGGCTGGCATGTCTTCAACATGTGGTGTTTCACTGCGCAATGGGATCCTCTATGACTCGGGTGTTGGCTCTCTAAAGGTATCCCGCGCATCGATAAAGACCTCCTTGTTCTTTCGTAGGTTGAGAGCAGGTATTTTTCCTGGAGCTTTCCTTATCCATACTGTCTCAAGAGGGGTCTGCTTTGTGTGAGCATCCCCTCACGTGGAAGCTTCTGCTCCCCTATCGCGGCCTGTAGTAGCACCACTACGCGTGACCACATTGATGCTTGGGTCCACTAATATGTTCTCTGCTGTTATCCACTAGATGTTTGGATTTGGTATCTTTGTCCGTCTTCTTTTCTGCATTTCCACCTCTAGCACTACGCAGTCTTCTATAACATGATCGAATGATTTACAATAGTTGCATGTAGTGCATGGGTTAACACAATCTCTAGATATGTGACCTGGCTAGACACAATTGTAACAAATGACCTGGTCGCGACCTCTTCCCTGCGGTGGGCTAGCATCTCATCCTCTGCCGCGGTATCCACCACCAGGACCTCTGTATCCTCCTTGGTCATATTGCGCGTTTTCTTGTTTTGGCTAGTTTTCTTCTTGTACGCGGTACAAGCCGACGCCTCTCATTGAGTCGATATCTCGTTTTCTCTCATTCATTAGCTCATATGCACGGCAATTGGATTCATCATGTCGAACTAATTTATAGAAAGTGCAATATAAATTTTCAGGTGTTTTGACATATTTCTGTAGGAGATAACAGTCTTCAGGTCTGTGTCCTGTGGTTATATAGATTTCACACCATGGGGCCTGATTCTGATTTATCGGGTTGGGCACACTGTTGTTAAGATAATCGCAGAATACTGGACAATGCTCCCGATCATGGCTTTCTCCTTTACAACTTGTACACCATACCTCATGTCTAGGTTCATACCTTTGTTCTTTGCAATTTTTCATGCTTTGCGGCTATAGTGCTAGGGTTGTCAGCTGGTTCTGGATCTGAGACATCCTAGAACTAGTCTCACCAATTGGTGAAGCCTCTAACTTCATTGCAATCTCCAAGGCCTCTGCTTGCGATGCAACCTTCTGCTGCATCAATGGTAGTCTGATGTGGGGCAACAGCGGAGCAATGAACCATTCCTTGTGCTGTTGCAGAGCTATAACAAAGCTTACTTGGTCCAAAAGTGTCTTAAACTTCGGATCAAACTCCTAGACCATTTCAGTCAGTTTCTGCTTTATTTCTTTCAACTCAGTTATACACTGAGATTCAGATTTGGGTTTCTTAAATTCTTCCACAAGCGCATCTTTAATTTCCGCTAAGGTTCTCGGTTGTTTCTGAGAGTACTTCATAAACCAATGTAAAGCTCTGTCTCTGAAGGTGCTGATGAGCTGTGCTCTCTTCACGACATCATCCTGGATTTGTCTTACACTCCATACGGCTTCAGAAAGGAACCAATGCTAGTCAAGGTCTTCTAGACCAATTGCTTTGAAGATCGGTAGCTTCATATCAGTGTTTTCCATTGTCCTATTAGGTGGTGTAGCGCTCGGATTAGTGCGCGGCTGCTGCAAAGGGATCTGTGCAATGAAAACAAATGGGATTATCGAGGTAGATGTACTGGGATGAGTATTCTACGAGGTGGGCTACGTAGCGGGTGGGTTCGGAGATAAGGGTGGTGCGGTCGCTGTAGCCGGTGGGTTCTAAGGGGTGAATGGTGGTGCGGCTTCGCTGTCAAGGTCACAAGGAATCTCAGTATCTATATGGATCCTAGGGCCTCCAAGATTCTTATTAAATTTATATCTCTTCCCACTTCTAATATTATGGGTGTCTTCATCAGAATCACTATATATATTGTTTACCAAGACAAACTTGAGAATATTACTGCATTCTCAAAACACCTTTCTCAGCTAACAACATATTAATGTATAGACTGAGATTGTTCAGGTACTTACCTTGGAATCCTTGGAAAAAATATGCTTCTACTTGGCTGTAGGATTTGAGTGTGTCTACAACAAATTCTACTATGAAGCCTTCTAGCATATGATCGACCCAGAAATCAGCTGTGCGTGTCAATGGACTTTCTATTGCTTTGAGCTGCGCTGTGAGCTCGGGAGTCCACTCTGTAGGAGCTCCTTCTTGAAAATAGGTTTTCTTTTCTACGAGCCGCGAGATCCACTCATGTAGCTCGTTTGGAAATGATTCCCATAAAATCTCGTGAATATCTTTCCACAGATATCTCTTCAACAACTGTTTGTCAGATAGACATGGATGTCTATTCTCTTGCCTTGCAAAGTCTGTTACGGTCTTATCACACCAAGCTAGGATTTTTGTTTTTTCAGGATGCCAATTGTTGGAGCCTTCCAGGAACTAATATTCTTTGTCACACTTCACGATTGCAACTCATCACGGATTCTAGCACTGCAACAGAACCATTTGTTGGCTTGATTGATGCTGACCTAGATATTTTCAATAAGACCTAGGTTCTTCATGATTTCCCTTTGACCAACAAAACCCCTTCGCACCGGCCCTTTCGGCAACAACCTGCGAGCAGTTTGAGGTCTCTCCCGAGGTGTATCTATGGGGTACTGCGGAATCAGATTTCCACAGTATGTGATGAGTTGCTCGGATGGATGTATTGCGCAGCACAACAATGGGTATGCACTGCGAAGCGAAACTGCGCGGCAATGGGGAACGCCGCGGTCTGCACTACTAAGTCTTTCTACTGTGGGACCTGTACTGAGACTGCGAACAATCCAGTTCAACTTTATACTTGAAGTACTCAGGAAGGCTCAAGGCACTGAACTGAGTATCACTCATCCAATCATTCATGCACTGAAATGACTATTACTCTAACATTCGTTTATACACTTAGAATGTTTACTATTTAAGCGTCTATCGCAGATGCAAATCACTATCATTCATTCATCTGCTGCACATATGAAAATACTTAAGGAATCTCTTAACACTTGAACAAATAACTGATTCACTGCTTTCACAAGCAAAGCTAAGTATTAACCATTCATCTACATACTCTCTTGATGGCAAATGCATACAAATGTATTCACATAACAGAAGGCAAGGAAATATTCAGATATACATCTATAGAAAACAGATAAATGCAATCATACACAACAATGTTCCACTCAATCACACAACACAATATTTAACGTGGTTCACTCCCCCGGGTGGGAAGCTATGTCCACAAGAATGGTTGTTATATATATATCTTTAAAGGGAAGGGGATAACCACTCTTGGTCTGGTCACTCAGCTGCAGACTGTCTCTTCTCTCGACTAGGTCTCTGCACACATAGTTGTAGAGCCTTTACAATGGCTTCTCACTCAGAATAGATCTTACAATGCATCAACAACAAAAGTAACAACCAAAAGTAACCCCTTCCCTTACAAAAATTTCTTCTTTTATAGACCATGCCCGAATGTCATGTCTTTACAATGTTGAAGACCGAAACCCTTAGGGTTTCCAAAACTGTTACGATTTCTCTAAACTGTCCTGATGACCTCTGGTAGCGAGTGTGCTGTCGTGGCAGTCCTCCACGCCTATGTTTTGTTGCTTTGGGCCTTCATGTTGTGCACACACGAATAGGTCATCTTCATCGAGCCACCCTTCCACTAATGGACTCCTATGACTGGCTCAGCTCCTAGTCGCTTTCTCTACAGACCGTTCGTTCCCTTAACGGCCTCGTACAACTGGCACAGCCTCCAGTCGCTTTCTCAGCATTGTTCTTCACTTAATGGTCTCGTACCACTAAGCACGCCCAGCTGTCACTTTCCCTGAGTCGTTCTTTTCCTAACTAACTCATAGAACTGGCCACCTTCCTAATATGCTCATGCCCACAGCTCGACATCCTGAAGCATCTTTGCCAAATTAGACCACCATTGGTCTATCCAGTACCTGTACCTGCCCTTTGTCCAGCATTCTGCTTTGTTGGATCCACATGGCCTGATCACTTCGGGGCACTGCTTCCTCGTAGCTCTAACCTTCGTGGTACTGCCAAAATTTGGTTGTTGCGCACAACTTCGCAGCATCCCCCATACTTGTACAAAATTATATCTTTTGTTGAGTTGCGCTCAACTCCGTAGCTCAACCTCCTTGTGTTATTCAAAGTTTCCCCAACTTGGGCCAGGCCCAACACAAGTGCATCTACATTATTTTATAGCTATCTGTGATATCTTTGGGTGTATTTCGAGCGTATTGCTCATATTTTAGTTTTGCTCCTTGCAGGGATAGATTAATTTGCTTAATTTATTTTAGATCAGATTTGCTTAATTGCATGCATTTAGTTAGAGCACTTGCATATCATCTTTAAAATAAAATACATAAACAGTGGATTGGGTCGCAACAGATGAAAGAGGACAAATATTTAAACCTTATACGGTAGCCGAGCCGTTAACTAGACGGATTCCCCACACAAAATAGTGAGCGATCTAATTGGGCTTGCTTACCGGGGAGAATCCCTTGTTGATTGGTGTTGCAATTTTCGAAGCATCAACACGGCTTCACAATATCCCCCTACATCCACCTCTCAAACAAAAACTCCTCCTGGTGTCCGAGCTTCTCTACCCCCATTTAGCATAGAATATCATCAATCATTCATAGGTGGATTTGGACCCTCAGACTGGACTATAATAGCACTCCTTCCAGATCCCGATAGGGTAGCTCCCATATTTGATCCAACCTCCACTTTGTGGGATACCATTTTGGGCCAAGCCCTCGATGATCTTCGCACCATTCCAATTCCTATGGACGTGATGCATGATAGTCCCCAATTATTCTCCCCACACTTATTGTCGTACAACATGTTTTGCTTAACTTCAGGATATGAACCTCTTATCAGGGACAACCAGATATTTTCACTGCCACCACCACTATCCGGAACCGGCGGAAGATCCTCTTCACAAGTTGGCACCTTTGGTGCAGTTGGCCAATCTGCACTACCTCATTCTTCTAGTGTTAGTATTGGAAGAACATCTATCCATACTGTTGGATCACCTATTGTGCCTGGAGGTCCCTCTTCAGCCACGATATATACCATTTTCGGAGGACATCCATCTATTGGAATTGGTCCCAGTAACCAACCTCCTTTGACTGGACCATCGATCCCATCCGTCGGAGGACAATCATCTATTGGAACCATTGTTCCCAGTAACCAACCTCCTCCGGTCGAACCATCAATCCCATCTATTGGTGGACAACTGCTTGGTGCCATCCCAAGCGGGTCTACTTCACAAACACCTCCATCCCTTTCATCAGCTCAGTAGGGCCCACATACAACATCTTTTGGATGTATACCATTTGCTAATGCTCCAATCGACACAATTGAAAAACTCCCTCCATCAGCATCATCTACTTAGTGGGGCACATACAATCCACCTGGTAGTGGACAACCTTATGTTAGTATCCCAACCAGAACTAACTTCCAAATTCCCTTGTGAGGTCTAAGTCCTTCTTGGGGACCTCAAATACCACAGAGTGGGGGGTATTCATTATTCGAAAACTGGAATCAAGCTAGGGGGAAACCTAACCAACATCAAGCTTTCATTCCCCCTAACTTACACCCCGATATTCCTTATCCTAACGCCGTGAATACTCCATGGAACCCACCTCTTCATCCTCCACCTCTTAATCAGGGTGGAACAAACATTCCATGGATTCGATTCTTTCAGGCACCCCCTAACACATGTATGGGATTTCCATCACCCAATCAAGGAATTGGAAACATACTTGGGACACAAAAATCCCAAGGGACTATACCCAATCAAGGATTTGGAAAATTTCCTAGGACATAGCAATCCGAGGGGACTATAGCCATTATCCCCACCCTGCAAAACATTCAACAACCGATCTCTACTTTGATTCCGAATTAGACGGTAAATCTTATGATTCTGAATACACCACCAGCTAACCAGTTGGTCTACTACCCTCAAAATTTTCAACAATATCCTACGGGTAACATGTTTGGGCATAATAGCACCAATATGCTATGCAGGGTCCCACAAGTATCCCTACACCCTACAATTATTACTCATTCCTACAGCCTAATCGGTAACTTCCATTCTTGTCTATGCTAGATTTTCCCGATTTGTCTAGACTCATTAACGATCCAATATGGCATGAACCACAATGGCCACCCATCCCAGCCAAACTACCATCGGACATCCCAAAGTTTGATGCCAATCCCAGGGAATACCCCAAGAACCATGTTATGAATTTCCATCTCTGGTGTTCATCAAACTCATTAATGGATGACTCCATTTGGTTACAGATCTTGTAGTGCATGCTTACCGACACCGAATCAAAATGGTATATCGAGCTTCCATAATACTCCTTTCGAGATTTCAATACCCTAGCCATGCCGTTTTTGACACATTTCCAGCTCCCCATCTGATACGAGACTGGAACAGACCTGTTGACTTTGATGCATCAAATCACTTCCACACATATATCTGATCACATTCATGATTGACGTCGACGCCGAATATTAATCAAGGCACCCATCCCGCACTAATTATTGGTTGATTGGGTCACTAAGTCATTTATGCCCCCCATTTCCAGGGATGTTTCCATCGGTGGACCTGTTACAGAGGAACAAGCGATTTCTCGCGCTCAGTATATGGATTTGGTATATACCCAATCCGGAACATTATATGAACTTATTCCTCTCTCCTCCCACACCACAATGATCCAGCCAAGCCCTCCACTGAACCCCCTGTCGACGGTATTTTCGGTTCAGTAAAGGCCCACCCTGCAACCAAATTGAGTGGGCAACAAAGTACTACTGCTCCATATCCAACTCAGGTTACACCCAAGACTTCTACTTATCTTTCTTAGTCCTCCGAGGTGAACGTTGTTCAATCCTAGTCACAACAATTCGAAGGAAAAAAGAAGAACAATAGAGGAAAATCCAAGAAAACTTCTATGCAACAGGAAAATCCTAGACCACAACAGACCAATAATGACAACAAGCCTAGATGGAAAGCGAAGTTTCCCTGCCTCATCTATCAGGAATACCATTACACTAGACACTATCCTTACAGAGAGGAAGTCAACAAATTCATAAAAGGTCCTTCTCGCCCAGCAGTGTTAACCGATCCTTTCCCCCATCAACAATAGCAGATGGTCACACAGGAATCCCTGCAAGGGGGAAACCAAAACAACCCTTCATGAGTAGAAATATCTAGAAATCGCGGCATTCTTATGATGACTAATGAGATAGTTCACGTATCTACACGTACGAAGAAATACGATCCTCTAGGCATGAACAAAAATGAGACTACCCAAGGCAAGTTCTCCTTCAAAAGAATCTCCCTCGACACCTCCCCCCAATGGTCCTCTCCACATTGAGAACCTGCTGTTGAAACTGTGTTGCACCCACCAAAGGCCACCATTTGGAAGGCCACATTCAACCCCAATGCCCATGCAGCCCGTAACTAAAACATCGTTGAAGACCTGGCTCAGGCACCATGTGCCATGTTGACCCTCGAAGTTCTCCAAAATTGTCCTACACAGCGTAGAAATTTATTATCAACATTGGAAGTTGTTGATCCAGACTCTTCCAACACAATTGTGTTTAACCTGGAATACTTCAAGCCTAGGCTTTCCCACTAGTTAGCCTTCCATATCCATACTCAGATCCGTGGAAACAACATCCATCGTATCGTTTTGGATGAAGGTACTTCCACCTTGATTATGTCTTTGACCTACTGGAGATCAATTGGTTTTCCGGAAGTGGCCCAATGTCCTACTATGTTAAAATCATTTGATGGACGTGGTTTTCAACCGTACGGGACTCGTCCCATCGCTTTCCATAGAGATAGGGGGAAAAACTATGTCTATTCACGTAGAAATCGTGGATGCTCCATTAGACTACAATCTTTTTCTTGGTGGTGATCGGTTTTATGCCATGACCGCCATAGCATCCTCTCTTTTCCGCTTAATGCAATTCCCCCATCAAGGGAAGATCATCACTATAGACCAACTCGATTTTTGAACTCCAGATATACATCAGAATTCCACCAACAATGTCCCATTGCTGGCAAACTCCCATCTTCACATTGAATACATTGGCATCGGCCTTTTGAAGGACTCCTCCATGATAGGGGTATTTCCGGAAGTTCCACCCCCAGTCTTTTAAATCAACATGATTTCAACAAGCACATATTCACCCTATGAATCTACTGACTCTTGGCTGATACCGAGTCCCTCCGAGTTTGAAACCCTTGTCAATGCTATGCCTCTGAACTGAAATCTTGCAACCTATCAGGAGATTCAGTCATCTCTTGACTGGATCAACACAATTGACCACCATCAGGTGGCTGATCCATCGTCTCGAATCCCTTCATCATTACCTTACAATGACTCCCTTACACAAATTTTTCCTACGGATGAGTCTATTATGGAGATCATGAGTCTAGATGAACCCCCTTGGGAAGAATACCACCATCGATCATATTTCCCCTCGATTTGAGCAATAGACCCCGACTCTGAACCTACGGTTTCTTTGTATAATGTCAACACTAAAACTCTCACCCATACATTGGACGTATTCTCTAAAGGGAACTTAGTGAACATCATGGAGACCATCCCAATTGACATATCCGTGAAACTTGGTGTCGTGGAAAACATCCATATAGGAAAAACATGTACTCCTATGGAGATAGAATTTTATACTACCTTATTTAAAGAGTTTTGCGACGTTTTCGCATGGAAATATGAAGAAATTCCAGGGATAGACACATCCATTGTGGTCCATGAAATTCAAGTCTATCCTGGTGCCTGACCAGTTTGGCAAAAAATATGGCGCGTACATCCCAGGAAAACGACTGCCATTAAAGTGGAAGTTGAAACAATTCTTCGTGCTGGGTTCATCTATCCTGTCCCATTGACAGAGTGGGTGTCCAACATCGTTCCCATCATAAAGAAACAGGGTACGATCAAGGTCTATGTCGACTACAAAGATCTGAATAAAGCTTGTCCTAAGTACATTTATCCCACACCTTTCATAGACTAGATTATCGATAACTGTGTCAGGAGTGTCATCTTCTCATTTATGGATGGATTCTCCAGCTACAATCAGATAGAGATACTCTTGTCTGACTAGCACAAGACAACCTTTATTTTCCCATGGGGGACCTTTGCGTACTGCAAGTTACCCTTTGGTCTCCAGAACATCAGAGCTACCTTTCAACGAGCTATGTCATATGCGTTTCATGACATCAAATATGTTGTAGAGTCATATATGGACGACTTACCCGCTCATTCTGATACGAGAGAGAATCACCTAGATAATTTGAGTGCCATTTTCTCAGGATGCTACCATTACAACATCCGTTTGAATCCACACAAATACATTTTTTGTGTAGAAGTTGGAAGACTATTGGGATTCATTATTTCCAAAGATAGCATACACCTAGACCCTGCAAAGGTAGAAGCTATTCTAGCCCTGCCCTCGCCCACCAACATCACAGAACTACAGAGTTTACAAGGGAACAAATTTTTTTTACGCCACTTTGTTTGCAATTTTGCCGAGATAACGAAGGGCTACATGAGGCTTCGAAAGAAAGAAATTCCATTCTTTTGGGATGACGAATCCCAATGATCATTTGACAATCTAAAGAAGGCCCTCACTAATGCTCCCATCATTCAACCCCCCAACTATACAAGAGACTTTATTCTATATCTCGTCGCTTCCCTCACCGCCATTGGCATAGTGATGGTGCAGGAAAATGACAAGGGTAATGAACATGTGATTTATTATCTTAGTAAGAGTCTTTTAGACTCTGAAACCCGCTACTCACATGTGGAGAAGATGTCTCTAGCTACAGTATTTGTTGTCCAGAGATTTCGCCATTACATACTGCTCTGGAAGACTACCAGAATTGTGGACTTCAATCCCATGTATTACATCCTAAGACGTCAAGTGCTAGGGGGGGAATACTCCCGATGGATTGTAGTTCTCCAAGAATTTGACTTGTAATTTTCTAAGGAAAAATAAAATAAATCCTTAGTTTTCACCGATCTTATATGTTCATTGCCCCGTGGCACTAACCAAGCTGAGCCCATCGATTCTCTTCCTAACGAATCATTGTTTCTCATTGGCACATATGATCCTTGGTATGGATATATCATTTTTATCTCCAAACCCAACGTTTTCATCATGACCTCAATCGATATGAACGTCGTCATATCCGACATCACGCCAAGTACTACTTGATCATTAGTGATAGTCTTTATCATCGTGGCATTGAATCCATTCTCCGACGTTGTCTCACTCTAGACAAGGCTGAACATGTCTTTAATGACTGCCACTCCGGAGCAAGTGGTGGTCACCTTTCTGGGATGGCTACAGCCCAGAAAATCATATGCGCAGGATACTTCTAGCCCACAATCTTCAAATACTGTATCGAGATAGTAAAGAAATGTCCTCCATGCCAATTCTTTCACAGTAATAAGCGCTCACATTCTACTCCACTTCATCCTATTATTTCCGTTGACCCCTTTGCAAAATGGGGTATCGATTTTATGCATTGTAAGCCTACTTTATCCAGGGGGCATGGCTGTGTCATAGTAGCTGTGGATTATTTTACTAAATGGTCTGAAGCAATGCCTACTTACGCAAAGGACGGAAAAACAGCTACACTTTTCATATTCAACCATATCATTGCTAGGTTCGGTATTCCTTAGGCTATTGTAACCGATCATGGTTCCCATTTTAGGAACCATATGATTGATGAACCTAGTTCCAAGTTGGGTTTTCATCACGAAAACTCAACCCCATATTACCCATAGGACAACGGTCAATTAGAGGCCATAAATAAGGTCTTGAAGTGTATTATCCAACACACTGTAGGTACTCATAAGTCCAATTGGCACTTAGCTCTGTTTTCTCCTCTCTGGGCCTATTGAACCTCAGTAAGTTGGCTTTACACCATTTGAACTAGTGTATGGCCTAGAGGCTATCTTACCTATTGAATGTGAAATTCTGTCACTGAAACTAGCCGTCAAGTTACTTCCCAATACGAACTCCAAGGAGGAACGGTTTATGTATCTAGCCAAGCTACATGAGATCAGCTGTGATGCTGCATTGGCTAATGAAGCCCATAAAAAGTGCATCAAATCCCAATACGATAAATCTATCCAACCTTGGATCTTCAATGAAGGGGACTTAGTCCTTACCTAGGACCAAATGCATGATAAGTTAGGTAAGTTAGGTACAGTCCCTATGTAATGAAGCAAGTATTAGAGAAAGGAGCTTACAAGATCGTCGACTGTGATGGCACACCCTTGGCATAGCCCCGCAACGGGTTGTACCTCAAACGGTTCTATGTGTAGGGTTATCCCGTGTGAAACACCTTGTACATTATGTACTTAGTTTGTTTTTCCATTTGTTTGTGTGTGTATGGATTTGGTTTCGTTTACTTTTGTTTGACC
Source organism: Larix kaempferi (assembly GCA_027924585.1). Taxonomy (NCBI): domain Eukaryota; kingdom Viridiplantae; phylum Streptophyta; class Pinopsida; order Pinales; family Pinaceae; genus Larix; species Larix kaempferi. The sequence goes on from BSBM01000673.1 coordinate 26,968,729, forward strand.
CCGACTTGTGCTTCTATGTGCAGAAGTCAGCTTAATACGAGTTCGCAGATGGTGCTAGCCAACATACCTGGAACCTTGCTTCCACAGCATGGGTATTCTATTCCCCTACCAACGAATTGATATCGTCAGGTAGCATTTGCTTGGGTCCCACAACCAACAATGTTGCAGAGTACCATGTAGTCATAGGAATCCATACTAAAGTCACTTCTCTTGGGATCCGCACCTTTTCAGTCTACCTGGATTCCCAACTCATGGTGTCCCATTTAAATTGCGTCTACATTGTTCGCGAACCTACATTACTTCGTTTATTTAGAAGGGTACGACTCTTCGAACAATCATTCCATTTCATTCAATATCAACATATACCGAGAGAATTCAATATGATAGATGATTCATTAGCTAATTATATATTGTATTGTCACCTTGCTCATACATAAAAACACATCATAACAAAACACACAAGTCACTACAAATAAGAAAACCATAGAAATAGATCCATATGTATAAATATCACATCCAACTATTTTTTCTGAGTACATATAATAAGATGCGTCCAAAGACAAAATGTGGGATCATGTCCCATACAAAATTTAGCTCTCAGTCCTACATATCGTGTACATGCCGCTAAAAAAAACACTGCTATTTAAAGTGCTAGTCATCATCCCCACACTGCACATGGTAGCACACCACTGCTCTAGCCACCCGATGAAGTAGTCAGCTGATACACCCTCGAACATCTATAGTATGCATCTAGAGATGGAGTGGGATGTCTTCCATCGTCATAGCAGGAACACCCATGGTAAAACCCTAAAGGTTCCGTTCTAGATCGCGGATCCCTCTTGCTTCTTCCTCCTCCTCCTCATCCTCATAAGTGACATGATGCTAAAAACATCCTCGGCATAGCGGTGAATAACCCACTGGCCTCCTCGGTCCGTGATGTGTGGCATGAACATGTACAAAAGTTAGATTTTTCCACGCATCGAAAAAATCACAAAAAATCATATATTATTAAAAATACCAAAAACACAACTCTTAAGTTCACATACCTGATCCATCCCAATCCTCATCATCAGGAAGTTCCAAGTCAATATCCTCATGAAAGTCTACCCCTTCATAGGGATAATACTCTATCATGGTGATCTGCTTATCAAGACATGAGAAAAATTTCTCGTCGAAAGCTAGGACCTGTGGCCCACCAAGCCATCCCACATAGTCGCTCCACCTCCCCATCTGAGGCTCGGTTGCAGGATGGATCGACATACTCACTTGAGAATGCAACAGGGGTACCCTCTCCAGCAAAAATGTAACCAGGATACTCCCATACCCAAACTGACGAGTGTCCCCATTTCTACATTTGGTGACCTGATCCTTGAGGTTGACTAGGACCCCTTCACACCAGTTTCATAGCGTCAGTGCCATACACTCTATCGCAAGAGTCATCTGTCTCCGTGTAGCATGGTGGGGACCCACACTACCCGCTACATGTGCAATGGTATACAACACAGTTCTCAGTGGGAGATCTATCACCTCTTTTATGGGCACTTTCCCACTTGTCTTGTGGGAACCTTGTCTTCAATAGTGAGTGACATAATCATTTGTGCTCTCTTCTGAGGCCCTGTGTCTAGAAAGGTTGAACCTAGCCCCTTTCTTAGAGAGTTCGATCAAGAAGTAAATGTCCTCGAGTTCTATCTCAAGGGTATGTTCCCCGATACAGAAAGCTTGAATATCGATATCCCACAGTTGTATTATGTGATTCAGGAGCTTTCCTTGCTTGTGGATCCCTCTTGTTTTGAAGAACTTCAGTAGACCACATTCCTGCAGCGCGGTTAATGTGACTTGATCATTTAAATCCACCCTATAATTATCTTCGTGCTCTCCCTCTTTCCACTCAACTATCTTCTCTCAAATAAGCCGCAAACTCCTGCAATATGCCAAACAAAACATCCATGAGAAGATGAAAGTCTGATTTTATGCTGGACTTGAGGAACCACTTTGAAAATTTTCCTATTTTGCGTGATTTTTGCGCCTGGGCATTAGTCGACTGCGTGAAAACTGTGAATTTTCGCATGCCTCTCAAACCCTGTTATGCGAAAATCGTGAAATTTTTGCGCTTCTTGATTAAGGGAGACCGTGAAAATTCCAGAGGGTGAAATTCATGCCCTAAGGTCCCTCACAAAATCCAAAAGATGGCATGAATTCAATAAATAAAGAAATGAAATGAAAGAGGATCTCAAGAGCTTCTACCTAGCGCAGATGACAGTTCAAATGGTGCCCTGGATCTCCAGATATGGTCACTTGAATATTTTCCCTCCAATGGATGAAATTTCCTCTTTGGGTAAAAATGGCCAAGGTAAATAAGTAATTTCTCCTTTTACCTTCTATTTATACAAGTTACATGACTATTTTTACTCATTATTTATTTTAAAAAATCCTTTTTAGGTCAAATTCTTCATATTACTAATATTCTTTTTCTAAGGTTTTTAGACCGTTTTTAAAAGGATATCCTATGTTGTTCACATTGGTGTTATTACAGTTTTTTACCTTTACTTCAAGCTTACTTTATATTTTTCGTGCTCTGAACCTCAACCTGAAAAATATTCCAAGCACTTTTTCACACCCATGTCGTGCTTGTTAAAATTAAGTAAACAGTGTCGAGCTTAGTCGACTTTACTCGTGCTCGTAAAACGATGAGGAAAGTATCATTTTGGTATTATTTTATTCTTTTTTCGGACCAAAGTGATTAAAAATTATGAAAAAGACCATTGGAGTTCTCTTTAAGCTCTTTTCAGACTCCCTCGTTATGAAAAGATCGCCAAGTGCACTTGTCTCTTTCACACTTTTAAAAGTATTTGAAAGGACGTCTATTCTATGATAGGTTACCCATTTTTCGGTCGGTCTAGACTATTTACGAGAAAGGTATACCTCAGTCAACCTTTAACTAGGAGAGTTCTCTTAGGAATTGTTTTACACATTTTTGGATCTGAGGGACTAACTTTACGAAAAAGTCCACTTTGGAGTCTTCTTTAAGTAATTTCAGACTCTCTAAACATGAAAAATTGCCAAGTTTTCCTTCTTTGGACTCGTTAAAATTCAACATAGAAGTGCCCAAATTGGGATGAACCCTCCTTTCTTAGGTTCGTAAAACATGTGAGATCGGACTCATTCCTTAGATGAGATATACCAAGCATATGTTATCCTCTTCAAGCTCGTAAAACAACAAAGAGGTACTCGTCATTTATGATGGGGGGAATTGGGAAATGAGTCAGGTTTACCCTTTCTTGCAGCTTGAAAATCGTCACCTTTGAACATGGAATGCATCCACACCTTGAATTCTTTTGAGTATTCACATTTTCCTGCTAATTTATAATCATAATCCCGAGTCGTCTCTCTCTCCATGAGTCCACTCTCCTTGTGGTTGTTCTTTGCTATTTAAAAAATCCTTGTTTCCAAGCTCTACTTCATGTTGTTATATGTTCAAAGGGTCATTGTTGCTATGAGTCATCCATTGTGTCAAACCTTCCATTGTGTTAGTACATGTCCTTTCAAACTATTGCTTCACATCTCTCTCCTTTCGATTTCGTGTCGATGATGTGGGATTCATTATGGCCCACCTTCGATGAGTCTACTCCTGTCGACATCAACTCACTATCCAGGAATTAGTCTTAGAGATGAACAATTAGTACCTTGGTACTTGCATGCCTCAATGGTAGGTTTCCTCGCATTCGACAGTAGGTTTTTATCATTGACCTGTGATCGAATGATCTCACGAGTGTTTGACATCAACTCATCTATTCGCATTTAGTTGAGATGTACTAGAGATACCTTGGGGATCATTGTCATCATTGGTGATTTCCCTCGTGCTTGTTAACAACCATCATCACTGGCTAGTAATCAAGTAGTTTCTACCATGTTCGACTTCAAGACATTGTAATCACATGGTTAGATTCGTATCATTTGGGACCAGGTAGAAGACCTTGGACATTCCTGATATTGTTTTGTTTTCTAGGTTGTGATGGCGATTTTGAGTAGGTCTCCATATTTATGACCTCAGTATTGTATTGTCACACATATACACTATTGTATTGGTCATGGCTGTGTTATTTTCATCTCATGGATCTACGATTGTTCATAGTAGCCATGATTTGTACTCAATATATATCATCTCAGTTATAATGGATCTACAATGTACTGGTCAGCATCCATGCTTTGAGTCAGTTGTTTCTAGCATCAGAATGCCTGCTTCGGTGGTATTTGACATCTTGTTTCCTTGCATCTCCTCTCCAAATCCATCTATGCTATCTCCGCACAACTTCTTTGTAATGTATTTCATCCATCAATTTCTTCTGACCTCACACTTTAGGGGGCATCTGTTTTACCTCAAAGTTACACTTCAAACCCTAGTGTCGCATCTTTGTACCATGTGACCTAGAGACATTTCTCCCTAATGAATGTTATGTGTTGTCGGCACTCTCCTAGTCTCATCTGGACACCTTGAAGATAAATTCACCTCTTGATAACCTAGAAACAACTTACCCAGCCATGTGTCACCTTCTAGACCCTTGTTTGCCTCGATTTTTGCGCTCTGTAGATCTATCAGACTGCGAAAATCTCCCTTTTTTGAACTCTGCATAACCTTTACCCCACGAAACTTTCACGTTATGCTCAGTGACAGGGGCACAAAAATCCTTAATTAGCCATTTTCCTTGGATTTTGGATTTGTATCTCTCGAGAGATTACCTTGGGATTTCAACTCCTAATTCAATCCCAACCTCCTCTATTTTTTTAGTTTGGTTGATCCACTAAACCCTCACTAGATCCACCTTCCTTTCCTTATGGTTAACTCCTCCAAGTGGTATAAGAGAGAGGATTCCCATGAGCTAGGGGGGAGACACTTGATGCATCCAACCTATGGTATTAGGAGACTTGAAGAGATAGCTAGAGGAGAGAAGACTTGGAGCTAGAGTTGGCTTGGACATAAAGCAACCTATGTAAGTACTTTTCAAGCTTCTTAGTAAGATAAATTGTCTTATTTCCCATTTCATGTGTACTGTGTATGAATCTTTGTCATGAAATGTATCTAGTTTAGATTTGAACTTAACCTTTATTTAAATCTATTTGGAAGATTGTGTGCTTGTCCTTTGTTTGATCTTAACAGGTTCTATTCAGGAGCTTCGGGATCAAGAGCCGAGAGCGGGACAAACGTCGAATTGAAAGGTGAGTTATATCTTTCATCTCTTACGAATGCATTCAATCTTGCTATAAAGCTTAGTTTAGGACTCAATGTAGCATTTGTTTCTCAATTGTCCTAGATTATAACTAGTTACATCCTGGTCTATCCTATTAGAGTTTCTTCTTATCCGTAGGGAGAAATTTCTACAACAGATGTGCCCCCTTATATTGTCAGCAGAGCATGTGTTACACTGACCAAGTTATTGAGAAAGTTTCAGAGTTCTAGCAAGGTGGGGAATAGGTTGGTCGCATGGCCTTCTGTCTCGCAAAGAGCATATGGTGGATGACCCTATGGGTGGGAGTATTAGTCATTACTGAGTATTTTAACCATTGTTGATTGATGCTCCCTACTTTAGGATAAGCGAAGGATGATGATTTAGGTGTAGTGATGGGTATGATATGGGTATTTCAACTTATTTTGTTTCATGCCCCCATTGATGGTCTTAGTTGTGACTGGTTTTGGTTTAGTTGTAGATTTTGTAGGTACGACTAGAGGTATGGATGGCATAATTGGTCAGGCAAGCATAATAGCCAAAACAGGGACAAAATCATAGTGGGATATTGTTTTATAATCCATTTTGGGGTAGGGGGGTGTAAGGTATCATACTGGAATACCCAAAGTGAGTTGAGATAGAGTCAACTGAGCCATAACCGATGTCCCTTGTATTCCTGTGGGGGGGTACAAGAAAGAAATTTGGAAGATCGAAGATACTGATGGACTCAACATTTGTTTAACTCCATGGGTCAGTGGAAGTGTTGATGATGGCATTGAGGAGAATGTGGGCTCATTTTCAGTGGTGAAAATGTTGATGTATATGTAACTTCGGAATGTATTTCATCTGTGTATTTTATATATATTCATTGTACCCTTATAAGAGATGTGTTATTCCTCTATAAGGAAGTGTCGTCATGTGGATTGACAAGTGTCGCAAGTGTGTGTACTTGCTGATGGGTTATTAGACCACCATGTGGGGTCGGCCCTGAATTATATATAATATAATGTGGATGTATCTAGATAGACAAGTCGGCCCCATAAGGTCACTGGGAAAAAAGGTTAGTATAAATAGAGATCGGAGATCTCTATTTTACTCACTCAGAAAAGTAACTCACTCTCACTCTCAGAAGTGGTGCACTAGTGAGGAAGAGGAGGATCATCTGCTAGGAGACTATCTCAGTGTTATTTGGTTGTATTTTGGTTGAGCCATTGCTCTCTCTATCTCTGAGGAAGTTGTGGGGTTTTTCACCTTAGGGTTTTCCCCACGGAAACTATGTGTCTCTTATCTCTTATGCTTTTGATTCCTGTGATGCTTGTCATATTGTGATTGTCATGCATTATTATACTGTATATTTTATTCTCTCAGCAAAGATCCTAGAGTATAATGAATTAATGCTCAAATTTTAACATGGTATCAGAGCTAACCTGAGAAGAAGACATTTTGCAGTGACAGAAGCTTGAGTTTCTTGTTTATTGGGTTTCTCTCCATAGATTTTTGAAATCAGTATAGTAGATTGACTCTACTCATCAGGGTGCATCTATCTGTCTAATCAGAATTCAATTCCGAGCACTTTCAGATTTGTCCCTAAAAATTAGGGTTTCCACAAAAATAGGAATTTATGGAATCTGAAGACACAGCTGGAAGCGCCTTGCAAAAATCGAATTTTAGAGCTTTGGATCAATATTTTTGACTGGATAGATCTTCGAGAATCGCAAACCCTAATTCAGGGCTCTCCCTAGTGAACCCGGGAGGACAAAAAGGCAATTCTGAAGGGCAAGACTTTGCTGATCTCAAATTCTGAATGCACCAGGCTGATCAGCTCATCAAAGAGCATCTTTTTATCCTTTCAAAAATTTGAAATTCACATTTTAGGGTTTCTCTGACAAACCCTAATCCGGGACCAGATCCAGTTTTCAACACTTCAAGTGGTAAGATCTAAATCTTTTCTATTTCCATTTGAAGTACTCTTTAAGATGTCTCTCCACACCAAGCTTGAGGATAAGCTTGAAGGGGCTGATAACTTCCGAGCCTGGAAGTATAGGATTGGGTTAATCCTCGAAGAAAATGAGTTGGACTCATATGTGAAAGAAGACATCCCTATCCCAGAGGATGAAGAGGCCAAGGCATTGCACAAGAAGAACTTGGCCAAGGCAAAGAGAATAATTGCTGATTCTATCAAAGACCATCTCATACCCCATGTGTCTTCTCTTAAGACACCCAAGGAGATGTTTGACTCTTTGACCAAGTTGTTTGAAGGGAAGAACATAAATCGGAAGATGACCCTGCGGAACCAATTGAAAGGAGTAAAGTTTCATAATGGAGAAACCATTCAATATTATTTTTCAAGGGTCTCCCAGATCAAGGAACAACTAGAAGCAGTGGATGAAATGGTGGAGAATGGTGAAGTGGTGATGACCACTCTAAATGGCCTACCGAGGTCATGGGATTCCTTTATCAAAGGAATTTTTGCAAGGAAGAAGTTGATCTCCTTTAGTAGACTTCGGGAAGAATGCTCACAAGAAGAAGCAAGGCTTGTGGCACGAGAAGAAAAGATGGGGAAGGAAGATCAAGCTCTCACAGCCCACAACAAGAAAGGGAAGTCCAAGAGAGAGCCATCTCACTCCAAGAGATCTTCACATCACTTCAAAGAAAGAAGAATATGCTTCACCTGTAATGAGAAAGGGCATATTGCAATAAATTGTCCCAAGAACAAGAAGGACAACAACATCTCCAACAAGAAGAAGAAGGGTAGCAAAAGAAGGTTTCATGCTCATGCTGCCGAAGATGATGAACCCCCAAAGAAGAAGGCTAGGGAAAAAAGTGATAGTAATGATGACTCATCAAGTGAAGAAGAGTATGTTCTGATCTCTGCTCTCACAGGTACCATCTCTCATGGTTGTAATGATTGGTTGATTGATAGTGGGGCTTCCAAACACATGACTGGGTTTAAGGAATATTTTGTGAATCTATCTGAACACGAATCACCCCATAAGGTGAAACTTGGGGATGATTATCAATACCCAATCAAAGGAAGTGGTGAAGCCTCCTACAACCTAGATTCTGGAAAATCCTTGAAGATGAAAGAAGTACTTTATGTACTTGGGCTCAAGAAGAACTTACTCTCCATCTCTGCATTGGATGCAAAAGGTATGAGGGTTGCATTTGTGGATGGACAAGTTCTAATGTGGCCAAAGGGAAAGACCATAGATGATGCAGTAGTGATTGGAGAGCAAGAGGGAGGCTTGTATAAATTGAAGGGACAACCTGAACATGCCATGGTGCATGAATCCATGGAGCCAAGTGAACTTTGGCATAGAAGACTAGCTCATATGCACTATAGAGCACTTCCACTTGAAAGCAAGGCAATAGAGGGTCTTCCTGAAATCAAGACCAAACATGAAGGTGTTTGCAAAGGATGTGCAAAAGGTAAGAACATGAAGAAGGCTTTCCCAAGCAGTGAAAGCAAGGCAAAAGACATCCTAGAAATCATCCACTCAGATGTATGTGGCCCTATGTCATCCAGTTCTCTAAGTGGGTATGTTTACTATGTCTCATTTATTGATTACTTCTCTAGGAAGACTTGGGTATACTTCTTGAAGAGCACAGATGAGGTGTTTGATAACTTCAAGGAATTCAAAACCTTGATGGAGAACCAAACTGACAAGAAGATCAAAACATTCAGATCCAACAATGGTGGAGAATTCACCTCAGGTGACTTCAAGAAGCTTTGCAGTGATTCGAGGATTAAGAGGGAGTTGACTGCTCCTTACAATCCACAACAGAATGGAGTTACAGAAAGGAATAACAGAACCATCATGGAAGCATCAAGGGAAATGCTGCATGACTAGGATCTACCTATGCATTTATGGGAAGAAGTAGTTAGAACAGTTGTATATGTGCAGAACAGAACTCCCCACAAGATATTGGACAACAAGACACCAGAAGAGATCTTTTTTGGGTTCAAGAAGATTAATGTCAGCAAGGATGAATATAAGTTCAAGGACAGGTAATCCAAGAAGCAAAGATCAAGAGGGAGCACACTCCAGCAGCTCCTGCAAGGATGTAGATTTTCAAAGGGAGTTGACCATCTTCCTAGATTCCACAACCAAAAGGTGTAGAAGAAGCTACTTCAGCAGCTCCTGCCAGGAAGCAAAGACTCAGTGGGAATCCACCCAACAAACAAATAAAGATAAGGATTTCAATTATCATTTCTTGCCCATTTTGTTTGTTTAAATAAATATTATGCTTATGTTCCTAGACTTAGGAGATGTATTGTGCATATTAGAATGATTGCATTAATGAACAATATACTACTAATATGCATGTGATGGGTAAGTGGCTTATGGCACTATACAAAATTCCATTGCTACTTACTTATCTAGAATGAAACCTCTTTGCTGACATGTTGGGAGTAGTGCAAACTCTTAACACTGTTCTGGTAGAGACTGGAAGGCGTCTAGAAAGTTATGGAACATGGATAAATGTTGTATTGAAGCATTGGCTAAGATAATTGCATGACTGTATGACATATTTCTTTATGTGTAAGAATTTGTCTGAAAACTATGAGATGTTTCTAATCATGCAATTTAACTTGTTTTGTAGGAGAGACCATATACCTTCACCTACAAGAGAAGGATTACAATATTTGTTCCAGCAAAAAAGATATCTATTGAAGATATTGAAGTTCCCAGGATCTGGGATGAAGAAATGGAATGCCATGATCCATCGATCATGAAGATGATGTTTGGGATGCAGTCCGAAGACCTGATAGGGAGTCACATGTGTGCAGATTGAAGAAAGCCTTGTATGGATTGAAGCAAAGAACTTGGTATGGTAGGATGGACAGTTTCCTATATAGTTTGGGCTTTACCAAGAGTAAAGCGGATTCCAACCTTTACTATAAGGTTGAGGAAAGGAATCCTGTGATTCTACTCCTGTATGTGGATGACTTATTTGTAACAGGAGATGACAGACTGATTGCAGATACTAAGAGGAAGCTTCCTGCTGAATTCGATATGAAAGATTTGGGAATGATGCACTATTTCCTAGGTATGGAGGTGTGGTAGAGTGCAGGTGGGATCTTCCTTAGTCAAGGGAAGTACACAGTGGATATCCTGAAGAGATTTGGGATGATGGATTGAAAAGCTATGGTCACACCTATGGCATCGAATCTGAAGCTACTATGTGATGCTTCATCTGAGCCGGTTGATGTCTCCATGTATCGTCAGATGATTGGGTCCTTGATGTACCTGACGAACACAAGACCAGATATTTTCTTTGCTGTGAACACATTGACCTAGTTCCTGATGGATCCGAGGAGTGTTCACCTGATTGCTGTAAAGCATGTTCTGAGGTATCTGAAGGGTACAGTGGATTATGGGCTCAAGTATGAAGCAAATTAAAAGTTCAACCTGCAGAGTTATGTTGATTCAGATTGGGCGGGCAGTGCTGCAGATAGGAAGAGCACATCTGGGTGTTGCTTTAGTATGGGATCAAGTGTGATCTCTTGGTTTAGCAGGAAGCAGTCTTGTGTAGCACTGAGTACAGCTGAGGCAGAGTATGTTGCAGCCTGTTCAGCTAGTTGTGAGGTAGTATGGCTACGAAAGATATTGTCTGAGTTATTTGATCTCCCGTTGGATGCTACTGGTATCTTCTGTGATAACCAGAGTTGCGTGAAGCTGTCTGAGAATCCAATGTTTCATGATAGGTCGAAACACATAGAGATCAAATATCACTATATCAGGGATATGGTGTAGAGAGGAGCCGTGAAGCTCCTGTATGTTGCGACGGACGAGCAGATTGCAGATGTGTTGACGAAGCCACTAGCTAGGATTAAGTTCGAGTACTTCAGAGAGAGGCTTGGCATTCTTCAGATCGAGGACACTTCGAGGAAGAAGTGATGGATACATTTGCTGAAGCCATTCCAAGCAGTTGGAAGGGGGATCCTTCACATGGCTGTGGATGTAAGCACTGCATGATGAGCATTAGGATGATGTTCTGGTTTCTGCTTGGATATGATCAATTGGATCATTATATGTATATATGTATGCATCATGTTGGATGTTGGATATGATCAGTTGGATCATTTATATGTATGTACGCATCACGTTGGATGCTGGATATGATCGGTTGGATCATGTGTATGTATTTTGTATGTACGCATCATGTTGGATGCTGATGGATACATTGTGTGGATCATGTATCTTTGTATGATCAGGTAGATCATGTATGTTGATGGATACATTGTGTGGATCATGTATCTTTGTATGATCAGGTAGATCATGTATGTTGATGGATACATTGTGTGGATCATGTATCTATGTATGTATCAGGTGGATACTTGGTGTGCATTAGATGGATGCATTGTATGATCAGGATGATCATGGATGATGAGCTTCTCTAGATGACATGCAGTAGGATGTTGCAGTGATGATGATCAGGATGATCATGTGTACATCAAGATGATGTTTGATGAGTATTAGATGATACTTTGTGGCCGTGGATCAGGTTGTGTAGGTAAGCATGTAATTTGTGCCCTGGGAGATTTGCAGATGGTCTTTCGAGGTTTTGCCTATGGCATGTAATTCGGGGCCCTGGGACATCTGGAAAATGCTCTTTCGAGGTTTTGCTTGGGAGGACATGTAATTTGTGCCCTGGGAGATCTGCAGATAGTCTTTGGAGGTTTTTCCTATGGCATGTAATTCGGTGCCCTGGGATATCTGGCAAATGCTCTTGCGAGGTTTTGTCCTATGGCATGTAATTTGCTCCTGGGAGATATGGACAGGATGAAAAAGGCCTTAGATGCTTCAGCCAGGTTTTGCCATGACCACATGTAATTTGCTCCTGGGAGATCTGGACAAGATGAAAAAGACCTCAGATGCTTCAGCCAGGTTTTGTGGTGAGATCCCATGTAATGTGCTCCTGGGAGATCCGACAGGTAGAGCCGTGTGCTCATAACAGCCTGGGATGCTTCAACCAGGTTTTGTGATGGGTCACATGTAATGTGCTCCTGGGAGATCCTACAGGTAGAGCTTTGTGCTCGTAATAGCCTGGGATGCTGCAGCCAGGTTTTGTGACGCACGTAACAAGTCCGTAGGATTCCACAGTATGGCCAGTCATGATGAAGACCTGCATGTGGTGGGCCTACATCTAGTATGAAAGAGGACTGGCTCTGTAGAACTTCCTATGACGAGTAGAGTCAGAGATTGGTTGAGATAGCAGCAGCAGTGACGATGACGATGACGATGCATCTATGACGATGATCCAGAGAAGAAGACTTGTCTAGCAGATTTGTGTCGAGAAATACCTTCCTAGTTAAGAGGGAGTGTTGATGTATATGTAACTTTGGAATGTATTTCATCTGTGTATTTTATATATATTCATTTTACCCTTATAAGAGATGTGTTATTCCTCTATAAGGAAGTGTCGTCATGTGGATTGACAAGTGTCGCAAGTGTGTGTACTTGCTGAAGGGTTATTAGACCACCATGTGGGGTCGACCCTGAATTATATATAATATAATGTGGATGTATCTAGATAGACAAGTCGGCCCCATAAGTTCACTGGGCAAAAAGGTTAGTATAAATAGAGATCGGAGATCTCTATTTTACTCACTCAGAAAAGTAACTCACTCTAACTCTCAGAAGTGGCGCACTAGTGAGGAAGAGGAGGATCATCTGCTAGGAGACTATCTCAGTGTTATTTGGTTGTATTTTTGTTGAGCCATTGCTCTCTCTATCTCTGAGGAAGTTGTGGGGTTTTTCACCTTAGGGTTTTCCCCACGGAAACTCTGTGTCTCTTGTCTCTTATGCTTTTGATTCTTGTGATGCTTGTCATATTGTGATTGTCATGCATTGCTATACTGTATATGTTATTCTCTCAGCAAAGATCCTAGAGTATAATGAATTAATGCTCAAAATTTAATAGAAAATTATGCATATTAGGCCATTAGTGGATCTGTTGATCTTAGGTGGTCGACCAGAGTACACTCTTAGAAAATTGGAGTCCTTGTACAGACTAGTGGAAATATTGACATAGGGTTTTTTTTTTTGTCGACGACCATAGGTAGGATATCTTAAGAGTTTATAGTGGCATTGATATCATAGTAATTGAGTTGGTTGAGAGTGAAAATATTTCCATTTAAGGGAAACATCATGATACAAAATAATTAGGAGGCGAACTCCTTTATAGCATACATATAAATATGCCCCAAGAGGATTTTGTAGTCAAGTTGAGCATCGATTACATCGATATCGATCATGACAATCTTTCCCCCTAGCTCTATGGTTACATTTTGGTACAATCCTCTAGGTTGGAATGGTCTGGCACCCTATGCACAAAGGGTGATAGACAAGGGAACTAGCTCAAGTGATGCTAATCATTTCCAAAAATTAGAGGACATGACACAAGTTGATGTGTGTTCATCAATGATCCACTGATGAATCAGAATGTTCTTTACCGTGATGGGGACTTGAAATTAAATTGAAGAGGGTAGTCACGGTTCATCTTTCTCGAGATCAAAGTTCATAAGGCATGAGTCGAAAGGATTGATGGCACTGAGTGCATTGAGTAATGCCATGCATTGGGTTGGGAAGGGATGTAGCACCTCTATTGTGGACATGGTTGCAGGGGACTAAGCCAAGTCATCCACAATATTGTAATTATGGGCGGCTTTCATTAGGGTGTTATTAGGTGTGCGCTAAAGTGGGACTTTGGGAATTCGAAATATTTTTTCAGCACTTGAGAGTGGTATTTGTAAAGGCCCCCCCGAGGGGAGAGGGATGTCTTCCACTTGGGGAGATTTGGGCCTATCATAACCTTTGGCTCGAGCCAGCGTATATATATTTTGGAAAGAGACATCACCAGAGGGGTAGGAATATTATTGTTGTGTAATGACCCCTTGATTGGTGAAGGGTTGTTATAATATAGCGGTTTTGGGTTGTAGAGGATTCGGGGCCTGATGGGAATTTATCACAGTATTCTTCTTGGCTTCCACTAACTATTGGAAATCAGGGATAAGAGGGAAGTGATGGGTGTAATGATCATGGTATTTGCAAATGGATCAAGAGTAATTGGTACTCAGGTTGGTGTTCTTCCCTTTCCTAGGGGTATTTTTTTTCCCCGCATTTTGCTGGGAGGATGGTTTCCCCCTTGCCCCTGTTGCTAATTTTTATTATTCTTTCCTTTTTTCTTCCCCTGATTTTGAGGATTCTAGGGATTTGCAGTGTTCAACTAATCAAACTCTTGATCTTGTTGTACGAAAAAAGGATGAACAAGGTTGAACCCCATATGAGGTGTGAGGGTCTGACCAGTCAATCATGGAAATGGATAATAAGGGTTATATCTCAGTGGTGTGTTAAAGGTAGTTTGTTCTCCATAATATGTGGGCATAGAAACAAGTTGTTCTATTTTTGGTGTAGGAACTGATGCTACCTTTCTAATGTTCAGATAAGTAGGAATATAGAGTCCATACTGTAATTGACCAACTAGTGGAGTTTGTATAGGAGGAGGGGTTAATGACACAGGTGGCATGGGTGGGTATTGTGGGACCATATTAAATGGCACTCTGGTAGTAGGAGGAACCTTTTCTAGATGGGAAATGGACCCAATAATCCCATCCACTGAGTGTGATGAGCCCACGGGTGTAGGATCCAATGACTAGTGTCTAGGGGCATCGAGGAGTATAGTGTAAAGGTAGTCGAATTATGCATATATCAGATCAAAATGTTGGGATTTTTGAATAGCCTCTTCCTCACTTTGTGGCATGGAGGATTCTACATCTTTTTCAATGCCTAGTTGGAGTAATTTGATGAACCAATCAATAAAGAATGGTGGCTGTATTTCAATTTTACATAATGTTCGACATCTACTCCACTCATGGATATGGTCCGCGATGTGGGTAGATGTGTTTTGTTGAAACTCTATCATAATTTCAACACCAAGGTGAGAAATGTGGTGGCCAATTTCACAAAGGTGGAATGGGACGATCTCATTAGGTTCACGTACCATTTGGATGATGTTCCAGTGAGGGTGAACTGAAAGAGGTGAAGCCTCATTGAATCTTCCACTATGCTATTGGAGGAACATCATATGTGGAAGGACATGACATGGTTGGTGGGATCATCCCCTTGCTTCCATTATAATTTAGGAATGTCGGAGGGAATTTTATATGGCATAGGTGTCCATGTTGGATCATGTGCAATAGGCTCATTGATAAGTTTGGTCAAATCTAGGAGATTCAGGCTAGAAATGAAAGGTAGGCTAGGAGTATTTGTTCCTTCCATTGTATGTTGTGTGTGGTTTCCATAAGTGGGAGACCGAGGTGGTGTTGAAAGTAACAAATTACCTCCTATGAGAGAGGATGGATCAAAGTGGTCCAAAAAATATCCAAGAGGAGAAGCAAAAGGGTAATATATTCCAATAGGAGGGGGGGTGGATGTGTCTATATTCTCTCCAAGGGGAGAAAATGAAGGTGCACCTCTTCCAGCGGTGGAGGACGTAGAAGTATTAACACTCTCTCTGAGAGGAGAAAATGAACCAAGCAAGGAGCAACATCACGTAGATGATCTTATTAATGTGTCCTGGGAGTGGCCCTAGCTAGAGTGTCTTCCACATCAACCACGGGGAGATGGTGTAAAAAAACCCCTCAACAGAGAGGATAGGCCTTGCAATCTTCAGGATTTCCTTAGGGGGTTGTTTTGTTCCTCTATGATGAAGGATTTGTGTTAGATGAGAGTGATGGTGGAATTAAACTCAATTGAACAAATGAAAAAATATGTCAACCAGAATAGATGCAATATGGTGCAATAAGTGAATGATATCTTCAAATACAGTTTAATGCAAGAGTTCCCACATGAAGTTTCTTTTTAATTACGATTTAGTGAACTTGTATTTAACAAAGAAAGTAAGTGTAAATTCCCTAAAAATACCTAACACCCTTCCTCTCAAATGTAACTAGGCCTTCTAAAAGCACAACTGGTGGTGATGATGGGATCCACGCACCAATTGACTACTAAAGGTAACAAATAGCACATTCTACCGGTGATGGGGACAATGTTTCAATCAAGATGACATGGAAATAACTCCGAATGATAATAGATTACTTAAGGAGTTAGTTGCACCCACAATTGATCCTTAGTGGTGTCCTAATTTTGGCCAATAAGATACCTTGCGTCAATTGTGGATCATTGGTTTTCCCGACACGGTATAATGTTTTCTTCCTACAATACATTGAGTGACTCGTAGGGGAGAGCACAGAGACTATACCTCGGACGTCACCTCCTTGTTCATGGTGCACTTCTGATTTTGGTTTTCTTTGAACACTTGCTTATAGCAGGATTTTGATAGTACGCTATATGTCAAAAATGCTATGATTAAAAATATTGCTAGTGAAAATAGATTGGTGGGAATTAATGGATGCCTAGCCCAATCAATCCTACCTAACTAAAATGTTGTTTTGTTACCTCCTGTGGAATATTTCAGTTGATTGGAAATTTACAGAGTTTATTTTAAGGGGCTTGACTTCACTTATGGAGTGTAAGTGAGGTATTTCACAGTTCCCTTCCTTTATGATTCAGCAAGTTCACAAGAAGTGTAAGGTGAAGATCATAATTGGAGTGAAAAAATATTTAGGTCCCTTAGTGTGTGCTAGTGATGAAAAAACATGTGAGGTAATCAAATTGATTGTTGCAAAATAAATAGAAGAGTATAAAGTAAATGCAAATGGAGATCAAATTTAACTCTAAAATATGCTTAAAGAATGCTTTGCAAACAAAGTGTTAATGAAGTAAAAGTATTCAATGGAGGTATTTCACACTTCTCACGCCTTTTTGATTAACCAAGTTCACAAGAAGTGCAAGGTGAAGAGAATACTTGGGGAGAAAATATTCTTTGGGTCCTTTCTTGTGTGCCAAAATTGGATTCTAAACTAGCTTTGATCCTAAAAACATGCCAAGTAACCATAAACAAAATGTGTCTTGAATATTAGTGTCAACAATGAGGTATGTTGAAAGCCTCAAGGTTGGTTACTATTAGAGGAAATTTCAATTTAAAATGGGCCTTCCAAAAATAATACAAATTCCATGTCATCATGTATTAGCCAATCAAAATGCTTTAAAATTCAAAAAGGGAGCACCTAAAAAAATTGGAGGAAAAAAAATAAAAACTACTTTTTTGGATCGTATTTTCAACTTATCTCCTTGTAGGTTTACTCAAATTTCAAGCGAGAAGACTCGTTGGATGCATAATTAAATTATGAATCCAACGAGTACCCATGTTTCATACTTATAACAACATCCACATGATAAAAAATAAAAATACAATAAAAAAGTGTTTTCTCTCACTAGAAATGTTTTTTAATGTATTTTCAATTTTTCATGGTGTGGATGTTTTTAAAAGTATGCAACATGGGTACGCGTTGGATGCATAGTTTAATTATGCATCCAATGAGTCCCCCCGCTTAAAATTTGAGTAAACCTACAAGGAAATAAATTGAAAATACAATCCAAAAAAGTAGTTTTTTACTATCTCTCTAGTATTATTTTATTATTTTCTTATTATTTTCCTTAGGAGGCCCATTTTTTAGCCAAATTTCCTCTAATCGGCCTAAGTAATTTTTGAGAGATATGGACTCTTTACTCCATAATATTAGTCTAAGTGGGTTAATTACTATAGAATTAATGAAAACTATTGCAAGTTAGATTATTCTAGTTCATTAGTGAGTAGCCATTGGGGCTGTAACATTATTGCATGCAGATAAAAATCAAATCGAATGGTTGTAGAGTGGGAAAAGAACACTCTGTCACATGATAGCATGGGATAATTACAAGCAAACCCATGGTAGCGTGAGTAGAACACAAAAAACATGCACGACTAGAAAGAAGAGTACCGCACGTGTAGTGAAATGCTTATTTGCGCGGGTAGCATGACTGTCGAAGGCGTTTCCATACATGTAGTGCAACCGAGACACTAGGATCTGTGATACTGTGTAAACACTTAGTGTGGACGACAGAGGGCCAAATATAGAGTGGGAGGTGGTAAAAATGATCTCTTGCAAATGAAAAACACCTAGAATTAATCACTCATCATAAAGCAACCTAGTTTAAAAGAAATAAACAAAAATAAGTGGAGACTCCATTAGAATTGTTGTGGAAAAAATTGCACAATGGTGAATCCTTCCACTTGGTAAGGGGATAATCCTTGTAGGTTGTAGTGAGGACTCATTCCTTGAATCCACTTGGGGTAGTGTAAGTTCTCCAAATGATCCTACAAGTGGTTGTTAGTGAAATTTAAATAAAACAAAGAAAACAAAACAAAATATAACAAAGACAATGGGGGAAGAATGCAACCTCAAACAACCAAGTGTATGCAAAACCACTTTGTACTTCCAAATGGTTAAGCATGTACAACACTTAGGAGGTGTAGGCTTCAAGGGAATCCAACAATATCCCTTACGGAGGTCCTTATTGTCCAAACTAAATGATAAGTGGGTTGAGAGAACAATGGAGAGAAACTCTTGGTCCTTGGAGGAAGGAGATAAGCGAGCTTTGGAATGCTTTCAAAGGTGGGAAGAGGTGATATATTAAGGATATTTAACACAAATCTAGTAGCATAAATTTGCTCTTTTTTTATCCCTACAAGATGCATTCCCATGGATTATTTTTATAGGACAAGAGGCATAAAAGAATCAACTAGCTCCAAGTATGAATTCCATCACCTCATGAAGAGGGTCCAAGTATAGTACAAGAGGGTCTGTTTAATGCCACAATGAGTGTAAGGATCCCAAATTCGAATTGTGGAAGTAATGGGCCATTGATTAGCCTTTAATTGTGCCACTGGTGGGTGAGATTTGATAGTTGCATGCATATCGAAGAAATTTCTATGAGATGGTTGTGTAGGTTCTAAACTGGTAACATGTGCTATATCGTAGGTTAATAAGGGTTTAACAACGCGAGCTATCGTTTGAGTGTTCTTGGGAACTTTCGAACTCATGTCTCCTTCTAGATTTGTTGAGGATTCCTTTGGTGAGCTACATTCTATATGTTGATGATGCCTTACTGCAAGAATCCCCAAAATGTTGCATGTGTGTGATATTTAGGTGTTAACAAGGAGAAAAACTTGTAGATCTGGAGTATGAAGAGACAGTGTAAGGGAATTATTCAAATGAAACCTAATTTGGTACACATTAATGGATAGTAGAAAACGTAATATTGGGTTCTTCATGACCTACATATTAAGGAATATTCGCTTTCATACAACCAGGATCAACTATCCTCATACCATCTAGAATAAGTTGAAGTCACTATTCAACAAAGTTAATGAAAGTCAAGTAATATAGATAGAGAAAGAATTGATATCTATGGACTCCCATTCCTTTGAAAGTATTGATTACTATTTAGCTTGCATCAAGGATCTATAGTTGAAATTAGGAAAATGTGGTAAGTATTTTCTGAAGAAGAATGGATAGCTCATTGAACTGATCCTCATGAATTTGAGGACACCTTATGATGTCTTATACTCCACCTTTCACGCTAGTTGGAAGTAATGGGCCATTGATTAGCAAAGTATATTTTCACCTTCATTTATGCTTTGTCTATATTTGCATGCACATATTTATTGATGAATAAGAGTTGTGTCATTGAAATATTCAAGGAATTTAGGGCATTGACTAAGAAGCAATGTGGCTGACCCATCAAATTTTTAAGATCATACAATGGTGGTTACTATGTGATTAAAAAATGTAAAGAATATCTCTTGAAAAATTGAATTTCTTTCCAGAGATCTATTCATCACACCCATGAGTAGATTGGAGTCACAAAGAGGAATAATTGGCTTTGGTAGAAATTTCCCAGTGCCTAATGTAGACCAACTATCTTTGACAAAATTATGCGAAGAATTTGTTTACTACTCAAACTATCTTTCGAAACTTGTTCCAACTAGAGATATTAGTGATGTGACTCCATTTGGGAAGTGGAATGGAATGAAATCCTCTATCATACACGTGGGAACCTTTAGATGTGTTTTTTGGAAACATATCAGTAATAACTGCATAAAGAAATTGGATGCAAAAATTTATGCTTGCATCATGATGGGTTATTCTGAAGAATCAAAATCCTATTGACTATTTGACTCTTTCAAACAACAAATCATATTGAGGATATATGTGTTTTTTTATGAGAATATTTTAGGTAGTAAGTTGTTGGATTCCTCTTCTAGTCTATTGCACAATGATCCCTTTTATATTCTTTAATATTTTGGATCAACTCTACCCTTCTATGGAATTTCAACTGGACTTCTTAATTCTACTCATTATTCTACTAGTATACGGTATATCATGACTGAAGACATCGATGCACTAACTCAAAATCAACTAACAATCATCGACCTAAATTGCCATTGACTTGTTTACCTCAATGGGATGCTAAAATAATTGAGGTTGTGGGACTGGATGCTGGAGATGCTAATATTGGTCAGTTGACATGTAGTCAGAAAAAAAATGGAAGTGTTTCATTGATGGCATGTGTTCTTGAAACCTATGTTCTTGACACATATGTTGATGTTGAAGGAGTTCCTGATTGGGAAAATGTTGTGGCTGCTGAAATTGATTCTTTGAAGAAGAGTCAGACTTGGGAACTTGTTCCTCGACTGTAAGGAAAGAATTTTTTGAAGTGCCAATGGGTCATTAGGACCAAGTTTACTTCTAATGGTGGTTTTGAATTCCAGAAGGATCATTTGGTCACCCAGGGATTCTCTTATCAAGAAGGCATCGACTGCATTAAAATTTTTTCTCCTGTTACAAATATTAACTGTACATGACTAATCCTTTCCCTTGTTGCTTGTTTTAGATGGGAACTTCATCAAATGTACATTAAAAGTTCCTTTTGTCATGTATATTTGGATAAATAAATTTATATGGAACAACCTCCTCATTTTGTGGTAGATTCTAGTATTGTTTGTCAACTCAATAAGTCATCGTATGGTTTGAAATAATCACCTCCTCCTTGGTATTAGAAAATTGATCAATTCTTTGTCAATCTCGGCTTCAAACGTTGAGAATTTTATTACAACATATATGTACTACATTTTCATGCAACCATGGTGATACTTTGATTGTGGCATTGAACATGTTGATGATTTAGTCATAACAAAAAATAATGTTAATCATATTTCGGGTTTGAAGAAACAACTTGCAGATTCCTTTGAAATGTCTAATGTTGGTCTATTGCATTTATTTCTAGGAATTCCAATTTTGAAAATGGATGATGGTATCTTTCTTTTTCAACCAAACTATGCTTTGAATATTTTGAAATGATTCACTATGGATGGCTGCAAGTCTTGTGCAACACCTTATCAATCTAGCGTAAATTTGTCGAATGAATGCAACTCTCCATAAGATGACGCAACTCTTTAGTGACAATTGATCGGTAGCCTAATTTAAGTAACTTAGAGTCAATATGATCTCTCATTTGCTGTTAGTGTAGTCTCTCGGTTCATTCAAGATCCTTTATAAATACACTAGGAAGCTACAAAGAGAATTGTTCTCTATAACAAAGGATCTTATCAATATTGTATTAAGTATTGTCAATGTACAGAACCAATAGTTGGGTTTACTGATTACAATTAGGGTGGTGACATTGAAGACAATAATGTCACTTGTCGCTATGTGTTTCAACTGAGTTATAGACCCTTGGTCTTGTCTTCTAAGAAACAAAAGGTAGTTTGTCTTTCAACTACAAAAGCATTGTATCATGGTGTTGTCAATGCATGTACAGATGAAGTTGGGATTCATCAACTTCTAGAAGATATTGGTTTTCCTTTTGAGGCCTCAACTGTCATCCACTGTGACAATTAAAGTAATATATAGTTTGTTTATAATCCTTTTATTAATAGCAAGATGAACCACGTTGAAATTCATGTTCATTATTTGAGGCAATTGGTACGGGAAAATGTTGTCTCACTTGTTTATTGTATAATAAATTATCAGATTGTTGATATATTTACAAATCCTTAACCAAAATCTAAGTTTGTGAAACTTCACGCTATTCTTGGGCTTCATGAAGCGGAAATTATGGGGGGGTGTCCAAAAAACATAATTACATCTCCCAAATATTCAGAGCATTGGGATGATGGGGAGTGTTGGAACCTAAGGTTATGTAGGTTCATCACAGCTCTAGATCTTCTGGAGATAGTGAGTTGATAAAAAACAATCAACTAGAAAAGTAGTCAATGGGTGGATTGACTAGGAGACACGAAGGCATGACTCAATGGTCAATGAGGCTATGGTTGACTCAAATACAACATCCAACTAAACTATGAGATATTGCAAATTTTGTGGAAATGGTTAGAATCAATGACCCCTATTTGTGGACCAGATTTTCCTCACTTCAAGGAAGTTGGTTACATCTAGAGACTATAAAAGAATGACCCTATGGGTTGTGTCGAGAATTATTTTGATATGTACGAATCATTTATCAAGTATGCATTCTGATGTTCTGGTCACAATGCAATGTGCTTAAGTTATCTAATTATGAATTTAGACACTACCTCTGCTCTTATAATAATGTTCCCTTAGGATATTTTATTTTTTGTTCTATAGATAATATGAAGAGGTTCCCGTACATCCAATGCATTCTATTACTCCTCAACTTAAATATTTTTAGAAAAAATATCATACTGAAGTTGAAAAATAAATAAATTCTTATATAGTTGATATTAAAGACCAATACTCATTCATTCAACCACAACTATTTTCTCAAAACTTCAGTTTATGCATTGCTTCATTTGACTTATCCTCCACAAAGACCTCTATAGATTCCTTCATCACCCACCCAGTAAACTAACGCATCCCAGATACAAGTCTGAGTTACTCTCTAATCCAAAAGAAAACATGGCACACACACACACACACACACACTCTAATGGTGAAAAACTGCTTCAGGCACCACCAAACCATGGAATGCTTGAAAACTACTCTTAGGAAGGAATTAATCAGAAAATAAATAAATAAATTATAATTGTAAAAACCTATGGGTGCAATTGGGAAAATATTGTTTGAAAACAAACTTGCTCATAGATACGGTTTGTAAAAAGTAATAAATAAATAAATCAAATGAAATGAAAATAAAATCCCATTTCCAATATTCAGGAGCTCTTTGAAAAAAATATTTCCAAGGTTTTCTATTATCACTCGATAAAAAGGAGGCTATTGTAGATCTCAGTTTATAGCTCCTCATCTACAAGCTACACAAACCATAATGATCTTTTTAGCAGTATTTTTTTCACCATTATGGACTATCTCGATTTTCCTACTTCTCATGATGCCATCTACCTACTATAGATGTCATAACATTCTTATGTAAGTGCATATACGCTTCTTATTTCTCATTTTTTTCATATCCATTAAATTATATAGGTTTGTATTTGGAAAGAGGCCTAAGCCTACTCTAGTTTTCTGGTTTCTAAACTACTTCCTTACAATTTTTCATTTTTCTAAGGACAAAAAAATCCTTCATTTGGGGGTGGGCCATTGACCATGGATTTACCTATCATCACCCTTGTTCCATATGGACCTAAATAATTATAAATATACTAATTCAAATCCTTCACCACTCCATTTGAACCATGTCATCAGTGATGATTTCTACTTCCATAGTTGAAATCATGGTAACATTATAGGAACTTGCCAAATACCAAGAAATAATTATTTTTCAAACCTTGCGGTATCAAATGATCTGTTGATTAAGGTTGGTCCTTAAATCAGGAAAACACAATGTTGCAGATCTACAAAATCTGTTTAAAAAATGAGAGGGACATGTTTTCCCTCAAGAACCTACAGCCAAATATTTTTTTGTAGAAGAAGACCCTCCAAAAGGAAACACTTGCTAATGGCATTTTCAACACAATATATTTCTTTCTTATCTAAACTGGGGTATCTTCAGCCTACTATTGGAACATTTTTTTTTTAGATTTAGAGTTCTTTGAATTATGTTCATCAAATATTGTTGGTTACCTATTTATTTTTGTGCTTTCCTTGGGGATGACCCAGGTTCTGCAAGGTTCTTCATCTAGTCTTTAGTCCAAAAAAATCCCCTTCACTGGCCCTTTTGGCATCAACCTGGAAGCAAGCTAAAGTCTCACCCAAAGCGAAGATGGGTGGTTATAGAATTAGGTTTCTGTAACCTAGTGACATGTGGTTATGTTATGTGAATGATGTGCGCAGCTTACTAACATCTACTTTGCAGATCATGACCAACATGTATTTGTGCACTTCGCAGATCTCAACAACCTACCAGTATCTACAGACTTCGAATATCTCGACAACCTATAGGCTTCCCTGGATAGTTGTTACTTTTCTTCTATGACTACACATTTACCATACTTAACATAACTTCACAATGTTCATACATGCATGATCCACTACTTAACATATTATTCTCATCCACATTCATATGAAAACACATATACAAGCATAAAAATTCATGAACATTCAATATAATAGAGATTCAAACACATAAAACAAGTATTTACGTGGTTCACCTACCATATGGGAGCTACGACCATGGGAACTGTTCTTATATTTCTTGGAAGGGGTTAATAGTTCCAGTCTGTGCACTCAACTGCAGACTCTTTTCTACTATAGATCTCTGCTCACATAGCTGCACAATCTTTTTCCTTTCTTAGATCTCTCTCATCATAGATATAACATCTAACATCATTTTAATAAGATCTAACCCTTCCTTATACAAAATTTACCTTTATATAGATTGTGCTCGAATGTCACATCTTTACAGTAACTATGGGCCAACACCCATATTATCCTTAAACCCAAAATGACGCGGTTCTCCTATTGACCATGCATTGTCTTTACCTCGCTAGAGCTCTATTGTCCTTTTGCACCACTCCCTCTGGCTCTGACACTTCTCTAACAGTCACAGTTCTGACCGCGTGGCTCTGACGCTATAGTGGCGCATCCTTTGCATCGTCCTTTCTCTTTACTCATCGCTTCTGTAGATGAAAATCCATCGGTTTATTCATAACTTCTCCAACTTCGTTGACCATACTTATGTTAAATTTTCAGAATTTACATCAATCTGATCTAGGATCTTAACTGAGAGAACAACATGTATAGAAAATCTACAGCATATCAATCATGGACACAATAATGCAAGCACACAGGAGACACAGAGTTTACTTGGGGAAAACCATAAAGGTGAAAAACCTCAATAACTTCCTCAGACATAGATAGACCAATGATACAACTAGAATACAAGAGATAGTCTTCTCCTAGTAGCAGAGCCTCCTCCTCCACAAGTGCGCCACTCTCCCAAGTGTGAGTGATAGAATATAATGTGTAAATGAGAGAGAGACACTCTCTATTTATTCACTAACTTGAATTACTCTTTACTCAACTAGGTCGGCCTCAACTTAACCACTTAACATAATGCTGACTGGGCCGACCCCCACTAGGGTGGTCTAATAACCCTTTGACCCACATGGCCGACCCCCAATAGGGTGGTCTAATAACCCTTTGACCCACATGACTTATACAGGGCCGACCCCAACAAGGTGGTCTAATAACCCATCAAGTATCAGTTACGACACTTACAATATAAATGATGACACTTCCGTATAGAGGAATAATAACATCTCTATAGGAATACAATATACATATATGTGAAATACATTTCAAAGTTACATATACATCAACACTCCCTCTTAACTAGGATGGTATTTCTCGACACAGGTCTTCTAGCACAAGTCTTCTTCTCTGGATCATCGTCACTGGATAATCGTCATCGAGACATCATCATCGTCACTGCTGCTGCTATCTCAATCAATCTCTAAATCTACTCATCATAGGAAGTTCTATAGAGCCAGTCCTTTTTCATACTAGATGTAAGCCCACCACCTACACGTCTTCGTCATCACTAGCCATACTGTTGAATCCTTAGGACTTATTATGTGCGTCACAAAACCTCGAAAGAGCATCCCAGGCTGTTACGAGCACACGGCTCTACCTATAGGATCTCCCAGGGCCATATTATATGTTACCTCACCACAAAACCTCGCAAGAGCATCCCAGGCTGTTACGAGCACACAACTCTACCTATAGGATCTCCCAGGGACAGATTATATGTGGTCACCACAAAACCTCGCAAGAGCATCCCAGGCTGTTACGAGCACACAGCTCTACCTATACGATCTCCCAGGGACAGATTATATGTGGTCATGGCAAAGCCTCACAAGAGCACCCCAGGACTTATTACGGGCACACATCCCAACCTATCGGATCTCCCAGGGACATATTATATGCCATAGGACAAAACCTCAAAAGAGCATCTGCCAGATATCTTAGGGCCAGATTATATGCCATAGGAAAAACCTCGAAAGACTATCTGCAGATCTCCCAGGGCCAAATTATATGTCCTCCCAAAGCAAAACCTCAAAAGAGCATTTGCTAGATATCTGAGGGCCAGATTACATGCCATAGGCAAAACCTCAAAAGACTATCTGCAAATCTCCTAGGGACAAATTATATGCTCATCTCCACAACCTGATCCACGACCATAGAGTATCAACATGATACTCACCATACATCATCCTGATGTACACATGATCATCCTGATCATCATCACTGCAACATCCTGCTGCATGTCATCTGGAGCAACATCCTGAAGCTCGTCATCCATGATCATCCTGATCATACAATGCTTCTACTTGATGCATACCAAGTATCTACCTAATACATATCATCATACATGATCCACCTGATCATACAGTGTATCCACCTGATACAAATACAAATACATGATACATATCACCATACATGATCCACCTTATCATACAATCTATCCACCTGATACATATACAGATACATGGTCCAAGCATCCAACATGATGCATATACAAAATACATGCAAATGATCAGGGATAATTTTAAGGACCCATACTTATTTAAAAGTGTATAAACCTTGGCGAATCTTACCAATTCTTAAAATGTGAACTATAAAATATTTGGCGATATTTTTCTAAAATTATTTCAATTTCTAAGGATGTTATATAGTTTATATAATAATTTGGCGATTTTTAGAGTGAAAAAAGTTTACCCCATCAAAATTGGGCAAAATGGGGCTTCAAAAAATGCAAATTGGCAAATCTTTTTTTGGAAAAAAACATGGAAAAATAGCCCATGGGCTAAATTTCGCCGCTAAAATTATCCTTGCAAATGATCCAATCGATCATATCCAGCATCCAACATGATGCATACATACATATAAATGATCCAACTGATCATATCCAGCAGCCAACATGATGCGTATATACATATACATATAAATGATCCAACTGATCATATCTAACATCCAACATAATGCGTACATACATATAAATGATCCAACTGATCATACAAAGCAGAAACCAGAACATCATCCTGATGCTCATCATCCAACACTTACATCCATAGCCATGTGAAGGATCCTCCTTCCAACATGCTTGGAATGGCTTCAGCAAATGTGTCCATCACTTCTTCCTCGAAGTGTCATCAATCTGAAGAATGCCAAGCCTCTCCGTGAAGTACTCGAACTTCACCCTGGCTAGTGGCTTCATTAGCACATCTGCAATCTGCTCGTCCATCGCAATGTACACAAGCTTCACAGCTCCTCTCTACACCATATCCATGATATAGTGATATTTGATCTCTTTGTGTTTCGACCTATCATGAAACACTGGGTTCTCAAACAGCTTCACACAACTCTGGTTATCGTAGAAAATACCAGTAGCATCCAATGGGAGATCAAATAACTCAGACAGTAGCTTCCATAGCCATACTGCCTCACAACTAGCTAAACATGCTACAACATACTCTGCCTCAGATGTACTCAGTGCTATGCAGGACAGTTTCGTACTAAACCAAGAGATCACACCTGAACCCATACTAAAGTAGCATCTAGATGTGCTCTTCCTATCTGTAGCACTGCCAGCCCAATCTAAATCAACATAAACCTGCAGGTTAAACTTTTGATTCACATCATATTTGAGCCTATAATCAATTGTACCCTTCAGGTACCTCAGAATATGCTTTACAGCAACTAGGTGAACACTCCTCGGATCTGTCAGGAACTGGCTCAATGTGTTCACCGCTAAGCAAATATCTGGTCTCATGTTCGTTGGGTACATCAAGGACCCAATCATCTGACAATACATAGTGACATCAACCGGTTTAGATGAAGCATCACACAGAAGCTTCAGGTTCAATGCCATAGCCTCGTAGTCCATCATCCCAAACCTCTTCAGGATCTCTACTACATCCTTCCCTTGTCTAAGGAAGATTCCATCTACACTCTGCCACACCTCCATACCTAGAAAGTGGTGCATCATACCCAAGTTCTGCACATAGATGACTCCCTGTCATGTGTCTCAGAACCAAGTGGCTACTCCACATACACTTCTTCTTCAACTACACCATTCAAGAAAGCTGTCTTGAAATCCATCTGGTGTATCTTCTATTTCATCACTTTTATATTTCTCTATGCTGCCATCTGCAGCATGCTTGATCTTGATAGATCCATATGGAAGTCATAACAAACTTCCCTTCAGGTCTTGGGACTACATCCCAAACATTATTCTTCATGATCGACGGATCATGGCATTCTTCCCATATCCTGGGAACTTCAATATCTTCAATAGATAATTTTGTTGCTGAACAAATGTTGTAGTTCTTCTTTTGTAGGTGATGGCATACGATCTTTCCTACACAACAAGTTAAATTGCATGATTAGAAAACATCTCATAGTTTTCAGAAAAAATTCTTACACATAAAGAAATATGTCATACAGTCATGCAATTATCTTATCCAATGCTTCAATACAACATTTATCCATATCCCGTAACTTTCTAGATGCCTTCCAATCTCTACCAGAACATTGTTAAGAGTGTGCAAAACTCCCAACATGTTAGCAAAGAGGTTTCATTCTAGACAAGTAGTAATGGAATGTTGTACAATGCCATAGGCCACTTACCCATGCATATTAGTAGTATACTGTTCATCAATGCAACTATTCTAATATGCATAATACACAACCTAATTCTAGGAACATCAGTATATACATTATTGAACAGTATTATTTAAACAATAAAATATGCAAGTAATGACAATTCAAATACTTATCTTTGTTTGTTTGTTGGGTTGACTCCCTCTCAGTCTTTGCTTCTTTTATGCAACTCCATTCTTATGTGGATTGTGAGAAGTGGTCAACTCCCTCTGAATATCCGCATCCTTGCAGAAACTACTGAAGTGTGCTCCTTTGCTTTCTTTCAAGAACAACTGGAGTGTGCTCCCTCTTGATCTTTGCTTCCTAGATTACCTGTCCTTGAACTTACATCCATCCTTAATCACTATGAATGCTTATTAGTATCATCATTGTGTTATCCTTGAGGTCTCATACATAATCACACATTTATTAGTATAATCTTAATACTATCAAAACACAATAATATTAAACATGTATATTCATGATCATTCATAGATAATAAACATTAGTATTCAAGGTTTCAGGGAAGTCTTCTTTTACTCATACACATTCTTATTTGATCATAGGACTCTTCAGGTTAGTTGAATCATCAATCAAGATAAGAGATATAATATGCATAAAACCCATGATTATTCAAACCTATACCTTCATGATTCTTCTGGTTAATCATATCATCAATTATGGTAAGAAACATAATATGCATACAACCATGATTATTCAAACCTATGACTTCATGAATAATCATTATCATCAAAACAACAGTATAAGCTCCTAACACAAGGTAGGATTCTAGCTTGATATAGGAAAAACATAACTGGATTAGCATGCTAGCTAGTTATGTCTAACATACCCGCATAATGTCTTCTGGTTCTCTTCAGTGACTTGTGCTAGTAACCTGCATGTCTCATAAGTTAACCATTGTAGAACCAAGTTATACATACCTCGAAAGTAGATATTCTATGTGATCCATGACAATGGATGAATCTTTGTCTTCATGTCACCATGAGCATATGTTCTTGAAGTAGAACATGACATGACTTTCTTGGTGTACCTTTTGTGTTAGCAAACAACATAAACCTCATACAACATCACAATGCATTAGTACAATCATAAGTGTCAAAACCTTAATCAATGAATATCTTCTATTAAGGTGATACGACAAGTCCAATAATTAATCAAGATTGTACTGTAATGATATGAAGACAAACATATGATAAACTTATCCATGAAACATACCTGTAAGCCATACCTGTCAAGATTGTTTGTAATCTTCTTATGGAAGGCCTTAGCATCATCTCCCTCTGAGACAAGAACTTCTTCACTTATGCAGGTGACCAATCCATCTTCTTCTAGGATTAACCCAATCTACTTGATTTGCAAGAATTGGTCCTGGAGCTGGATTAGGGTTTGTCAAAGAAACCCCAAAAATTCAAACATTGAATTTCAAACTTTTGAAAGGATAGAAATATGCGCCTTAATGAGCTGATCAAGTTGGTATATTCAGAATTTGAAAACTGCAAAGTTTCACCCCTCGAAATTGCCTTTTAGATTTCCGGATTTACTAGGGAGGAACCTGAATTAGGGTTTGAATTTCCCGGAGCTTCACCCAACCAAAAGATTTGATTCAAAACTTTAAGCTTCGATTTTTCTGAGGAGATTCCAGCTGTGGTCACAGATTTCCAAAATTCCAATTTTTGCAGAAGCC
This sequence comes from Larix kaempferi, assembly GCA_027924585.1. NCBI lineage: Eukaryota > Viridiplantae > Streptophyta > Pinopsida > Pinales > Pinaceae > Larix > Larix kaempferi. Next base: position 26,999,684 of record BSBM01000673.1, read on the forward strand.
CTAATTTTCCATCTTTCCGATCAAAGTCCCGAACTGGGGTTTGATCAAGACCGGCCTTCTGCCCAAACAAAAAAATGATATTGGTCTCTAAATTTCTATTTTGATGAGTATCATCTAGCCGTGGTCTCCAATTACAAAAATTCCAACTTTCTTCGAAGCCCTAAATTCCGGAAGCCATGAATGAAGGTACTAAAAAATAATTTTGTTTTGACATAAATATGTACTTGATTGTTTATGGTTTAACTCCAAACTTTTCAATCCAAAAAGTCTAAAACATTTTCTTGAGATAGCCCAACCTGATATCTTTCCATCCTAATAGGTCTGACCTCAATTGGAGTCTCTAAGAGAGAGTTATTCCAAGTGTCGCAACGTGACCTGTTTATGGGATAATACAGGAGAGAGAATTTGCACGGCGTGCCACGTGTCACTGGTTCAACTTCAAATTTTGAAAATTTTTCTTGAGATATCCTGACCTATTATATTTCCATCTCGATAGATCTGACCTCAATTGGATTCTCTGAGAGAGAGTTATGCCAAGTATCACAATGTGACCTGTTTATGGGATAATACAGGAGAGCAAACTTATACGGTGTGCCATGTGTTACTAGTTGAACTTCCGCCTCTGAAAAATTTTCTTGAGATAGTACCGTCTGTGCACTACCTTTCACTTTTTACGAAATTTCATTTGGATCTTCGTAGCCCAAGTTATGACCTTTTTCCCAAGTTCACCTGATTTTGACTCAGATCTGGAAGAGGAGGAAACCTTGTATTGTACAGATCGTAAATCACAAAGTGCAACGAATTAGAGGTTTTCCTTTGGACACAAGGTACATGGGGATCTGCTCATAAACCTGTAAATGTTTCAGATCTGAAAAAATTGCCAAAATGGATTTAGAGAGAAAGTGCTATGATGACTGGTTTTTGCTATATCAAGCCCTAGCATCGCAAGTGCAACAAGTGTCATACATGCCATACCATGCCTTCTTTTAGGCTAGCTCTGATACCATGTTAGTTTTTGAGAATTTACTTCAATCTGATCTAGGATCTTAACTGAGAGAACAACATGTACAGCAAATCTACAGCATATCAATCATGGACACAATAATGCAATCACACAAGAGACAGAGAGTTTACTTGGGGAAAACCATAAACGTGAAAAAGCCAAATAACTTCCTCAGAGATAGATAGAGCAATGATACAACCAGAATACAAGAGATAGTCTTCTCCTAGCAACAAAGCCTTCTCCTCCACAAGTGTGAGTGATAGAATATAATGTGTAAAATGAGAGAGACACACTCTCTATTTATACACTAACATGACTTGACCTTTACTCAACTAGGTCGGCCTCAACTTAACCACTTAACATAATGCTGACTGGGCCGACCCCCACTAGGGTGGTCTAATAAGCTTTGACCCACATGGATGACCCCCAATAGGGTGGTCTAATAACCCTTTGACCCACATGACTTATATAGGGCCGACCCCAATAAGGTGGTCTAATAACCCATCAAGTATAAGTTACGACACTTACAATATAAATGACGACACTTCCATATAGAGGAATAATAACATCTCTATAGGAATACAATATACATATATGTGAAATACATTCTGAAGTTACATATACATCAACAACTTAGTAATTTACCTTTACTAAGGGGATATATCCTTATCTTCCACTTAGCTGCGCTCCATACCCTGCTCTCGAGAATTGCAGAGCTGTTTCTCCCAAAACTGGTTGATGTTAGGCCTCGCCTAAACTTGTACTTCACCATCAAAACTTTTTCCACTTGGGTTGCACCCAACAGGATCCTAACACTCACTTGTGGCTCGCCCTTGAGCCACTTTCACCTGGGATGCTTCGACTGTACATCCCCTGGGATGTTTGACTTCACAGTGAATTCTTGGATAGTTGTGCTTAGCCTCGCAATTGTTTCCTTAGTTTCTTGCTCAAATTCCTTAATTGTTTCAAGCATCTTCTCTGAGATGGCTTCCTGAAGTTGCTCCTTTACTGTACTCTCTGTTGCATGAAGTTCTTGCAACTTTTTGTCAATCCCCCCAGAAAGAGCCAACGCTTCTTCTTGGATGGGATGTAAGTTCGACGAAGCATCAGCCTCCTTCAATCTTAACGCTTTCAATTACTTATGTAGCTATTTTGTCTATGCAAATTTATGGATCCATTTCCTTGGCGGAAAATCCTTCATATCCGGGTTCAGTGAGTCGAGATCCTTCTTCCTTTCTTGAAATTCGTCTTGAGTATTCTGTAGTTTTGGATCCTCCTATAGCTCAGCCCAAAGTCTGGTGACTTCTTCAAGTAGTTCTTGACATCTCACCACATCTGCGGAGATGTTTTCTGTGGATTCCTTCAACTCTTTGGCTCATGCTTCCTTCTCATCCTGCGGAGTTCCTGGTTGTTGTTAAGATCCTAAATTAGCAATCTTCTCTTTATAGGTGATCTCCATGTCCACCATTTCTACCTTAATATTGTCCATGGCTGCACCAATATTTACTATGGCTTCTTCAACTTCCAGCTCTTCTGGGCATTTTGGGATCTTTCCGCAAACCTCAATGACAACATTTTTCAACTTGTTGTGCTTCTCTTGAGCATATGCAAGCTCATCTATCTTCAGCGCACATTCATTTTGTGGGTCCTTATATATTTATTCTAACTTCTTATTTTGTTTAAACAAAATAATATCCCTATCTCTGATCTCTTCTACAACCTGTAAATATAGATTGTGCAGTTCGTCGATAGGTAGCATTCCTACATTGAGATCCAGGTGTGCAAGCTTCTTCACACTTTCAATGAGTTCATCACATGGGAATATTACATTTATCGGCTCTATTCGGACTAGCCAGGATCTCATTGTTAAAGAAGGTACTTTCCTCTTCCGTTGGCCTGACTCACCCAATCTGCCTTCTGATCTGACTCCTTCACCAAGTCTTGTTGGAATTTCTCTACTCGTGCTACTAGACTCTTAAGTTTTGTAAGGATCTACATCACGCTTGCTTGGACTTCAGCTTTCTTGTTTTCCTTTAATGCAAGTGTCTCTTCGAGATGCGCAGTGACTTGGTTTGTGATGCACTCATAGTCATCATCATGCAACTACGCATCAAGCGGAGGCTTATTTTCTTTATTCTTTTTCTTTTGTGGTCCTGTCGGCATGGTTGTTTCAGGATTCTTTCTTTTCTCTCTTGTTGATAATTCAACAACTTGTTCTTCTTCTTCTTCTTGGTTTGCTTCATTGCCTTGTGCACTTGTTGTGTCATCTTCGTGGTTCTATGCATTTCCAGCTTCGCTTTCACCGGATGTACTGATGACCATTTCTAGTGTATTAACCTTCCATTCCAGTAGCCAGTCTTCCATGATTATTTCGATTTGCTACGCATCTAACTGATATAGACCTTCGAACCATTCTGTTTTTGTCTTCTCTTCTTTTGGCTGAATATATATGAAGTGAAGGTCGGCCTTGAATATCATCTTTCGAATGTACACAGCTGTTACTTCCTTAGTAATATGCGGAGTGCATTGAATCACTTTGCCTAATTGTTCATAGTAAGTGAACAATTGTTCATTATTCAGCCTTTGTTCATCTGGCTTCGCATTTTCCCACATGTTTGCAGACCTTAGTCCTCGAAAATCTCCCATGATGACTGGTACATTCTATTGGTACAGAGGCTCTTTCCATCCTATGAATGCAATTAGAACAAGAAACCAACTATAGTGAAAGGCAGTCCCACTCTCTTGAGTTTTGTGGACATCATCCAAGAACTCATTCAGCAAATAACTGGACCAATTATACAAAATACCATCCTTATCCTTTGCAGCCAAGGAGATTGCAGCAGTCGGCACCTCGGTCGGTTTGCATGTCTCAAAACTTTCCTAGCCAGTAGTTGGACTATAAAAAGTGTATCTTGATCCTTGATTCCAGCTGTGATATATCCATGCCTTCCTTTTAGCAATCTGAATTCTTCCTTCATGCTCTTCGCAAGCTCCTTATATTTCTCTTTTCCTACGAACTCCGTTGCGGGATCAGCACCTCGCTTACTTAGATGCGTGATACGGTATATTATATCATTGTTTATGTCAATCTTGCAGTTTATCCACAAGTATCCTTGATGCGTACATGACATTAGTGTGCGCACAACCGCGGTGAGCTCATGGATTCTATTGAAGTGTGGAATCTGCAACAGATTCAACAATCCGGATGGCACTAACAGTGTAAGCCAATCCTGTGAATGAATAGTGGATTGCTTCATTGCTTCATTATAACTACAACACATATACTAATCAGGATGAAACTAAGGGTACTTCCCTTCCTGCAATAGATCGTGATCCGAGAACTTGCAATCTAGAATTCTGCCTAGCAAATTCTATTTCATGCGGACATGGATCGACATTGGTGGTAATGGAATTTCATACTATGGATTCTTCAAAATCTTGATAGGTGGTGCATCGGTTCTTTGCGGAGGGATATACTCTGGAATAATCCATATGGGTCTCTCATGGTGTGGTTCTTGTGGGCCTAGTTTCAGAATTACTAAGGGCTTCAACCTCTCTTGTTCAATCGCCTGTTGCTTATTCTTTGGCTCTGCTGTGTGGCGCGGTGAACTTCTACATGAGATGCCTTTTCTAGGATGACCTTCTTCACAGGTGTTTTCATGACTCCTTTCAGACCATAATGTCTGAAATTACTCAAAATTTCTTCTAATGTCGACTGCTCAGACATATATTTTTGGGTAACTATTGCTTTCAACTGGTAAATAGTTGGAAATTTACAGGCAGTAAAAATGAAACTTTACGATAAAAACTAGTACATAAACTGTCTTTACTATTTATAGGCGCAACAGCAGTAAGGCACACCCAAAATGGCTAGCTTATCATTAAATTCCATATCCGTTGGCCAAATATTGCATTGATATTGTTTCTTTTCCTTCATTGAATGTGTCATCAACGGACAACTATGCTTTAATTACGGAAATATTTGGTTCCCAAAAGTACTGTATGATGGCTAGTTTCCCTTTACTTCGATAGCGGTCATGTGAAATGTGAGGTTCACTACACATTTCTCATTTTACTTGATAGTGGATATGTGAATTGTGAGGTTCACTGCGCATTTCTCTTTTCTGGACATTAACTTCACAGCATGAGTCCTCTCTTTTACTTCACAACTTAGCTTTCTATGTGTTCTTCGCAGCACAACTTCCATTTTTGTGAGAACTTCGTATTTTACCCAAAACTGTGTGCACACTCTTTATTGTTTAATTTTTAGTGTCCAATTTCAACTGCACTTGACACATAAAAATTTTCTTGCGTTGCTTAACTGATATCTAAAAGAGTAGTACTATCCTTGTAAGGTTTTAGTCTATTCCCATTAACAATTCCTTTCAAATTTTCTCCCAATAGTGTGGCTAATTGAACTGCGCCACCACTAGTGACATGCTTAACAATATAAGGTTCTAGCCAATGCATTTTGAATTTTCCAGGAAATTTCATAAATTTTCTATCATAGAGGAGGACAAGGTCTCCTACCTGGAAAAACTTGTGTTTGATGTGTCTATCATGCCATTCTTTTTTTCTATCTTTCTGCACTTGTTGGTGAAAACATGCAATGAAATGATCTTCCTCCAATCCAGCTAAGTGTAGTAGTATTTATTGCATTGTCTGATCATCTACCATATCTGTAAATGCTGCAATCCTCAAACTTGGTACTATGTATTCCATGGGCATGACAACTTCCTATCCATATGGTAATCTGAAAGGTGTATGACCCATCAACTTATTACAAGTTGTTCTATATGCCCATAATATTGCTGATATTCTTAGATCCCAATCATCCTTGTTTGTGTTGCATACTTGGGTCAATGCATTCTCAAAGACTTTGTTAAAAGATTCTATAGTTCCATTAGCTTGTGGATGATATGGTGTGCTCTTTTGATGGTAGATATGAAATTATTTTGTTAATGGTGCAATAGTTCTATTCATGAGATGGGTTCTTTGATTACTCATTAAAATATTTTGACAACCAAATCTTGTCAAAATATTCTCTAAGATTAACTGCGCAGCAGTAATTGCGCTACAGTGCTTCACTGGTTTTGCTTCTTCCCATCTCGTTAAATAATCTGTAGCTGTGATGAAATACCTTGAGTCAGTTGGCTTCCCTGGTGGATTAATAGGTCCCACAAAGTCAATAGCCCATTTATCAAAGGCTTGAAGTGTCAGTTGTGGCATCAACATCATTTCATATCGACGAGATGGATTTTTTTTCCTTTGGCATACATCACACTTCCGACAATGTTCTTTTGAGTCTTTGTGTATTGTTGGCCACCATAGTCCTGATCTCAAAATTTTCTACGCAGTATCTCTTGCTACGTAGTGTCCTCCATATACACTTGAATGTGCTTCTGCTAGTATGCTAGGTATTTTGTGTTCTAGCACGCATCTTCGTGATACTTCATCTGGTCCTAACTTATACAATTGTCCAACAATTATGGTAAAGTCAGTTGCTCTTACCACTAATTTTTTCTTCTGCTGCGTATTAAAATATGTAGGCACTAATCTTGTAGTCATATATTTTATGTTATCTCTGAAGTAGTCATCTGCTATATGGATAGAAAACAACTGTGCATATGGTATACTATCCTCCAGATTACTCAGTTGTTCGCTTAACTCAATGAGTGACAGATGGTCAAGTCCTGTGTTCAATCTTCCTAGTTTCACTATGATTTCAAATTCATATTCCTAAAATAGTAACAACCATCTGCATATTGTTCCCCCTAACACTGTTTTATTGACCAACTACTTCAAAGTTGAATCGTCAGTAAACATGCAGAAATGTGAACCTAGCAGATAGTGTCTAAACTTATGCAATGCGTATACCATAGCTAAGCCTTCCCTTTCTGTCGTGGTATAGTTATTTTCTGTTGAAGAGAGATTTTTGCTTGAGAATGCAATGGGATGATCGATACCTTCCTCACCTGGTTGAGCTATTACAATGCCATGTGCTATAGATGAAACATCTACGGGCACATGAAATGCTTTATTCCAGTCCGGAAAGACTAGAATAGGCATTGTGACCATTTTCTCTTTCAGTGTGTCTAATCCTCTTTGGCAATCTTCAGTCCAATTGTACTTCACATCTTTCTTCAACAATTTATCCATAGGTGCAGTGATCTGCACATATCCTTTGATTAACTTTCTATAGTCTTCTGTATATCCCAATGTAATTCATAACTGTTTCACGGAGTTAGGTGCTGGAATATTACAATGAATGCGATCTTTTTTGGGTCGACCATCAATCCTTGCTTACATATTATGTGTCCCAATAGAATACCATATGGAACACAAAAGACACTATTCTTCAAATTCAAGGAAATATGGTATTGTCTACACTTTGCTAACATCATTCTTAAGTTCGCATAATGGTTCTTCAGTAGACCAAACACTATCCAATCATCAAAATAGAATTCTAAGAACTTATGAATATAACCCTTAAATGCAGCTACAACAACTCTTGAAAAGATAGCAGGTGCATTCTTCAATCCAAATGGCATAACAGTGTATTGATATGATCCCCATTCAATAGAAAATGTGGTCTTATGTCTATCTTCTATAGCAATTCTAATCTGATGATATCCATAAAATCAATCAGTGAAAGAGTATGCTTCATTTCCTCCAACATTATCTAGCACTTCGTCTATGAATGAAGTAGTAAATGGGTCATGCAAAGATGCATCGTTCAATTTTTTGAGGTCCACACAGATTTTGATTTCACCTTTACATTTTGTATCATGAATTACCATATGACTTATCCATTCTGATTCCTCTACTAGTTCAATAATTCCTGCATCAAGCATGTTATCAATTTATGCTTTAACCATTTTCTTTATATCGGGTATTCAATCTGTAAGGTCTTTTCTTAATAGGCTTCGCTTCAGGATTGAGAGGTATTTTCATAACTCCCAACTCACCTAAAATGCCTTTCATTTCAAAAAACTTGGTATGAAATAAATCCTTATATTTGCGCAGTAGGTCTTCAATCTGTCCTACTGTTTCTTCATCCTGGTAATCCCCAATAGAAGCAAACTTTGGTTCATTCTCAGTACCAATGTTGATCTTACTGGTCTTCATAGGACTACTTAGTTCTACAATGTCTAAAGCAGGCCCCTCAACATCGCGTTCTCCTTCTGAATCATATATATTTACATTGCGAGGATCTTCATCTTCATCTTCATCTAATGCGAAGTTATAACATTCAAGGGCATCCTCAAACTATATAGTCCACTCTGGTTGTTTATATATGGGTAGCGGGGTATCATTGAATATCTTCTTTTTAATGACCTACAGAGTCTCACTGATACTAGAACAGTCATCCTCAAATATGAAAGTGGATTTAAAGTCAGTTATAAGTATGTGTCAGTCTATTGTGCCTCTGTGAAATTCTTCTTTTGTATACCAATTCTTTGGTATTTGATCCAATGTGTGTATAAACATGTGAACCCATTCTTTATTAGGAGTATGTATCCAATCTTTCAAACAAATTGCTATATGATCTCTGGGATCAGTCTATCCATTATATGTTTCTTGTGCTATCTCATTATGTTCTACAAATCTAATTTCCATCATGTGCTGACATTCTTCCCATGTATTCAGGTTCTCTTTATGCGCATCCCACCATCTAGCAGGTGTAGCTCACAATGCTATATCTAGAGCGGCTAACTTATGTTCTCCTGGAACTGATACTAGATATTCATGAAGAAATGTGTGGATATTTCCTAAACCATCGCAAGTAGGAATTGGACTCACCTCTATTCCAATCCAAGGTAGTGACTTTGTGAGTTTCGCACATCGTGTTGCGGATACTTTGTGCATTCGAATCTTCCAGTTCTCCATTCCATTGTCTTATTATGATACGCATGAACCGTCGCATCTCTAGCTTAATGTTCCATCATCTGTAGGATTAGTGTAATCTGTTTGATTCACTGTCATTTTGTAGATGTTATCAAGTTCTTGGGCTCTACGTTCTTCTTGAACTGGTTCAATATACCTAGATCCTTATGGAGGATCCAAGGGTGAGATGACCCTGATATCCAGTCCTTCAAATATCATTTGTTTTTTCTTGAGATTGATGGTTGCGAGGTTGTCAATTTCCTAGTCATTCCCCAATAATGCAGGATAAGGATTGTTGTCATCTATGGTCTCAATAACCTCAAAGTATTCTTTACTCCGCACTCCATCAATGTCTACAAGAACACTTGATAATCTCCCGAAAGGTATAACCTTTTGTTGATTAGCTAGTCTCAATTGTATAGGTGACCATGATAACTTTGAATTTCCCGTCTGTTCCCATGTTTGTTTTGTCAGGACATTCACCTCTGAGCCTAGGTAAAGAATGACCTAGTTCATTTCATAATCTCCAATCTGCGCATTTAGCCTCATTTCTCTTCATGTTTGTCTATGGTTCTTGATATGATGAACTTCTCTATGTGCATCATTTACTATATTACACTGTTTGTAATTTCCCAATAGGTTTTGTATTTCACCTAAGGCGTTTTCATGTCTTAGCAACTTTATGCAGCTTTGTAAGAACTACATTATAGGACTTATCTTCTTTGGAGAAGTTCTCGATCCATCATACGAGATCGGCTTATGTAGTATCGGTGTATAATCACTTCACAACTGGGTTCTTGTGGTCGAAGGTTCTGAGTTCTAAAATCCTTTTATTGCTTCCATGAATACGTTTTTATCTTTGTCAGGGTTAAATGCGGGCATTTTTCCAGTTTCTTTTCTTACCCAAGGCCCATCAGTAGGCGTTGGTATGTTCTAGTGATCTTCATAAGTTGAAGCTTCATTTGTTCTATCATATCCTCTCATGGTTCCACTTCGCGTGACAACATGAATGTTGTGATCCTTGTTCCTCTTCTCAGCTACAATCATTTGTATTTTCTGGTTCTATCCTTCTGGTCTTTTCTCTTCAATTTTTCCTTGCAAAATGGGACATGCTCCAATGACATGGTCAAATTAATTACAGTACTTACAAGTAGTCCATGGGTTCTGACAGCCTCTAGCTAGATTTCCTTGTTGAGCACAATTATAGCATACAATTTGGCCTTTTCCTCATCCTTGACCAGTGTTGCGTCCTCTTCCTCTGTATCCACGACATCCTCTATATACTCCTTGGTCATACTGTGCATTTTCATTATTATGCATTGTTTCTCCTTGGACTCTGTAGACATCATGCTTTCTTTCTATCATGAGATCATAAGCTCTGTAGTTGGTATCATCATGTCCAACCGACATACAGAATGTGCAGTACATATTCTTTGGTGTCTATACATATTTTTGAAGCAGGTAACAGTCTTATGGGCGATGTCCTCTAAATCGACAAATCTCACACCATGGTCCTTATTGTTGATTCAATGGGTTTGGTCCTCCACTATTGATGTAGTCTCTGAACACAGGACATTGTTCTTTGGAATGTCCTTCTCCTTTACATTTTGTACACCAAAAATATTCTCTGCTTTCTTTTCCTTTCTTCATATATTGTAGTTGTAATGTCAATTTGGATAACTATATCTGCATTTGTACCATACTTGTACTAGTTTCTCCTATAGGTGAATCTTCTAGCTTCATCGCAATCTCTAATTCTTATGTTTGCGATGCTACCTTATGTTGCATCAACGATAATCTAATATTGGGAAACAACGCAGTTATGAACCATTCTTGATGTTATTGCAGTGTTATTTCAAAGCTAACTTGATCTAATAATTCTTTGAACTTTTGATCAAACTCCCATACAGTCTCATTAGGTTTATGTTTGATTTATTTTAATTCTTTGATGCACTGCGATTTTGACTTAGGTCTCTTAAATTCTCTAATAAGCGCATTTCTGATATCCAACAACATTCTTTTCTGTCCAACAGAATATTTCATAAACCATGTTAGAGCTCTGTCTCTAAATGTAATAACTAACTGAGCTTGTTTTATAACATCATCATGGACTTGCTTAACATTCCACATAGCTTCACAGCGAAACCAATGTTGCTTTGGGTCTTCTAGGCCAGTTCCTTTAAAAATAGGTAGTTTAATGTTGTCTTCCATTCTTATTCTAGGAGATGTAGTGTTCTAAGATGATGAAGGTATACCAGTACTTGACTGATTCTGAGTATTTTCTCTTGCAGTATTAGTACTACATGTGTTTTGCGAACCAGTAAGATTTATGTCCTCAACTATGAATTTCTCCGAAGTAATAGGTTGATAGCCAATCTATCTAAGTTCTTTTTCACTATAAGACTCAACTTGATATGAGTTTTTATCACTTCTTAAGTTTGTTTATAGGAATGTGTGATTTTTGGTTCCACGAGACCTTTTTCTAGTGTTAACTTTATATCGTTTTCCACTTCTTAAAATACCAATATCTTCGTCTGTCTCACTATCTGTGTTACTGAACATTACAGAATTAAACCCTAGGAATCTGATTGCATTCTTAAGACTCATTTTTCATCTAGTAACATCTTAATGTATATACTGAGGTTTTTCAGGTACTTACCTCTAAATCCTTGAAATAAATCTCCTTTTGTCGCGCTATAGGACTTCAACGTGTCCATAACAAACTCTGTAACATATCCTTCCAGTAAGTTATCCAACCAAATTTCTATTGCTTTTGAAATTTTGGTTGTCAATGCCTTTAAGCCTCTGAATCATCTCTGGATTCCAAACTATAGGTTATCCACCCTGGAATTAATTTTTGCATTCTCCTATCCTCGATATCCACTTATGCAACTCATTAGAGAATGATGCAAAGAAAATTTGATGTAGTTTACTGAATATATACCTCTGCAACCATTTTTCTGTGGTCAGTCGCGGATGTCTATTCTCTTTCTTCACAAACTCAAGTTGTGGACCTAGATTACCCATTTCTCTATTTCTATCCTTTCTAGCTACCACATAAGGGTACCCACACAAAGCTGGTACCCAAAAAGACTACAACAGCAGCGCGTGAGCGGAAAAAACAAAGCGACGCACACGCGCATCCAAACGCGTGCACACGTCCCTACTTCAGCAATGCCGAATGTCCACGTGGATGAAAGGTGCACGCACATGTCATTAATGCATACGCACACAATGGTGTGCACGCGTGAACGCCCCTATTTTTTTATAAAAAAAAAGAGCTCACTGGTTTGTCATTTTTGACAAACCCGCGAGCGCACAAAGCCATCCTGTGAGCACACAAAGGCACCCCACGAGCATGTCATGGAGCACACAAGGCCCCCTCAACGCCAACACAATGCCCCTACACCACCTTGCCAACAATTTCTCCATGTAAGTGTTCAACAAAGCATGAATTGGTTGTTATTTTTGTTTGTTTTCCAATTCAATTTTAATTTAAAAAAAAAATTACAATCTATTAAAAAACCAAGATAATTTCATTGCAGGCCATCTACACCTAACAAGATGACAAACACAGCTGAACCATCTGTTAGAAAAACAGGATCGCAGAGCAATAACAATAAACAAAAATGCAAATATAATCACACATACACATTACAAGAGAGACACAGATATATCGTGGTTCACCCAACTTGGGCTACATCCACATTGAATTTTCCAGTCCATATTTTTATTACCATCTAGCAAGGTGAACGGATACAACCTGCAGCACAACCACTGCACTTCCTCTTATCTGCTTCACAGTCTCTCTCCTGATCTCATATATCTTTACAATGCATAAAACCTAATACATCTTGATCCTAGCCGTATTAAAATGTCTTTATTTTATAAGGGAAATACAATGGGAAAATACCACGGGATACCCAAAACCATGGGCCCACAAAACAGCTGGCGAAAATAGCCCCAAAAAGTTTCTTTGGGGGCGTTTCCCCCGAACCCCCGGTGAGGGACCGCTGGCCCCCGGACCCGCCAGCCAGGGCGGATGGTCCCCCCTAGAACTCCGTGGGGGGGCGATTCCCCCCCACACCCCCCTGCTGGGGCGAGTGTACAGTCCTCCTACATATCATATAAAACTGGGGTACAAACACGGCTAATACAATATCATCTATGAGACTAGAAGATCTGGCTCCACAACCAACACTATCAGATGAAACCCAACCTTCAGAAGACAAAATTGGAACGAACAATGAAACAAATGAAAACCGCGAAGGCTAATTACACCAAGATTCAAATGAATTGAGAGTATTGACCAATGAATTAAAGAGAAGCAAGGAACCCTCTCAGGTTTTCATGGATTCATCATTGCAAAACATTATTGAATCAATCAATATTGCACATAGTGAGATAACAAACTTGAGCCAATATAGGGTCCGAATGAGGGAACACTACTCCACTGGGATATCCAAAGACCAGATAAAAGACCTCAACATCAGCAAAGCCTACTTGTATAGCAAATTCATAGTTCCCTCGATAGGACAACCTCTAGTTGTGACAAGGAAACGGGTTTGCATGGACTGGTGTATTTACCAGCCATGGAGAGATAACTGGAGAAAGATATGGTTCATGGAGTTTGACAGGTCCCCGTGCAACAATTTGGAGGTCCCACAGTATTTCCTTTCGAAATTATGGGTTGAGTTTGAGCTAGGATACCATGTCAACTATTTTGACATCACTGAGTTTCAGGGTGTCAGTCTTGGCTCTAGCCAAGATCGACCTCAGGCCCACCGCAACTTACTTAGAGGACCTCCTGCACCCAGGAGAGAGCCAAACCCCCCTCCTCAGCCACTTGGGTTTGGTAGTGGCCTATATGAGATTGATGACTCAGTTAGGTGTGCCGCACATCATTTGCTTAGACATACCACATTTGTGGCTAGGTCTTCACAAAGCCGGGAGGACATCAATCAAACAAACAAAGCTGAACCATCTATGGGTGGTGGCTGGAACATGCTGGGTACAGGTGGAACCTAGGTAGGGCCTTCTAGTTCTATTTGAACAACGACACATTGTTGTTTTCACTGTGGTCATTCTTTGCATGGTACGCAATAGCATGCCACAGGGAGATTCATGGATCATGTTTGTTATTGTTTTATTTAATGTTCAAGTATTTGTTGTATTTTATTTGATATCGTATTGTTTAATATATTTAACTTTGAATTACACATTGTTGACTTGATTTGTTTTAATTTATAGTTATTCAAGGCCCAGTCTCCATTCTCCCGGTGGGAGGACATCGGTTCATTTGACCTTGACGAATCCATGGCAACAACTGAGGAGATTGTGGCACCATACACACAGGTAACTTATTTACTTTGAATAATTAGATCCTGTTACCAGTAATTTGTGTTCAGTAATTACAAATTAATTAGCATTGAGTAATTACCATATTATCATCGTATTTTACAGTAGTGTTTATCATATTGTCTAAATTATTTGAGAGTTATAAATTCATATAATTCAACCAAACAAAAATGAAACCTTATAAAACATGAAAACCTAAGAAAACTAGAAACATATGTTCATGTTCACTTTAGGCATCCTAGACCTCTAATGATTATAGAAGTGGGAGAGAAATTTTCGAAATTTGTCATTCTTACTTGACCACTGATGAGCCCCCAGCTGGGGTTTTGGTGATGCTCTTAGTGTCCTTTATCCTCATACTAACATCCAATGCTTGCTTGCTCTTCCTGTGCTTGACCAATGTCATGTGTGTTATTGATGCTTTTCCATTTGTCACCATGTCATCCAAGTTATCTTTGCAATGTACTCTCCTTGTCCAAATAATATTCAAATGACCTTAGTATGGGTCATTTGACTCTTGGCTCAATAGGTGTGCCAATGGCTCCAATGCCCATCACTTTGTCCACCAAATCAACCTTTGTTGCCATGTCCTTATGCCATGTTTTCTTCAAGCTTAAACTTTGAGAATATGTTACCATGGTAATTATCACTTTCCGCCATATTTTACTAATAGGTTCTTTTAATGGTAAAGGTGGTCAAATCACTTCTATGCTTCTGCTAGCTTTGTTGCATCAATTGAGTTCACTGAGATGTTGTACTTGTCACTTTTTCATCCACTGAGACCAATAGGAAAACTATTTATTGCTATGAATTTTCACTACATTGTGCAAAACTCTTGGGAAAAAGAGAATCATAGTGGCCAATCTTCTAGAAATTCAAGAACCTGATTTTTCTCATGTCCTTATTACCCTAGTTTATTATCACGGGATTTCCAATTTATTCTAATATTTGAGACTAAAAGTAGTCATACTACTACTCCTAGAACATGCTATTAGGAAAGACGTATAAACAACGTAAAACAACTTATCACATGTATTGTCACTAAAGTTTTTGAAAATGATGTAAGGCCCATAAGGAAGAGCGATAATCTTACAAATATGGTCTATGGGGTCTTGCTATTATCTTGATTCAAATACAACTTGGTAAAACATTTGGCATCAATAATACTCATTTAACTGATTTAACTCAACGTTTCTATGATTTCAATCAAGTGATATCATTTTGATAACATAGTTATTCAATCAAGAACACATAATTACTCGTTCAATGCAAAAGAACATGGCACATTCAAGCTTGTAAGTAAGTTAATCATGAAAAAGATTTCTCTTTCTTCCCTTTTCTAACGATCAACACTCTAAAGTGTATTCAATAACATGCACACTAACTTAATTGCTATTTAGCACCTCTTTGTAAATTTAAACAATGAGATGCCATTTTATTTGATGATGTAAATGTTATGGAAATAAAGGGACTCAAGATCCTCACTCTAGGGATGCAAATACTTTTCCACTGGGTGAATCAAGCTTGTAGGAAACTACAAATATATAAGAAGACATCAAAACCTAGGAACTCTTCATCAAGAACCCAAATGCATTACATAGGTTTCCAATTCAAATTTGTAAATGGACATGAATTCCATTTGCTTATGAAACACTGCACATCTCTCTAGGGCTAAAGGAAAATCTCACCTACCAAGTCTTGAACAAATGGACTGCACCAATACAATAAAAACATTATATAATATCCAAATCCAATCAAACCACTGTCATCTAACTTGAATATAAATTAATTGCAGTCATGTTTTTTAAGTACCATCGTTGTCATTCTCATTTTCATTGTGTTTAATATTGTTAATATTGTTTTTACAATTTAGTCTAAAAATTGTAGTGTTCACATAGGTGTCTGCAGACTCCAGCGACCAGCCATTGCCACCGGGGATCAGTAGATCTCCACATGCACAGGTATCGTGTGTATTAAAGCATAAATTTAATTTCAAATATGATGACTTGTCTGTGTATATTTATATTTTTCTATATTAAACTGTGAGGTTATAAATGTGTATGCAGGTGCAAGCACCTAGGCCTAGCAGTGTCGTTATTCCTCCCTCCCCGGCCTTTCGGCTACCTTATATGCTAGTTGTATCCACTAGAATACATGCCCCATTCCCCAACCCCTTCCATCCATCCCCCCCATCCTATATAGAACCACAGTTCCATCCATCTCCCCCTTACATTTCATATCCAGCTCCACCTTTGTATCAGTTTCCCATGTTCCCACCCTCCCCCATCTGACCACGGCACAACACCCATCCACAGTCACCCATCCCTCTATCGCAACACAGGCCTTGCCCCCCCCCACATTCCCCCACCACACTTGCTTCCCCTTATAGGGTGCCCCGATCCATACTACAACCAGTTGGGGTTTATAGCCCTAGATGTGCATCTCCACTTTGCCCACCCCAGTCCATGCCTCCTTCTGCCACCCCCCTTTCTTCCATTGTTCCCCCCAGTGATGTATCCACCATTGATGTGGCTACATCCTCCCCTTTACCATACCCCCTAGCTGTGGATTAGGTTGTCCAACCGACTGCTCCATCCTCCAGCCCCGAAGACCAGCCTGTTGTGTTCATGGTGAGATTGACTAGTTTATGAAAATCTCATTGAATTTTAACGAAAATTACTATATGCATCTAATTTCATCATTTATCTGATTGTTCTAAATGTTGCAGGGTGACATCACCGAGAGACTAGGAGCACAGAGGAGGGAGACCCCCTAACGACTTGCAGTCTCTCATGCGGTGAGTTATCTAAGATTTGAAAACTATTTTTATTTTTAAATTATGTTTTATACTTGTATAATTGCTAGGAAAAGTTGACATATTATTGTTGTCATTTCAGGGCTTAGGGGGACGTGGTCCAAGATTCCCAAAGGACCCAACTTCCTTTAGCACGAAGAAGAGGAAGATCTATTTTGGAGATGCACCTAGGAGCTTTGAGCGTGGGCAAGAGGATTGAGAGACCCTCCTATGTGCACTAGCCATGATGTGTCATTTTGGGTACGAGTTGCCATATTTTGTATAGGGCACCATGGGCCATATTTTGTATAGGGCATGAGTTTCCATATTTTGTACAGGGCACGAGTTTCCATTATATAGACGTTGGGAACGATGTTCCATTTTTCCAAAAAATGTACATGATTGGATGATTTTTGCATATTAATAGATGGATCTGCACTTGTCTATATGACTTTGTCTTTGATTACATTTTTTCATACATAATTTTGTCTTCAATAACAATGTCATGGAAAATTTTTCACATAGATATAGATGTTATTTCTAGACACCAAGTGACCTCAATATGTGTCCCTTGTATTTTAATGGGTCTTGCATCTCTTCCTTTCAGCAACAACATACCTAACCAAGCAAACTAAGGAGTGATATTTGCATTCCAAAGTGTTGTGACTTTAGGGCTACAAAACAATAAATAGGAGATGATGACTTCTTCCATACTTAACTTTGTAATGGTTATAATAGTCAATTCTAACAAGCATTGCATCACATATTATATCAAATTAACATAGATATATGAGAATTTCATATGTGTGCTTGGATGGAAGGGTTAACCATATCACTTGAATTAGTTCAAACATGAGGGGTATGCATAGGTGCAATTGGATTGGGAAATAAAAGAGAATTGTTAATGTAGTTACATATGGATCGTTCTTTGTGTGTTAGTATGTGCCTTTAATGAAAGCATGGTTAATGTGTTGAACTACTACTTGCACAAGTTGGCACAGACCCTTAGTGTTGATAATGTCTTCAATGTTTTGGTAATATTGATAATCACTCTTTGTAATTTAAGTATCTTGGATTTTTTGAGGTTAAGACACATATTGAACATAGTCAACTCAATGGTTCAAGACATCATTTTACCCCATGATCCATGGAAGATTCATTGGAGTCATATGAACCTCATTGTCATCACCTCAACCATGGTCAAGATGGCAAGATCCATCCTTAGTAGTCAAAACCTCATGTTGGCACCCATATTGTTAATATTTAATATGCTAAGACAGAAAATAGCAGCATTGCATTTCATTTCACAATAATAGCATATACAGGATCACTGAAGAAACAACAAGCACAACATAAACACACGAGACACAAATTTATCCTGGGAAACCCTCATGGGGTAGAAAACCCAGTAAAGCTTCCTCAATATAGATGACCAGCAATATACAAAGATGTAACCCTGAGCATAAGCTCCTCCTTCTCCATAGCAGACCTCTCCTCAAAAAGTGCGCCACTCTCAAGTGAGTGTCTGTATGTAAAATGAGGAATACACCTCCTCTATTTATACACTACCCTGACTTGTCTTTTACACAAAACATGTAGGCTCGTATTTAACCAATGGATTAAATACCCCACTACAACTGACTGGGCCGAACCCTCTAGGGTGGTCTAATAACCCTTTGACCCACATAACACACATAGGACCAACCCCCCACTAGGGAAGTCTAATAACCCAAGTTACCACATTCCGACGGAGGAATAAACATCTCCGGATATTAATACAATAAGATCTTCATGGAGGAATGAAACATCTCCAGAATAATAAAGTACAAATATAATATTCTTTGAAGTTACAATATCTCAACACTCCCCCTTAACGAGAAGGATATTATAACAACATCTGCACAAGCAAGGAGTCATCAACACCATACATGATATATCTATAAATCATTGGAATCTTTCTCAACATCATCAGTAACTCCACCAGTTACTGGAACATCTTCAATACTAGAACATCAACATCTTCAATACTGAGTCTTTATCTTCTGCAGCACTCAAACAACTACAGCAACATCAATATTTGAATCCTCACGATCGTCAGCATCATCATCACATGATCATCAACATCGTCATCACACAATCAACATCGTTGTCTAGACCAACATGATCAGCATCGTCACATCATCTCGATCTACAGCATCTGGTTCATCACGATCTACAACATCTGGATCATCACGATCTACAACATCTGGATCATCTCGATCTATAGCATCTAGATCATATTGATCTACAGCATCTGGATCATCACGATCTACAGCATTTGGATCATCTCGATCTACAGCATCTGGATCATCTCGATCTACAGAATCTGGATCATCACGATCTATAGCACCTGGATCATCTCGATCTACAGCATCTGGATCATCTCGATCTACAATATCTAGATCATCTCGATCTATAGCATCTGGATCATCTCGATCTACAACATCTGTATCATCACGATCTACAGCATCTGGATCATCTCGATCTACAGCATCTGGATCATCTCGATCTACAGCATCTGGGTCATCACTATCTACAGCATCTGGATCATCTCGATCTACAATATCTGGATCATCTCGATCTACAATATCTGGATCATCATGATCTATAGTATCTGGATCATCTCGATCTACAGCATCTGGATCATCTCGATCTACAACATCTGGATCATCACGATCTACAACATATGGATCATCTCGATCTACAACATCTAAATCATCTGTATTAGTATCCACACCAATACATCTATCATCGAAACATGTATTCTTACTAATACATATATCATCAAAAACGTGTATTCTCACTAATACATCTATCATCAAAAGTGTGTACATCTATCATCAAAAGCATGTATTCTCACTAATACATCTATCATCAAAAGTATGTACATCTATCATCAAAAGCATGTATTCTCACTAATACATCTATCATCAATAGCATGTATTCTCACTAATACATCTATCATCAAAAGCATGTATTCTCACTAATACATCTATCATCAATCGCATGTATTCTCACTAATACACCTATCATCAAAAGCATTTATTCTCACTAATACATCTATCATCAATAGCATGTATTCTCACTAATACATCTATCATCAAAAGCATGTATTCTCACTAATACATCTATCATCAAGAGCATGTATTCTCACTAATACATCTATCATCAAGAGCATGTATTCTCACTAATACATCTATCATCAATACATAGCAGCATACCCTGGAACACACACGATCATATTACAGGATCATCAATCCCGCTCTCTTTAGGACATAGGTCCATGGATGATACAATCCTGATCCACTTATGGGATGATCAATCCCTCTCAATTTAAGACATCTCTCATGTCTATGGACGATGCAATCCAAATCAACTTACCGGATGATCAATCCTTATCCTTTTAAGACACCTCACCATGTCTAGGGATGATGCAATCCCGAATAAACTTACAGGATGATTAGTCCTTATCACTTTAAGACACCTTACCATGTCTAGGGATGATGCAATCCCAATCTACTTACAGGATGATTAGTCCTTATCACTTTAAGACACCTCACCATGTCTAGGGACGATGCAATCCCAATCTACTTACAGGATGATTAGTCCTTATCACTTTAAGACACCTCACCATGTCTAGGGACGATGCAATCCCAATCTACTTACAGGATGATTAGTCCTTATCACTTTAAGACACCTCACCATGTCTAGGGACGATGCAATCCCAATCTACTTACAGGATGATTAGTCCTTATCACTTTAAGACACCTCACCATGTCTAGGGACGATGCAATCCCAATCTAATTACAGGATGATTAGTCCTTATCACTTTAAGACACCTCACCATGTCTAGGGACGATGCAATCCCAATCTACTTACAGGATGATTAGTCCTTATCACTTTAAGACACCTCACCATGTCTAGGGACGATGCAATCCCAATATACTTACATGATGATTAGTCCTTATCACTTTAAGACACCTCACCATGTCTAGGGACTATGCAATCCCAATCGACTTACAGGATTATTAGTCCTTATCACTTTAAGACAAGTCTCATGTCTAGGGACGATGCAATCCCATCACATACATTTTGAACCCAGTTCATGGACGATGTAGTCCTCACGTACATTTTGAACCCAGTTCATGGATGATGCAGTCCTCACGTACATTTTGAACCCAGTTCATGGATGATACAGTCCTCACGTACATTTTGAACCCAGTTCATTGACGATGCATTCCTCACGTACATTTTGAGCCCAGTTCATGGAAGATGCAGTCCTCACGTACATTTTCAACCCAGTTCATGGACGATGCAGTCCTCATGTACATTTTGAACCTAGTTCAGTGACGATGCAGTCCTATCTTCAATTTTCGGAGACATCAGTCTAGGCTCAATTCTGGGACCGAGGTCCGGGGAAGATGCCATCCCCTACCTGTTCATTCAGGAATTCATTCTTGGGGACATTATGTCTACGAATCTCTTTAGGATTGAAGTCCAGGGATGATCCAATCCTCTCATGTCCACCAAGGACTTCATTTTCGAAGACATACATCTACGGCTCTCTTTATAAAAAGTGTTCAAGGATGATACAATCCGTCTTCTTTCTCGGAGACACTTGTCTACGGCTCACTTTAGAACTTGTGTTCAAGGATGATGCAATCCTCACATGTATTCTTATCAATTTACTATCGATCCTGGGAACCCATACAGAACCTGATTCACACTTCTTTTTTAATTACACCATTAAGAGAATGGTCTTATCTAGCCACTTGGAGCAAAGATCTCATCATGATTCTCTTCCTCTTTCTAAGAGAATCTTCTAGCCACAATCCTTCTATAGTGTGTTTGATTTGAAATTTTTTTTTTTTGTTGAACATCCATCGCTTGTTCAGTGTTCATCATTCATCATGATCTTTCCTACAAATCAAAATTAAGTACATGATTAGTAATACTTCATAATCATCAAATCATATTGACATGTTAACCTATTATGCATACAGATATCATTTACATAGTTATGCAACTATTTTCACCAATACTTTGGCACAACACTTTCCCATATCTTGTATGCATACAGTGGATATCTAGATGCCTTCCATCTCTACCAGAACATACTATTGAGAGTGTGCACAGCTCTCAGCATGTCAGCAAAGAGGTTTCATTCTAGACAAGCAACAATGGAATGTTTGTCCAACTTACCAATAATATGCATATTAGTAGTATACTGTTCAATGCTCTATGAATGTTTACACTCAGTATCATATATTCTAGGAATAAAAATATGCATACAAGCAATATCATTTACTATTTCAAATAAAAACTCAAATACTTATCTGTTATGTTTGTGTGGTCGCCTCTCGTTTGATCTTCTATATGTCTTTTGAACTTCTATTCATTCTGTACCACTGTGCATGCTCAAGTGTGCACTAGTGTCATCATCATGATCTCATACACAAACATACATTCATTAGTATATTCTCAATATTATCAAAACATTCTAATTCTAAATAATCTTGAATATGTATAGTCATGATCATTAGTATTCAGGGTTTCAAGGAAGTCTTCTTTTACTCATGCATATTCTTGTTTGATCATAGTACTCTTCTGGTTAATTAAATCATCAAGATGAGAGACATAATATGCATAAACCCTTGATTACTAACTTTATGAATAAGCATAACCAATCATACCAAGTATACTTATATAAGGGATCGTAACACAAGGTAAGATTCTAACTTGACATAGGAAAACATACCTGGAATAGTAAACCTGCTTAGTTATGTACAACATACCTAAACAATCTCTTCAATGATTTAGAGATCCTGAGCTAGAACCTGCATGTCTCATAGGTTAAGCATAATATAAAAAAGTCATACATACCTCGTAAGTAGAACAAAGATTATGGATGAGTCTTTGTCATCATGTTGTCATGGTCATGGAACTTGATTTGCCTTTTGTGATGTACCTGTATCTTGTTAGTAGACAACATCAACCTCACACAACACCATAATGCATTAGTACAATCATATAGCCCTAATCAATGAATGTCTTCGATCATTCACATGTATTCATACCATTACTAGGGTGATAAGACAATTCTAACATTAATCAAGATTGTACTAATAAATAATATGAATACAAACACATTATGAACTTAATCAAGAATCAGATTTCAAGACATACCTGAACCTCCTTAAGTCATACCTGTCGATACTTCTTGTAGTCTTCTTATGTAAGGCCTTAGCCTCAACTCCCCCTGAAACTTGATCTGGAGCTTGATTAGGGTTTGCTAGAGAAACCCTAAAAATTCAATCTTTGACTTTCACACTTCTGAATGGATGGAAGGATGTGTCTTGCTGACATACTTCAATTTTGAAATCTCCAAAATTTGACCCCTCAAATTGCCTTCGAAACTTCTAGATCTTCTGGACAAGAACCCGAACTAGGGTTTGATGAAGCCCACCCTTCTGACCAATCAAAAGGTTCGATCCATGGCTCTAAATTCTTATTTTTCTGAGGAGCTTCCAGTCGTGGTTACAGACTTCAAAAATTCCAACTTTTGCTCAAGCCCTAATTTTCCATCTTTCCGATCAAAATCCCGAATAATTTTGTTTTGACATAAATATGTACCTAATTTTTTTTGCTGTAGATCTGAAATTTTCGCTCCACATGGTCTGAAATTTTTTTTTGTAGTAGCCTGATCTGTCATCTTTCGAACGCAATAGGTCTGACCTCAATTGGATTTTCTGAGAGAGAGTTATGCCAAGTGTCGCAACGTGACCTGTTTATGAGATAAAATAGGAGAGCGAACTTGTACGGTGTGCCACGTGTCACTGGTTAAGCTTCGGCCTCTGAAAACGTTTCTTGAGATAGTACACTCTGTGTACTTCCTGTCACTTTTTACTAAATTTCATTTGGAGCTTCCTAGCCCAAGTTATGCCAAGTGTCGCAACATGACCTGCTTATGGGATAAAACAGGAGAGCGAACTTGTACAGCGTGCCATATGTCACGGGTTAAGCTTCGGCCTCTGAAAATGTTTCCTGAGATAGTACAGTCTATGTACTGCCTGTCACTTTTTACGAAATTTCATTTGGAGCTTCCTAGCCCAGGTTATGACATTTTTTCCTAGGTCACCTGATTTTGACTGAGATCTGGAAGAGGCAGAAACCCTAACTTGTACTGATCATAACTCACAAAGTACAACGAATCTAAGGGTTCCCTTTGGAAACAAGGTACCTGGGGATGTAATTTACGACCTGTAAAGGTTTTCGATTCTGAACCTTTGCCAAAATGTATTTATAGAGAAAGTTCCATGATGACTGGGTTTTGCTATATAAAACCCTAACCTTCAAATTGTCACAAGAGAAGCAAGTGTCATAAGTGCCATACATTTCCTTCCTTCAGGTTATCTCTGATACCATGTTAAGATTTAATATTCTAAGACAGAAAATAGCAGCATTGCATTTCATTTCACAATAATAGCATATACAGGATCACTGAAGAAACAACAAGCACAACATAAACACAAGAGACACAAATTTATCCTGGGAAACCCTCATGGGGTAGAAAACCCAGTAAATCTTCCTCAGTATAGATGACCAGCAATATACAAAGATGTAACCCTGAGCATAATCTCCTCCTTCTCCATAGCAGACCTCTCCTCCACAAGTGCGCCACTCTCAAGTGAGTGTGTGTGTGTAAAATGAGGAATACACCTCCTCTATTTATACACTACTCCGACTTGTCTTTTACACAAAACATGTAGGCTCGTATTTAACTAATGGGTTAAATACCCCACTACAACTGATTGGGCCGACCCCTCTAGGGTGGTCTAATAACCCTTTGACCCACATAACACACATAGGGCCGACCCCCCACTAGGGAAGTCTAATAACCCAAGTTACCACATTCTGACGGAGGAATACACATCTCCGAATATACAATAAGATCTTCATGGAGGAATGAAACATCTCCGGAATAATAAAGTACAAATATAATATTCTTTGAAGTTACAATATCTCAACACATATCACACTCAAAGATAAAAAAATGTTTTAAAGGGCATGTTTGGGGGTTGAGGGAATCTTGATGGATAATGTCCTTAAAACATTTATATTCGATTTTAGGCATCATATGTCCTCACCTTATCACTGTCAATACCTAAAGACCCATCCTTAGTGCAAAAAACCTCCAAATGTAATCCATATCCAAAACAAAGCCCATGTATCCCATCTAGAGAGCTTGTGTAGTGATTCAAGGACTTGTTCATGTCTCATGAGCATGTATATATTCATTTAGGTCCTAATAACCTTCATATTCTTTAATCACCATGCTTGAGGTCTAGAGACCCATCCCTTGTGTCAACTGGTAAACTAGGATTCAACTAGTCAACTAGGATAAAGAGTTGACTGGAGGTATACATTGTAAAAATAAATATTTGTTAGGGATTAATAAAAGGCTAATTATTGATGGCTCTAAAGTTACATTCTCCCCTTTCTCACTTTCCATTTATGTGTATGAACATGTAGATATATCTTGGATAATGACACATAATGACACTTGGTTAGATAGATTGGGAAAATTTTAGATGAATGCCTAGAGCTCTACACACAAGTTAAGGAAAAAAAAAAAAACTCCTAACATTGGGAACAAATAACCAAAACCAACAATGCAACTAGAACACAATGACCAAGGGAACTTCAAAATGCAACACCACTCCACAAAAGAAGTTGCTCTAGACCTACCTCATTTGGTATGAGAGAAGCTACTTTAGAGACCTAGAGACCTACCTACCACTTCTCTCATTTGGTATGAGATAAGTTGCTTTAGACCTACATCACTCATGTCAATGCTTGAGTTTTTGGAGGTCGACCTCCCACCCTACATGTCCTCTTCAACATTTTTTTTTCTCTTGGTTTTCTGCCCACCCAAAATTTTTCATGCTTTGGGTACCTTGAGGTATATTCCCAACCCAAAAACCCTTATATTATGTTGATTATTTTGGTTATTAGCTTCACCCAACAAAATTATATTTAACAATACACATATTCATAAACTTGGTTCCCCATTCTCAATGCTCACTATATTCAACAATACACTTATCTTAAATTTAATTCATGTCTTGTTGAATATTTCATAATTAAATAGCTATTTGAGAGCACCACCTTAGACCAAACCATACCATTAATATAAAATGTACATTAGAGAAATGACCTAATTCAAATTCCTTCTATAACTCTAACCCTAACCCTCACCCAAACCCTAGCACTAAACCATCTTCTTCATCATCACCATCATTATCACCATCTTCATCAATGCCTTCATCATCATCACCATCTTCATCATCATCATTAACTCTAACTCTAACCCTAATTCAATTTCCTTCTATAACTCTAGTCCTAACCCTCACCCAAACCCTAGCACTAAACCATCTTCTTCATCATAGCCATCACCATCACCATCACCATCACCATCACCATCACCATCACCATCACCATCACCATCATCATCAATGTCTTCATCATCACCACCATCTTTATCATCATCATTAACTCTAACTCTAACCCTAATTCAATTTCCTTATATAACTCTAGCCTTAACCCTCACCCAAACCCTATCACTAAACCATCTTCTTCATCATCAGCATCACAATCACCATCACCATCTTCATCAATGTCTTCATCATCATCACCATCATCATCATCATGAACATCTTCATCATCATTGTCCTCTCTAGGTTCCTCATCAACATCTTCTTCATCATCATCATCATCATCATCATCTTCATCACCATCACCATTTTCATCACCATCATCATCAACATCACCATTACCATCATCATCATCATCAACGTCTTCATCATCAACATCATCATCATCATCATCAACATCTTCATCATCATTGTCATCTCTAGGTTCCTCATCAACATCTCCATCATCATTGTCATCTCTAGGTTCCTCATCAACATCTCCATCATCACATCTTCTTCGTCATCATCATCATCATCTTCATCACCATCACCATCATCATCAGCATCTTCATCATCATCGTTAACTCTAACTCTAACCCTAATTCAATTTCCTTCTATAACTCTAGCCCTAACACTCACCAAAACCCTAGCACTAAAAAATCTTCTTCATCATCACCATCACCATCACCATCACCATCATCATCACCGTCTTCATCATCACCACCATCTTCATCACCATCGTTAACTCTAACTCTAACCCTAATTAAATTTCCTTCTATAACTCTAGCCCTAACCCTCATCCAAACCCTAGCACTAAACCATCTTCATCACCATGACCATCACCACCACCATCACCATCATTATCAATGTCTTTAGCATCATCACCATCTTCATTATCATTGTCAACTCTAGGCTCCTCATCAACATCTCCATCATCACATCTTCTTCATCATAATCATCATCATCTTCATCACCATCACCATCATCATCAACGTCTTCATCATCATCACCATCTTCATCATCATTGTTAACTCTAACTCTAACCCTAATTAAATTTCCTTCTATAACTCTAGCCCTAGCCCTCATGCAAACCATAGCACTAAACCATCTTCTTCATCATCACTATCACCATCACCATCATCATCAACGTCTTCATCATCACCACCATCTTCATCATCATCGTTAACTGATCTAACTCTAACCCTAATTCAATTTCCTTCTATATCTCTAGCCCTAACCCTGACCCAAACCCTAGCACTAAACCATCTTCATCACCATCACCATTACCATCACCATCACCATCATCATCAACTTCTTCATCATCATCACCATCTTCGTCATCATTGTCATCTCTAGGATCCTTATCAACATCTCCATCATCACATCTTCTTCGTCATCATCATCATCATCTTCATCACCATCACCATCATCATCAACGCGTTCATCATCATCACCATCTTCATCATCATTATTAACTCTAACTCTAACCCTAATTCAATTTCCTTCTATAACTCTAGCCCTAACCCTCACCCAAACCCTAGCACTAAACCATCTTCTTCATCATCACCATCACCATCACCATCACCATCATTATCATCATCAACGTCTTCATCATCACCACCATCTCCATCATCATCGTTAACTCTAACTCTAACCCTAATTCAATTTCCTTCTACAACTCTAGCCCTAACCCTCACCCAAACCCTAGCACTAAACCATCTTCATCACCATCACCATTGTTAATTTTTCAGAATTTACTTCAATCTGATCTAGGATCTTAATTGAGAGAACAACATGTACATCATATCAATCATGAACACAATAATGCAAGCACACAAGAGACACAGAGTTTACTTGGGGAAAACCATAAAGTTGAAAAGCCCCAATAACTACCTCGGAGATAGATAGAGCAATGATACAACCCAAGAATAAGAGATAGACATCTCCTAGCATCAACTTCTCCTCCTCCACAAGTGCGCCACTCTATCGAGAGTGTGAGAGAGAATAGAATGATGAAATAGAGTGCCTCCCGCACTCTATTTATACTTGACTTGACTTGCCTAATAACCTTTACTAGGTTGGCCTTAACTTAACCACATAACATAATGCTGACTGGGCCGACACTCAATAGGGTGGTCTAATAACCCTTTGACCCACATGGCCGACCCCTAATAGGGTGGTCTAATAACCCTTCAACCCACATGACTTATACAGTGCCAACCCCAACAAGGTGGTCTAATAACCCATCAAGTATAATTTACGACACTTACAATATAAATGATGACACTTCCGTATAGAGGAATAATAACATCTCTATAGGAATACAAACACTTCCGTATAGAGGAATAATACCATCTCTATAGGAGTACAATAATCATATATGAAATACATTCCGAAGT
Organism: Larix kaempferi; assembly: GCA_027924585.1. NCBI lineage: Eukaryota > Viridiplantae > Streptophyta > Pinopsida > Pinales > Pinaceae > Larix > Larix kaempferi. The sequence continues at coordinate 27,028,637 of BSBM01000673.1, forward strand.
TACATATACATCAACACTCCCTCTTTACTAGGAAGGCATTTCTCGACACAGGTCTTCTAGCACAAGTCTTCTTCTCTGGATCATCATCACATGATAATTGTCATCGATTCATCGTCATTGTCACTGTTGCTGCTATCTCAATCAATATCTGAATCTACTCATCATAGGAAGTTCTACAAAGCTAGTCCTTTTTCATATTGGATGTAGGCCCACCACCTGTAGGTCTTCATCATCAGTGGCCATATTGTGGAACCTAGGACTGATTACGTGCGTCAACAAAACCTAGCACAAACTATAGGTTATGTTATGTAGAATTTTGTCCTACGGATAAGCCAAAACTCTCTTAACTTTAAAGCAGACTTTAAACTAACTCTAAAGCAAGAAACAAGTCAAAACAAATGCTACCTTGAAATTCCTGAATTAACTTTTACAGCAAGATTAAATGTATTTAGAAATAATGAGAGATGAGACACACCTTCCAACCGATGTTTGTCCCGCTTCTAGCTCTAGATCCAAAGCTCCGATGTAGAACTTGTTAAGATCAATCAAAAGACAAACATGCAAACTTCCAAATACCTTGAATGTAAAGGTTAGATTCAAATCTAGATTAGATACATTTCATGCTAAGAACTTATACTAAAACACATGAAATGGGAAAGACAAGACAAGTTATCTTATTACAACTTGAAGAATGATTACATAGGTTGCTTGATGTCCAAGCCAATCCTTCAGCTCCAAGTGCCTTCTCCTCTATCTATCTCCACAATGCTGCAAGATCATAAGTTTGGTACTTCAAGAGTCCTCCCCATTCCCCATGGAATGCCTCTCTTTTATAGTGTATGGTAGGGTTAACCAACAAGAGAGAAAGGTGGATCTAGGGAGAGATAAGTGGATCAGGGTTTCTAAACACAGAAAGTGAGTTGGGATCGAATCAGGGACCCCAATCTTCCATTATCTTCGAAAATCCAAAATCCCACAAACCATGGAAAAAGGGCTAATAAAAGAGTACCGCATCCTGTAGTATTAGCACAACGTGGTACTACCACGTTCTGTGGAAACAACATAGCGCGGTAGTGTGGAGTACCGCGCTCAGATAAATGAGCAAGGCGCGGTAGTGTAAGTAAATAAAGTTAAATAAAGTCTCAGCTGGGTCAGAACTTGTCAGGGTAGATTTACCTTCAAGATTCATTCATCTTCTGGGTGGTTCAAACAGCAGGGGAAGTGTCGTCAACTCTGTTTGTGGTGGAGATGCGACACTGTGGAATATAGAGGTATAACAGGTTCTTTTACATGTTGACCTTCACAAAACCTACTTAGAGCATCCCAGGATGTTACGAGCAAATCTCTCTACCTGTCTGGATCTCAATAGAGCATCCTAGGATGTTACGAGCACATCGCTCTACATGTCCGGATTTTAAAGGATCTTTTCTCTATGAACTTTCGAAAACCTACTCAGAGCATCCCAGGATTTTACCATCACACCACTCTACCTGTCTGGATCTCGATATAGCATCCCAGAATGTTACTAGCACACCGCTCTACTTGTCCGGATTTTAAAGGATCTTTTCTGTGCAAAACTGTAGCAAAACCTACTTAGAGCATCCCGTGATGTTACGAGTACACCGCTCTACCTGTCTGGATCTCGATAGAGCAACCCAGGATGTTACGAGCACACCGCTCTACCTGTCCGATTTTTAAAGGGTCTTTTTTATGCTACCTGTAGCAAAACCTACTCAGAGAATCCCAGGATGTTACGAGCACACTGCTCTACCTGTCTAGATCTCGATAGAGCATCCCAGGATGTTACGAGCACACCACTCTACCTGTCTGAATTTTAAAGGATGGTTTCTATGCTACCTGGACAACCTGTCCACGGCCACAAAGTATCGACCTAATACTCACCATACATCATCCTAATGTACATCATCACATGATCAACTTGATCATCATCATAGCATCAACCTGATGCATATCATCTAGAGCAACATCCTGAAGCTCGTCATCTGTGATCATCCTGATCATAATCATAGCATCAGCCTGATGCATATCATCTAGAGCAACATCATGAAGCTCGTCATTTGTGATCATCCTGATCACCATCTGATGAATACAAAGTATCTACCTAATACATATCATTATACATGATCTACCTGATTAAGTAGTGTATCCTCCTGATACATACATCAGTACATGATCTACTTGATCATACATAAGTACATGATCTACCTGATCTTACAATGCATCCTCCTGATACATACATTAGTACATGATCTACCCGATCATACAATACATCCACTTGGTACATAAATACATGATCAACCTGATCATATCAAGAATCCAACATGATGCATATACAAATACATGATCCAACTAATCATATCAAGCATCCAACATGATGCATATACAAATACATGATCCAACTTATCATATCAAGCCTCCGACATGATGCATATACAAATACATGATCCAGTTGATCAAAGCATCCAACTGATGCATATACAGATACATGATCCGACTGATCAAAGCATCCAACTGATGCATATACAAAGCAGTAACTGGAGCATCATCCTGATGCTTATCATCCAGTGCTTACAACCACAGCCATGGGAAGGATCCTCCTCTCATCATGCTTGGAATGTGTTACCACTCGGATTTTCCTTGGGCTGTATCAAAGAAACCCGAGGTAACCTATTTCAAACCAATCTTTAGACTGAAAGTTGGCCTCCTTCAGCCAGAGAGGGCTCTCTTGGCAAATCCGCCATCCAATGTCACCACGACAGCAGTTTGACAATGAAACTCAACGGCCAATTTGTAAAATAACAGTAAAAACTTTGTAAGCTTTAAATAATGTGGTTGGATCAAACAGGAAAAAGATACTGTTGGGCAATGGAGTCAAAATCATGTAATATGAAAGATGTGCAGAGTTTTCAGCAAAATAGTTTTTCATTAGAGGCGGGATAGCTGTGTTTTTTATCGTCAAGTTTCTTGATTTCTGGTGGTAATGGAAGGAAAGATGAACAGTCCATTAAATACGGGCATCAAATTAAGATGAATCCATATTAACTTTAGAGGAAAATTTGGTGAATATTTGAAATAGGATGAACCGGAGCATAATCAATATGAATTCCAGATTCACTATAACCTTCATTCAAATATGACAGAAAAAACATAATGGTAAGGATTTAACAAAGAAAAATAAACTTTCACATTATGAGAAGGGAAAAAAGGACAGACTGTAAAAAACCCAACACGAGAATCTCTAAATCTGTTAAAAATGCTTGCTTTTAGCTCTGCAACATTTTCTCAAATATGAAGATGAGATAAAGCCTCTCGTAAACCTTCTTACTGAAAATCGAACCTTTTACATGTTTTTTACATATCAATATATAGAAAGACGGCCTATACCTAATCTTGAATTCAAAACCTAACTGAAACTCTAAAAATAGAAACAGTTACAACTTATTTTTTTATTTCAGGAAGTAAATTTGTTGAAAAATAGGCTCCAAAGACCTGGCTGTATATCTCAAATGGAGATAGCTGTGTACATTTTGAGAGATTTTTTTGTAACTGGGAATGTTCTGAAGAAAAACCTCTTTCAGTTTCTGAAAATTCATCTTCATTTGGAAGAACTAGCTCTTTGAAGTTGATGACTAAAACAGTAAACTGACATTCTGGAAACTTGCCCCATGAAGATGACTTTGATTCTCTTAAACCATAACACGTGTGTAAAAACTGAGAGAGGTTTTTGAAGATTGGCCTGTGCTGAAGAAAAACCTCTCTTAGTTTCCTAAAATTCCTCTCGGTTTGGCGGAAACAGCTTCTAGAAAATGGTGACTAAAACAGGCATTTTCTCAAAAACGTGTTATACTTATCCTATTTGATTTTCTTTATGGGATATATCCCACATTGGTTGAGCGGGAAATGATTGTGGTGTTTATATACCCCACCGCGCACAACACTTGATAACACATAGCACGTGCTATTGTGCTTCTCTTCGTCGGGAATGGTGGTTCCGCGTGGGCGGAAGGCGGTTTATGATACCACCTCGCGTTGACGCGGATGAATAATAACATGCCACGTACTCCCGTGGTATTTCGTCCGCGACCGCTTTACAATTTTAAATTTCGAGCTAGTGAGGGATGCGGAATTATCCCACATGCCCAACATAACATTTCTTTTCACGCTTTATATACCTTAATGCTTTCACAATATACCAAGTAACAACGGACTGGTAGGCTCGTGGATGATGGAGGATATGAGATATGTAGGGCCCTCAAGGCTTGGCACTCAGTCCTGTGGTGAGCCCTCGATGTTGGGCGCTAATACCTTTTGTTTTATTTGGCCCAATATAATACAACAAACCTTTGTTTTTTTATTATAAAGTCTCCTTACTTCATAAAATTGATTTTTTGGGCTAAAAATTAAAATATCGAAAACCTTCAAAAAGCTTTAACTTTTGGAAAATAGAATATTGAAGCTTTTCCTCTTCATGAAACCTCCAACTGTGCCCAAATTGTGAAAACCTCTCTCCATACTTAGTTTTTTTTTTTGTCTTTAGCCAAAAAATGTTAAACACTTTTCTTCGTAAGTTCTGGCTTAGGTTAAAAGCTGTCAAGGTTGTTTTCGACTTGGGTTTAAAATTGTTCTAGGTCCTTTATAAAAGCCTTTGTTCACAAATACCTAGGACCATTTTTGCAACATTGGTGTACTTAAGACAAATTGATCTTTCTCGGGCAGGCTCGAAACCCCTCGTCATTGAGAATTATTGAATGCTAACAACTGGCTCCTACTGGGGATGATGTCCTCCCAGCGAGGCAGCAAAGAACACTGTAGACCATGTTCCTGACCATTGGACGGCTCCCAACCTTGACAACTGCAACCTGTAACCTGTATCCTGTAATCAATCTTTCATCCATAAACTGTAACTGAAAACCGATAACTGCTGAACACTAAAACATACATGCTGGAACTAAACTGAAAACAACGCTGTACATACTGAAAAAATGTTTGCCAGGCAAACTTATTCCTCCTACCTACCCTACTCTGTTGAATTGTGATTGCTGAATCAAATGACACAAAAGTGCCAATGAAGCCAATCTAATAACTGACCATCTGCTCGACTATGGCTTGCATTCCTTTTGAGTGAGTAAGAAAGACAGAAAACAAACCATTTCAAACATTCTCTGATAATGAGTTCATGTCCCACAAATGTTAGAAAATTCATTTTCCCCTCAGACCGTAGTAAATTAGCATAGGGATCTTCAAAAGTTTGAAATATTATCTCGTCTTGAGATTCAACAAGAATGGAAATATCTCTTTCCAATTGACCTGCAAGACTATTCATGTGTGGATTGATGAGAGTGCATAGGGGGGCATGATATTCTAATACCTGCGTTTCGACTGCATCCTCCTCAAGCATGAGCGGCTCTGTTTCCCTTTTTGGTATGCCATCTATCCCATCTTTATACTTATCCACATCATTATCCAAAACATCTTCAAACAACAAACATCCTTCAAGATCATTAATCATGTTAACCCTATCTTTTTGATGGAAATAAATAGTGTCTAACAGTTGATCCCTTGGCGGAGAATCATCATCATAAATAGGTTCCTTCAAAGGATCGGCATGACTGTCAATGTTTAAATTTAGATTTACATGCTTGAAAATGGAAGAGGTCTCACTTACATACTCACTGTGTGAACAATGCAGATCCGACATTACTGGAGTTGTAATAAGACTTTTCAGGAGTTGATCTATTTCATCTTCAGATAGAGGAGAGATTTTGGAAATATTATGGAGGCGCCCACCTTTCTTGTTTAAGGAAAAATCAGCAGCATCATTTGAGGCCTGTTCTGTTTCTTGTATTCCAAGAGAAGTACTGATGTATTGTTCTTTAAGTGAATCAAATAAGACAGAGTCCTCTAGACCCACAGCTTCTGAAATAATGTGACATGGAGAGAAGCTTATCTGACCTTCTTCTGAATTAGAAGACCACTGACAAGACTGAAGAAAATTCTTATCTGGCTCGGGAGAAAAGATACAAAGGCCATCACCAATTTCATTCGAAAATTCATAATTTAAAACTCGCCCTTCTTCATCAAAAACAGCAAAACCATCATTAAATTCTTCAATGACATCAAGTGCAACAGACTCTTCTTGATACAAAATTTCTGAATGCGAAATAGAGACCTGATTTTCTGTTTGGTACTTATCTTCCCTATGGAAAACCTCTGCTTCTTGAGAATGATGACAGACTTGTTCTTCTTCTTCTTTAATTCCATTTTCAAAAAAGTTTATGGAGTTCTCCATCATAGATTTCTGTTTTTGATTAGAAGCCTTAATTTTTTGTTTTATCAATTCGAACGAAGCATAACAGAGGGGTAGACAGTCACTTTCAGCATGTTGATTTTCAGATGTTTGATCATGGATAGTGATCAAATTTTCTTCACTAACTGCTCTGGGACTTATAAAGTTTTCAGCCGGTGCCATACCCAAGCAATCTTCTTCATACTCATCAAATTTAGGTGGACTGAAATTTTCTTTAAAACCCTCACTAACAGAATTTTTAGCAGGCTGATTGTAATTGACATAAAACAAGTCAGAGTTACCTTTTTCTGTCACATCACCCAGCTGATGATCTCTTTGTTTGTCATGGGAAAAACTGGAATGCCAAGCCATTTCTCCTTGTCCATACTTCTCTTCGAACCCACATTCTTCTTCAATCCTCTCATCATTTTCTTTGCTCGATAATTTCCTGGACATTCTAAGATTATCTTCAACTTCTAAAGCATCAACGAACATATGTTGTAAACTGGAGGGATTTCTTTCCAAGAGAAGAAAAGAGAAATCAGAATGAAAAATAGATACATAATGTAACTTGGCAGCATTCTCTAGGGGCTGAATTTCTTTCGGCATATCATAATAGGCGCTGGCAAACCTCCTGTTGAAACTGGATAAGGATTCCCCTTCCTGCACCCTCATAGAGTAAAATTCTGAAAGGACTAGGTCCCATGACCTCCTCTTACCCCAAAACTTCAAGAAGACATCAGAAAACCCCTGCCATGTGTCTATAGACTCTGGCTGTAAATGGCGAAACCATTTCTTCACATCTCCCTGGAAAGTTTGGGCAAAAATCCTCATACAAACATCATCCTGATCCACTTCGAACAGATCCAGAAAATTTTCAAAACCTTGAAGATGTTTCTCAGCAGTAAGGCCTTTGATTTCTCCATCGAATTTAGGAAGGTATTTATGGTATTTAGGAGGATAATCATGGAGAACATGAGGTAGGTGAAGTGGCATATATCGGTTTTGGATATTGGAAGAAACTGAACTATGTAAAGAGGATGTATTATTAGCTTTAGTATCATGAGGTTTATAAGGCTGATCCTTACTGTCATGCGGTTCAAGTAAAAGATCTTGATCAAAATCATATGTACAGAATGAAGACACATTTTCAGTTTCTAAAGAAGGGTATACAGGAGTAAATCTATGGTCTTTTTTCGAATATAGCAAACAATGAGAAATTCTTTTGCCAAGCTTAGGAAAAGACAGGAAAAGATTTACAAGAAAGGATAATATGTCTTGGAGAAAGCTGAAACTTGAGTACCTTGTCTTTTCATCATGCCTTTCCATGTCTTCACAATGAGCTCATTTCCCAGCGGAGTCTGTTGATTCTCTTTAAAAGCTTGATTCTGGATCATGCCGCCAATGGAGTCACTGAAATTTGGATTCTTGAAGATGGAGTCGCCAGGTGAAAGATGTACAACCTTACTGATGTTTGACCATTATTCACCATCAACAGTCAAAACTGAAAACTTTGTTGTTCATACCCAGGGAAAATGAAACCCTCGTTCCCCGGCAACGGCGCCAAAATGTTAGCACTCGGATTTTCCTTGGGCTGTATCAAAGAAACCCGAGGTAACCTATTTCAAACCAATCTTTAGACTGAAAGTTGGCCTCCTTCAGCCAGAGAGGGCTCTCTCGGCAAATCCGCCATCCAATGTCACCACGACAGCAGTTTGACAATGAAACTCAAGGGCCAATTTGTAAAATAACAGTAAAAACTTTGTAAGCTTTAAATAATGTGGTTGGATCAAACAGGAAAAATATACTGTTGGGCAATGGAGTCAAAATCATGTAATATGAAAGATGTGCAGAGTTTTCAGCAAAATAGTTTTTCATTAGAGGCGGGATAGCTGTGTTTTTTACCGTCAAGTTTCTTGATTTCTGGTGGTAATGGAAGGAAAGATGAACAGTCCATTAAATACGGGCATCAAATTAAGATGAATCCATATTAACTTTAGAGGAAAATTTGGTGAATATTTGAAATAGGATGAACCGGAGCATAATCAATATGAATTCCAGATTCACTATAACCTTCATTCAAATATGACAGAAAAAACATAATGGCAAGGATTTAACAAAGAAAAATAAACTTTCACATTATGAGAAGGGAAAAAAGGACAGACTGTAAAAAACCCAACACGAGAATCTCTAAATCTGTTAAAAATGCTTGCTTTTAGCTCTGCAACATTTTCTCAAATATGAAGATGAGATAAAGCCTCTCGTAAACCTTCTTACTGAAAATCGAACCTTTTACATGTTTTTTACATATCAATATATAGAAAGACGGCCTATACCTAATCTTGAATTCAAAACCTAACTGAAACTCTAAAAATAGAAACAGTTACAACTTTTTTTTTTTTTTTTTTTTTCAGGAAGTAAATTTGCTGAAAAATAGGCTCCAAAGACCTGGCTGTATATCTCAAATGGAGATAGCTGTGTACATTTTGAGAGATTTTTTTGTAACTGGGAATGTTCTGAAGAAAAACCTCTTTCAGTTTCTGAAAATTCATCTTCATTTGGAAGAACCAGCTCTTTGAAGTTGATGACTAAAACAGTAAACTGAAATTCTGGAAACTTGCCCCATGAAGATGACTTCGATTCTCTTAAACCATAACACGTGTGTAAAAACTGAGAGAGGTTTTTGAATATTGGCCCGTGATGAAGAAAAACCTCTCTTAGTTTCCTAAAATTCCTCTCGGTTTGGCGGAAACAGCTTCTAGAAAATGGTGACTAAAACAGGCATTTTCTCAAAAATGTGTTATACTTATCCTATTTGATTTTCTTTATGGGATATATCCCACATTGGTTGAGCGGGAAATGATTGTGGTGTTTATATACCCCACCGCGCACAACACTTGATAACACATAGCACGTGCTATTGTGCTTCTCTTCGTCGGGAATGGTGGTTCCGCGTGGGCGGAAGGCGGTTTATGATACCACCTCGCGTTGACGCGGATGAATAATAACATGCCACGTACTCCCGTGGTATTTCGTCCGCGACCGCTTTACAATTTTAAATTTCGAGCTAGTGAGGGATGTGGAATTATCCCACATGCCCAACATAACATTTCTTTTCACGCTTTATATACCTTAATGCTTTCACAATATACCAAGTAACAACGGATTGGTAGGCTCGTGGATGATGGAGGATATGAGATATGTAGGGCCCTCAAGGCTTGGCACTCGGTCCTGTGGTGAGCCCTCGATGTTGGGCGCTAATACCTTTTGTTTTATTTGGCCCAATATAATACAACAAACCTTTGTTTTTTTATTATAAAGTCTCCTTACTTCATAAAATTGATTTTTTGGGCTAAAAATTAAAATATCGAAAACCTTCAAAAAGCTTTAACTTTTGGAAAATAGAATATTGAAGCTTTTCCTCTTCATGAAACCTCCAACTATGCCCAAATTGTGAAAACCTCTCTCCATACTTAGTTTTTTTTTTTTGTCTTTAGCCAAAAAATGTTAAACACTTTTCTTCGTAAGTTCTGGCTTAGGTTAAAAGCTGTCAAGGTTGTTTTCGACTTGGGTTTAAAATTGTTCTAGGTCCTTTATAAAAGCCTTTGTTCACAAATACCTAGGACCATTTTTGCAACATTGGTGTACTTAAGACAAATTGATCTTTCTCGGGCAGGCTCGAAACCCCTCGTCATTGAGAATTATTGAATGCTAACAGAATGGATCCTACAAATGTGTCTATCACTTCTTCCTCGAAGTGTCATCAATCTGAAGAACACCAAGCCTCTCTTTGAAGTACTCGAACTTCACTCTGGCTAGTGCTTTCGTCAATACATCTGCAACCTTCTCATCCGTCACAACGTACTCTGCTTCGATTGTACTTAGTGCTACATAGGACTGCTTCCTGCTAAACCAAGAGATCACACCTTATCCCATACTGAAGTAGCACCCAGGAGTGCTCTTCTTATCTGTAGCACTTCCTGCCCAATATGAATCAACATAACCTTACAGGTTAAACTTTTGATTCGCATCATACTTGAGTCCATAATCAACCGTACCCTTCAGGTACCTCAGAATATGCTTTACAACAACGGGGTGAACACTCCTTGGATCCGTCAGGAACTAGATCAATGTGTTCACCGTAAATCAAATATCTGGTCTCATGTTCGTCAGGTACATCAAGGACCCAATCATCTAACGATACATAGTGATATCAACCGGCTCAGATGAAGCATCACACAGAAGGTTCAAGTTTGATGCCATAGGTGTGGCCATGGCCTTGCAGTCCATCATCTCGAACCTTTTCAGGATCTCTACTACATACTTCCCTTGTCCAAGTAAGATTCCATCTGCACTCTGCCACACCTCCATACCTAGAAAATAGGGCATCATCCACAAGTTCTTCATCTCGAGCTCGGCAGCAAGCTTCCGCTGCATGTCGAAAATCAATCTATCTTCACCTGTAATAAACAGGTCATCCATATACAAAGGTAGTATCAGTGGATTGCCTTCCTTAACCTTGTAGTAAAGGTTGGAATCCGCTTTACTCTTGATAAAGCCCAAACTGGATAGAAAGTTGTCTATCCTTCCATACCAAGTTCTGCACATATCTGACTCCCTATCATGTGTCTCAGAACCAAGTGGCTGCTCCACATACACTTCTTCTTCAACTACACCATTCAATAAGTATGTCTTGAAATCCATCTGGTGTATCTTCCCTTTGATCACTGCAGCCAGAGCAAGTATGGATCTAATGGAAGTGTATCTGGCTTCAAGAGCAAAAGTCTCTATGCTACCACCTACAGCATGCTTGATCTTGTAGATTCTCTTGGAAGTCACTACAGACTCCCCTTCAAGTCTTGGGACTGCATCCTAAATATCTTCATGATCGACTGGTACTCCTCGATCATGGCATTCTTCCCAGATCCTGGGAACTTCAATATCTTCAATATAACTTTGTTGCTAAACAAATGTTGTATTCCTTCTTTTGTAGGTGATGGTATACGATCTTTCCTACACAACAAGTTAAATTGCATGATTAGAAAACATCTCATAGTTTTCAGAACAATTTCTTACACATAAGAAAATATGTCATATAGTCATGCAATTATCTTATCCAATGCTTCAATACAACATTTATCCATATCCCGTAACTTTCTAGATGCCTTCCAATCTCTACTAGAACATTGTTAAGAGTGTGCACAACTCCGAACATGTCAGCAAAGAGGTTTCATTCAAGATAAGTAGCAATGGAATGTTGTACAGTTCCATAGGCCACTTACCCATGTATATTAGTAGTATATTGTTCATCAATGCAACTATTCTAATATGCATAATACACAACCTAATTCTAGGAACATGAGTATATACATTATTGAACAGTATTATTTAAAAAATAAAATATGCAAGGAATGATAATTCAAATAGTTATCTTTGTTTTTTTGTTGGGTTGACTCCCTCTCAGTCTTTGCTTCTTTTCTGCAACTCTATTCTGATGTGGATTGTGAGAAGTGGTCAACTCCCCCTGAATATATTCATCCTTGCAGAAACTACTGAAGTGTTCTCCTTCTTGATCTTTGCTTCCTTGTAGGAACAACTGGAGTGTTCTCCCTCTTGATCTTTTTTTCCTTGCAGGAACAATTGGAGTGTTCTGCCTCTTGATCTTTGCTTCCTTGCAAGAACAACTGGAGTGTGCTCCCTCTTGATCTTTGATTCCTTGCAGGAACAACTAGAGTGTGCTCCCTCTTGATCTTTGCTTCCTTGCAAGAACAATTGGAGTGTGCTCCCTCTTGATCTTTGCTTCCTAGATTACCTTTCCTTGAACTTATATCCATCACTATGCATGGTTATTAGTATCATCATTGTGTTATCCTCGATGTCTCAGACATAATCACACATTCATTAGTATAATCTTAATACTATCAAAACACAATAATCTTAAACATGTATATTCATTATCAACACAGATAATAAACATTAGTATTCAAGGTTTCAAGGAAGTCTTCTTTTACTCATGCATATTCTTATTTGATCATAGGACTCTTCTGGTTAGTTAAATCATCAATCAAGATAAGAAACATAAAATGCATAAAACTTGATTACTTACATTTCTAACATTATGAATAAACATAACCAATCATACAAAGTGTACTTATATAAGGGATCCTAACACATGGTAGGATTCTAACTTGATATAGAAAAAACATACCTGGATTGGTATGTTAGCTAGTTATGTCTAACATACCCACATGATGTCTTCTTGTTCTCTTCAATGACTTGTGCTAGTAACCTGCATATCTCACAGGTTAACCATTATAGAACCAAGTTATACATACCTCGCAAATAGATCTCCTAAGTGATTCATGACAATGGATGAATCTTTGTTCTCATGTCCTCATGATCATATGTTCTTGAACTAGAACATGATTTGTCTTTCTTGGTGTACCTTTCATGTTAGCGGACAACATAAACCTCATACAACACCATAATGCATTAGTACAATCATAAGTTTCAACACCCTAATCAATGAATATATTCTATCATGCATTCATAATTTTATTAAGGTGATACGACAAGTCTAAATTTAATCAAGATTGTACTAACCGTAATAGCATGAAGACAAACATACCATAAACTTAATCATGAACAAATCTCGAAACATACCTGGATGAGTCATACCTGTCAAGATTGCTTGTAATATTCTTATGTAAGGCCTTAGCCTCATCTCCCTCTGAAACAATAACTTCTTCACTTATGTAGGTGACCAATCCTTTCTCTTCTAGGATTAACCCAATCCACTTGATTTACAGGAACTGGATCTGGAGCAGGATTAGGGTTTGTCAGAGAAACCCTAAAAATTCAAACTTTGAATTTTAAACTTCTGAAAGGATAGAAATATGTGCCTTGATGAGCTAATCAAGCTGGTATACTCATAATTTGAAATCTACAAAGTTTCACCCCTCAAATTTTCCTTTGAAACTTCCAGATTCACTCGACATGACCCTGAAATAGGGTTTGATAAATCCCACCCTTCTTCCCAATCAAAAGGTTCGATCCAAAGCTCTAAGCCTCTAGTTTACTGAGGATCTTCCAGCCATGGTCACAGATTTTAAAAATTCCCATTTTTGCAGAAGCCCTAATTTTCCACTTTTCCGATCAAAGTCCCGAACTAGGGTCTGATCAAGCCTGGCCTTCTACCCAACCAAAAATTATGATCTTGGTCTCTAAAATTTTATTTTGATGAGTAGCATTCAGCCATAGTCTCTGATTAAAAAAAATTCAAATTTCTTCGAAACCCTAAATTCCGGAAGCCATGAATGAAGGTGCTCAAAAATAATTTTGTTTTGATAGAAATATGTACCGGATTGTTTCTGGTGTAACTCCGAAGTTTTCAATCCACAGGGTCTGAAAATTTTTCTTGTGATAGCCTGACCTGTCATATTTCCAACCCCATAGGTTTGAGCTCAAATGGATTCTCTGAGAGAGATTTATGCCAAGTGTCACAACATGACTTGTTTATGGGATAAAATGGGAGGGCGCAATTGTACGGTGTGCCACGTGTCACTAGTTCAGTTTTGGCCTCTGAAAAAGTTACCTGAGAAAGTACAGTCCGTCCACTACCTATCACATTTTACTAAATTTTATTTGGAGCTTCCTAGCCCAGGTTATGACCTTCTTTCCAAGGTCACCTGTTTATGACTGAGATGTGGAAGAGGCAGAAACCCTATATTGTATAGATCATAAATCACAAAGTACAATGAAGTAGAGGTTTTCCTTTGGACACAAGGTACATGGGGACCTTAGCTTCTCCCTGTACTATTTTCAAACCCTGAAACATTACAAAAATGTATTTATAGCGAAAGTTCTATGATGACTGGTTTTTTCTATATCAATCCCTAGCTTCGCAATTGCAACAAATGTCATACATGCCATACCATGCCTTCTTTCAGGCTAGCTCTGATACCATGTTAATTTTTTAGAATTTACTTCAATCTAATCTAGGATCTTAACTAAGAGAACAACATGTACAGCATATCTACATCATATCAATCATGAACACAATAATGCAAGCACACAAGAGACATAGAGTTTACTTGTGGAAAACCATAAAGGTGAAAAACCCCAATAACTTCCTCAGATATAGATAGAGCAATGATACAACCCAAGCATAAAACATAGACATCTCCTAGCATCAGATTATCCTCCTCCAGAAGTGAACCACTCTCCCGAGAGCGTGAGAGAGAATAGAATGATGAAATAGAGTGCCTCGCCCACTCTATTTATACTTGACTTGACTTGCCTAATAACCTTTACCAGGTCAGCCTTAACTTAACCACATAACATAATGCTGATTGGGCCAACACCCAATAGGGTGGTCTAATAATCCTTTGACCCACATGGTCGATCTCCAATAGGGTGGTCTAATAACACTTCAACCCACATGACTTATACAGGGATGACCCCAACAAGGTGGTCTAATAACCCATCAAGTACAAGTTACACCACTTACAATATAAATGATGATAGTTTCGTATAGAGGAATAATAACATCTCTATAGGAATACAAACACTTCCGTATAGAGGAATAATACTATCTCTATAGGAGTAAAATATACATATATGAAATACATTCCGAAGTTACATATACATCAACAACCATCACCATCTTCATCATCATTGTTATCTCTAGGATCCTCATCAACATATCCATCATCACATCTTCTTCCTCATCATCATCATCATCTTTATCACCACCACCATCATCATCAACGTATTAATCATCATCACCATCTTCATCATCATTGTTAACTCTAACTCTAACCCTAATTCAATTTCCTTCTATAACTCTAGCCCTAACCCTCACCCAAACCCTAGCACTAAACCATCTTCTTCATCATCACCACCATCTTCATCATCATCATTAACTCGAACTCTAACCCTAATTCAATTTCCTTCTATAACTCTAGTCCTAACCCTCACCCAAACCCTAGCACTAAACCATATTCTTCATCATCACCATCAACATCAACATCACCATCTTCTTTTTCATCATCACCATCACCATCATCATCATCATGAACATCGCCATCATCATTGTCATCTCTAGGTTGCAAATTTGACTGCAATGTGAAGGCCATGCAAATTCGCTCAACGGCGCCATTTCTTGTCTGGAGACCCCTAGACATGCGTGGCCACCACGGATAGGTCCACAATGGCCACATGGACCTGTGGGAGCCGACGGAATCCAAGTCCGCTCGCCGGTTTGTGTTCTGTGGCCCCGGAGCAAATCCCCAAAGTGTCCCTGAATGGCCTCGGGGTTCCCCAATAAAATGCCCGTAGCACACAAACCATGGCTCCGTTGGAAAATCCATCGATTTCGGTGGGTCCAAGACACCGAGTTTCAGCTAGGGGATGCCCCACAGTGTGCCTCAAAGACTCGGAATCAGTGCCAATGGGCCATCTCTGGAGCTAATGTTTTTCTTAGTTAGGGCCATTGCAAATTCGCTCAAGGGGACCATTTCTCATCCAGAGGCCCTCGAGCATGTGTGGCCACCTTGGACAGGTCCACAATGGCCACGTGGACCTATGGGAGCCGACGGAATACATGTCCACTCGCTAGTTTGGGTTCCGTGGCCTCGGAGCAAATCCCCAAAGTGTCCCTAAATGGCCCCGGGGTGCCCAACTAGAATGCCTGTAGCAGCCAAACTGGGGCTCCATTCGCGAATCCGTCTATTTCGGTGGGTCCAGGATGCCATGATTCATCTAGGGGACCCCCCCACAGCTTGCCTCAAAGACATGGAAGCAGTGCCAATGGGCCATCTCCAGAGCTAGTGTTTTGCTCGGTGAGGGCCATTCCAAATTCGCTCAACAGGAACATTTCTCATCCGTAGGCCCTCAGGCATGCGTGGCCTGTTAAATTTTGAACATTAATTCACAATACTCTAGGATCTTTACTGAGAGAATAACATGTATAGTATATCAATGCATAACAATCATAACAAGCATGACAAGCATCATAAGAATCAAAAGCATGAGAGACAAGAGACACAGAGTTTCCGTGGGGAAAACTCTAAGGTGAAAAACCCCACAACTTCCTCAGAGATATAGAGAGAAATTGCTCAACCAAAGTACAACCAAAATACATAGAGATAGTCTCCTAGTAACAGATGATCCTCCTCCTCACTAGTGCACCACTTTCTGAGTGAGAGAAGTGTGAGTTTCTGAGTGATCAAATAGAGATCTCCCGATCTCTATTTATACTTAACTTGTTTTCCCAGTTACACTATGGGGCCGACTTGTCTAGCTAGGTACATCCACAATATAATATATATTTCAGGGCCGACCCCACACATAGTGGTCTAATAACCCATTGACAAGTACACACACTTGTGACAGTTGTCAATACACATGACGACACTTCCTTATAGAGGATTAACACATCTCTTATAAGGTTACAATAAATATATATGAAATACATAGATGAAATACATTCTGAAGTTATATATACATCAACACTCCCTCTTAACTAGGAAGGTATTTCTCGACACAGATCTGCTAGACAAGTCTTCTTCTCAGGATCATCGTCATCAATGCATCATCATCATCATCGTCACTACTGTTGCTATCTCAACCAATCTCTGACTCTACTCGTCATAGGAAGTTCTATAGAGCCAGTCCTTTTTCATACTGGATGTAGGCCCACCATGTACAGATCTTCCTCATCACTGGCCATACTATGGAATCCTCAGGACTTATTACGTGCGTCACAAAACCTTTAAAGAGTCTCTTGCCTAACAAGAACCCTAAAGAGCATCTGAGGCCTTTTTCATCCTGTCCAGATCTCCATGACTTATTACATGTGACCCCACCACAAAACCTAGCAAGAGCATTTCAGGATGTTATGGGTACACAACTCCGACCTGAAATCTCCCCAGGGCACAAATTACATGTGGTCACCACAAAACCTAGCAAGAGCATCTCAGGATGTTACGGGTACACAACTCCAGCCTGAAATCTCCCCAGGGTACAAATTACATGTGGTTATGGAAAAACCTCGAAAGAGCATCTCAGGATGTTACGGGTACACAACTCCGACCTGAAATCTCCCAGGGCACAAATTACATGCCATAGGACAAAACCTCGCAAGAGCATCTCAGGATGTTACCGGTACACAACTCCAGCCCGAAATCTCCCAGGGCACAAATTACATGTCCTCCCAAAGCAATGTCTCGAAAGAGCATCCCAGGCTGTTACGAGTACACAACTCCGACCTATAGGATCTACTAGACATGCTCATCTGTACAACCTGATCCACGGCCATAAAGTATCATTTTGATACTCACCATACATCATCCTGATGTACACATGATCACCCTGATCATCATCACTGCAACATCCTGCTGCATGTCACATGGAGCAACATCCTGATCATACATTGCATCCACCTGATGCATACCAAGTATCTACCTGATCATACAATGTATCCATCTAATACAAACAAATACATGGTCCATCTGATCATACCTGATACATATCAACATACATGATCTACCTAATCATACAATGTATCCACCTGATACAAATACATATACATGGTCCAAGCATCCAACATGATGCATATACAAAATACATACAAATGATTTGATTGATCATATCCATCATCCAACATGATGCGTCCATACATATACATATAAATGATCCAACTGATCATATCCAACATCCAACATGATGCGTACAAACATATATAAATGATCCAACTAATCATATCCATCATCCAACATGATGCATACATACATAAATGTAAATGATCCAACTAATCATACAGAGCTGAAACTAGAACATCATTCTAATGCTCATCATCCAACGCTTACATCCACAGCCATGTGAAGGATACTCCTTCCAACATGCTTGGAATGGCTTCAACAAATGTCTCCATCACTTCTTCCTCGAAGTGTCATTGATCTGAAGAACACCAAGCCTCTCTCTGAAGTACTCGAACTTCACTCTGGCTAATGGCTTCATCAATACATCTGCAATCTGCTCGTCCAT
Source organism: Larix kaempferi (assembly GCA_027924585.1). Lineage (NCBI taxonomy): Eukaryota > Viridiplantae > Streptophyta > Pinopsida > Pinales > Pinaceae > Larix > Larix kaempferi. The sequence continues at coordinate 27,046,992 of BSBM01000673.1, forward strand.
TGCAACATACAGGAGCTTCACTGCTCCTCTCTGCACCATATCCCTGATATAGTGATATTTGATCTCTATGTGTTTCGACCTGTCGTGAAACACTGGGTTCTCAGATAGCTTCACACAACTCTGGTTATCACAGAAGATACCAGTAGCATCCAACGGGAGATCAAATAACTCAGACAGTAGCTTCCAAAGCCATACTGCCTCACAGCTAGCTGAACAGGCTGCAACATACTTTGCCTCAGTTGTACTTAGTGCTACGCAGGACTGCTTCCTGCTAAACCAAGAGATCACACCTGATTCCATATTGAAGCAGCACCCACATGTGCTCTTCCTATCTGCAGCACTGCCTGCCCAATCTGAGTCAACATAACCTTGCAGGTTAAACTTTTGATTCGCTTCATACCTGAGTCCCTAATCAACTGTACCCTTGATGTACCTCAGAATAAGCTTTACAACAACCAGGTGAACACTCCGCAGATCCGTCAGGAACTGGCTCAATGTGTTCACTGCAAAGCAAATATCTCGTCTCATGTTCGTCAGGTACATCAAGGACCCAATCATCTGATGATACATAGAGACATCAACTGGCTCAGATGAAGCATCACATAGAAGCTTCAAATTCGATGCCATAGGTGCGGCCATGGCCTTGCAATCCATTATCCTGAACCTCTTCAGGATATCTACAGTATACTTCCCTTGTCCAAGGAAGATCCCATCTATACTCTGCCACACCTCCATACGAAGAAAATAGTGCATCATCCCCAAGTCCTTCATCTCGAACTCGGCTGCAAGCTTCCACTGCGTGTCGGCAATCAATCTATCATCTCTTGTTATAAACAGGTCATCCACATATAATAAGAGTATCCCTGAATTTCCTTCCTCAACCTTGTAGTAAAGGTAGGAACCCACTTTACTCTTGGTAAATCCCAAACTGGATAGAAAGTTGTATGTCCTACCATACCAAGTTCTGCACATATATGATTTCCTGTCATGTGTCTCAGAATCAAGTGGTTGCTCCACATATACTTCTCTTCAACTACACCATTCAAGAAAGCTGTCTTGAAATCCATCTGGTGTATCTTCTATTTCATCACTTTTATATTTCTCTATGCTGCCATCTGCAGCATGCTTGATCTGACAAATCCATATGGAATTCATAACAAACTTCCCTTCAGTTCTTGGGACTACATCCCAATCATCATTCTTCATGATCGCCAGATCATGGAATTCTCCCCATATCCTGGGAACTTCAATATCTTCAGTAGATAATTTTGTTGTTGAAAAAATGTTGTAGTTCTTCTTTTGTAGGTGATGGCATACAATCTTTCCTACAAGACAAGTTAAATTGCATGATTAGAAACATCTCATAATTTTCAGAACAAATTCTTTCACATAAAGAAATATGTCATACAGTCATGCAATTATTTAAGCCAATGCTTCAATACAACATTTATCCATATCCTGTAACTTTCTAGATGCCTTCCAATCTCTACCAGAACATTGTTAAGAGTTTGCACTACTCCCAACATGTCAGCAAAGAGGTTTCATTCTAGATAAGTAGCAATGGAATGTTGTACAGTGCCATAGGCCTACTTAGCCATCAAATGCATATTAGCAGTATACTATTCATTAATACAATCATTCTAATATGCATAATACATATCCTAAGTCTAGGAACATAAGCATATACATCATTGAACAATATTATTTAAACAAACAAGTATGCAAGAAATGACAATTAAAATACTTATCTTTATTTGTTGGGTGGACTCCCTCTGAGTCTTTGCTTCCTTGCAAGAGCTACTGAAGTCCTAATTTGAAATAGCTTCTTCTACACCTTTCTGTTGTGGAATGTAGAGAGATGGTCAAATCCCTTTGAATATCTGCATCCTTGCAGAAACCATTGGAGTGTGCTCCCTTTTGATCTTTGCTTCCTGGATTACTTGTTCTTGAACTTATATTCATTCTCGATCCCTATGCATGCTTATTAGTATCATCATTGTGTTATCCTCGAGGTCTCATACATAATCAAACATTCATAATAAAAGACAATAATCTCAAGCATGTATAGTTAGGATCATTTCAAATAGAAATAATAAGCATTCTTATGGTTAATCATAAACATAATATACCTAAACCCCTGATTACTCAAACCTATGACTCTTCTGGTTAGTCATATCATCAATTAAGGTAAGAAACATAATATGCATAAGCCCTAGATTATTCAAACTTGTAACTTCAAGAGTAATCATTATTAATCATACAAAAGTATACGATATATATAACAAAAACATACCAGGTCATCATATTTGCTAGTTATGTCTAGCAATGTGTTCTTGTTCTCTTCAATGACCTGCATCATTCATTAATTCACCTTTGCAAAAACAAATTATACATACCTCTATGTGATCCATGACTATGTATGGATCTTTGTCTTCATAGCATGTTCAAGTTGTCCCTTTAATTTATACAATCCTCCCTCTTGCTCTCCAATCACTACTGCATCATCAATAGTTTTACCTTTTGGCCACATTAGGACTTGGCCATCCACAAATGCAACCCTCATACCTTTTGCATCTAATGTGGATATGGTGTAACATCCCTAAAATTCGACCCTAGTTGTTATTACTCTTGTAAATATAATTATGAATTATTGTAATCGTTTCTGGTGAGGAGCTCAAGGCCAAGGCCCCACCAGTGGACCATGAGACTACTATTATGATTCTTGAATGTTATTTAAAAACCCAAATCCCTAAGTTGTAGGAGATTAAAAGATGACAATGCGACAACGTGTGGAATCACGAATAAGGACGGTTGGTCATCTTCCTAGGTTAAGGATGCGGCAACTAAACACGATGACATATTAGTATAAGTCTATATCGATGGGAGTAACTATTATCGCTCGATAGACTAAGTGGTTATTTGAACTATTTTGATTCCCCAATTTACTTAAATACTTGGGAAGATAGGAGGAGTTTGTTAGGGCCTACAAATGTCAAATGCTAAAGAGTAAAGGACCTCTATATACATGTATATAATATCCTTGGGTAAACTTACAAAAATAAACTTATTATGAAAGATAAAATAATAGTTAAGAAAACTATTTATTATATATATGTCTTGTTTATAAATACAAGGTCATCCATTTCCTTAGAGCAGGCCAAATTATACACATCTATATGTGAATATCATATTTATATGCATATGATTAACTAATACTTGAAATAACTTTTAGAAAGATGTTGTGGTTCTTATATAAGTGGATTGTTTTGGAAGGATGTTATGTGTCACTTAATTAAGCTATTTATGTCATTAATTATAATACATGAGATATTATGATTATAATTATTGCTAGTTCAAAAAATACACCTATGAATATACATATAGTAGAAAGGAATGTGGTGTCTTTTAAACTAATGAATATACCAAAAAAGAAGTTGAGATAATAAGAAATATTTACAAATAGTTATAATAACTTAGAAATTTATATATATAAGTTATATGGATGTTTTACAAATCGCAATACATGATTATCATTACATAAAAGAAATCGAGGGCTTGGAAGAGAAGCTAAAAAAGGTTGGTACCTATTTAAAAATGATTATCCCCATTATTATAAAAGAGGTATAACTAAGGATATTGTTTCCAAGAATCTATTATGTATATATGAGTGAGAGAGAGAGCACATATGTATGTAAATAAGTTCTACAATAAATTATTTATGTTTCAGGAAAATAGAACCATGCGATTAAACACACACATATGATAATGGAACGATGATGGGTGGAAACTCTCTCCACTACCATTTAGAGTAGGAAGAAAAACCTTTGATAAATATATAAAATAATTTACGTGGAGGAATGAGTCACTCCACTCTAAGGAAAAGGCAAGTAGAGGTAAAAACATGTAATGTTTTGAGAGTTTGGTGGAATCATGGTGAACAAACCGAGAGTTTTGAGGAGTATGTCTCCATGATGGAGCACGCCGAGCTCTACCTTTGCCAATTGTCACCCTGCATGGGATACCTGGTCACCTTACCGTCGCCACCCACCTTAAAAAAAACATGAAAGGTCACCATCTGCCAGTGGAGAGAGGGGATCCCACTTATTTTAATAAGTGCGTCGAGTAGTAAAAGGGGGGAAGCATGGCATTTGGTTGGGGGGAGAATAGATGCCTGTAGAATGGACGAGACTTTGAGTACTATCGGCGTAGTAGAATGTAATTCACCAAAGGAGGGTTATGGAGTCTCGATCTCTGTGAAGGAGAAGAGATCTACGGCGTAAAATAAAGTTACCTTGTATCGTCAATGCGATCCTCGGTAGGGTAGATAGGGGGAAATTCGGCAGTAGCCATGGGGGATGAGAATTTCATTTGCTGAAACCAGTTTTCTACCAAAGCTGGACGCAATCATGACAAAAAGGAAAGTCACTGGTAGCTTAAGGGCGGAGCTGGAGTAGGAAAGGTTAACTCATAGTCATCACAGAAGTTGATACCAGAACGCTCGCTGGCTATCGGAGGTAACAACCCTATCTAGAGTTCCTGTAGCTTTGTATGGAGTTCATATTACTATTTTTTTTTATTAACAATCCTCCCAGAGAGCCTCTGTCTGTATTAATGGTTTAGTTAGACAGTAGTTTATTTATTTTCTTGTATACGTATTGGGATGGCTTGCCTTATCAGCTCAATCCCTGAAAACAATCCTTAAATCTCATTCTTTTGTTGTTAGATAGAATATTTATCTTTCCTATAGCTTGATGCCTGGTTAAGTTATCTACTAGTTAGCTACCTTGTTGCCATCGTGAACCATGGACTGTTGATGGATAGTGAATGCTCAGTTCTTGAGTTTTGTCTATCCTGTTGCCATTATGAAGATGCGTAGTGTTCCTGGCGATTGTATATTTTTCTTACTCAGGAAATAATACTAGAAACAAATGGTTGAAATCGCTATCTCGACGTTAACTATCTTTGGTATTGCAAGGTTGCAACAACTTTGAATCTGTAGAAATGTCGTCGGTATAATCCAGCGCTGACATTCTGTTATGTCATGCAAGTGCTGATCCATGTAGGCATCCGTTTTTATTTTTATAACATATTGATATCTAGTTTTCGATCTTTATAACACAACGTTTAAGGTTATCTTAGTGTCGGCAGGTCGTGTGAGTATACTCTTGGTTTCAGTGATGATAGATCTAAGCAATTTTTCCTAATCGCTGTCCCATGTGGTTTAAAACTCTGTATCTTTTAAAGTATTAAAGGTTATCACAGTTTGGTTTAAGTCTCTTGTATAGACACTGCAGTCTGTAAGTTTTCTCTGTTGTAAGCTTGTTGATTTATGTATTTTTTATTCGCTACCATTACGTTGAATTGGATGTGAACTAGCAATTAGAATGTGCTTTATATATACTTATAAACCTGCCCTGATCGAAGGATGCGATCTAAGCAATAAATGTAATTGTAAGGATATAAGTATACTGACTGTAATCGAAGAAATTAGTGTATATATGTTACCAGAATTAGATTATGTTAGGCTATTATTTTACCGAAGAATGGGTATGGGTAATAGTAAACGACTTAGAAATTGAAAAGAAGAATATTTGGATCATGTTATAAAGAGGAAGGGATAGATCCCTGTAGGCATTAATTCACTGATTCGATCCCTATGGTAGAGAATCACGAATTTCAATACATGTACTTTAAATTGCTGCTTGCAATGGGAAAGGTCCTTTACGATTTTGATTCTGTTGGGAAGGGACCCGATCCATGGAAGCCGTCGCTGGAGAAAGGTAGTACATTTTTATGGCAGGGGGATATCGACTTATGCACTTACTCGATTAATAACACGGGTGTTTTCTTACATAGCTTATAAGTTATTAATCTCTAGAATTTGATGTGCATTTCTTGATAGAGATTTTTTTTCTCTTTTACCTATGAGTGTGATTTTGATAGGAAATGTTTTACTCTGTAGAATGCAAACTACACACTTTCGACTCTGCAAAAAGGAAAATTGCATAGCTCTTTTTAGATATCTTTTACTCTATGAAATGCGATTGCATATTTTCTGACAGATAGCTTCTACTCGGTAGAATGCGACTTGCTTATCTTATTGACGGGGACCTCTTCTCTGTAGAATGCAGCCCGCAAATGGAGTATTGATAGAATATGTTATTACTCTGTGAAATCAGATTGAAACATACGAAGTGATAAAGCAATCTGCTTATAAGTTTGGATATAGTCTTAAAATCACGGCATACGATTTCGGTTATCTTGTGTGAAAATATTCACGCAGTAAGAATCAGCAGAAGTACTTCTATGATATTTTGAATATGTAGATAAACCTAAGTAAGGTTATCTCTGCTTTATAGTTCATATAGTTGAAATAAGCTATAAGGTTATCTCTGCTTTATAGTTCATATAGTTGAAATAAGCTATACCCTTGTCGCCATTATATATCCATAGTTATAATTAATTCACACATATTAATAGGGTCTTGTACAAAGGTGTAATTATGTAAAAAGTTGTTTAAGTTTACATTAACTATAATTGCCTTATTTATTCAGAAAAAGGAGTTTCATATGTTTATTTAATTTACATAGCATGAACTTTATCTAAGATAAAGAGGTTCTCTATAGTAAAGGTATCTTAGACTAAACTTACATATTTTGAAGACCATACATGTTGGAGCTTTATCCTGGAAAATATATAAAGGTAAGACCTTTTTGTTAAAAAGTGTCTTGGTCTAGATCCTACTAAAGGGAGAAGAGTTGGTGAAAAGTTTGACTACAAAATATTGACTTTAAATGTATTAGATTTTAGACCCATAGTTTAGCTTCAAATATCTTGAAGAGAAAATGCTCTCTAGGAGAGAAGCATCAAGAATGATAGAATTTTGCAAACAACTGAGTTTGTCATTTTGTAATACTTCACTTGTTTCGATAATTATAATAAAAGATGCACACACTTTTGTGGACTAGCCCGTGTACGGGTGAACCACATTATCCTTTGTCTCTTATGTTTTCTTATGGTATTCCTCAATGTGTCTTATGTTTGAGTACTTGTTTCTGTCCTTAAAAATGTTTATGATTACTTTGATGTATACGATTCATATAGAAGGTTGGTGGTTGATATAATGCTTCTCTTATGATTATGATTATGTTACCAATTAGGTTGTCCTATTGGTGTGAAAAAAGATATACATGCTTTCTAAAAGATGTATAGTAAGACATAATGAAGTTCTTTTGTGTTTTCCGTAAGATTTAAGAAATGGTTGACATATCAAGTTCAGAATTTATTTAGTTGAAAATAAAACATATATTTTTTTCTTGATTAGCATAACAACATTTGTAAACAATATTAAGTGTCACAAAGTTTTAATTATTTTAAAGCAGTATTTAAAGAAAGCAAACCCACACTTTGTATTTTCGCATAGATTTAGTGGTATTTTAGACACTTAGAAAAGTTTTAAAATTTTACGAAATTTGGGTTCGTGACATATGGAGAGTAGATTCTTCTTGAGCCCAGGTACATACAAAACATCTTTCATCTTCAAAGACTTCCTAGAGTCTAGATTGTAGGAGGCCTCACCGCTTCCTTTGATACAGTATTGGTAGTCATCCCCAAGTTTCACCTTATGGGGTGACTCATGTTCAGATAGATTAGCAAAGGATTCTTTAAACCCAGTCATGTGTTTTGAATCCCCATTGTCAATAAGCCAATAATTACAACCATGGGAGATAGTACCTGTGAGAGCAGAGATTATAACATACTCTTCTTCACTTGATGAGTCATCATCACTTTCTACCCTAGCCTTCTTCTTTGGAGGTTCATCATCCTCGGCAGCATGAGCATGGAACTTTCTTTTGCTTCCCTTCTTCTTCTTGATGGAGTTGTTGTTGTTATCCCTTTTGTTCTTGGGACAATATGAAGCAAAGTTACCCTTCTCATTGCATGTGAAGCACCTTAGATCCTTCTTATTCTTTTGGTGATAGTGAGTGAACTTCTTGTAGTAAGAGTGTTCCTTCTTGGGATTGCTTCTTTTGGTGTGAGCTGCAAGAGCTTGATCTTCTCCTCCCATATTTTCTTGTCGAGCTACAAGCCTAGTTTCTTCTTGAGAACATTCCTCCTACAGTTTACTGAAAGAGATCAATTTCTTTCTTGCATAGATTCCTTGAATAAAGGAGTCCCATGACCTAGGTAGGCCATTCAGAGTGGTCGTAACAACTTCACCGTTGTCCACTACTTCATCCATAGCTTCAAGTTGTTCTTTTATTTGAGAGACCTTGGAGAAGTAAGATTGAATGGTTTCTCCATTCAACATCTTGACCCCTTTCAATTGATTCTGTAGAGTCATCTTCCGATTTATGTTCTTCCCTTCCAATAAATTGGTCAGGGAGTCAAACATCTCTTTGGGTGTCTTCAGAGATGACACATGGGGGATGAGAAGGTCTTTGATAGAATCAACAATGATTCTCTTTGCCTTGACGAAGTTCTTCTTATGCAATATCTTATCCTCTTCATCCTCTGGGATAGGGATGTCTTCTTTTATATATGAGTCCAACTCATTCTCTTCAAGGATTAACCCAATCCTATACTTCCAAGCTCGGAATTTATCATCTCCTTCAAGCTTATCCTCAAGCTTGGTGTGGTGCGACATCTTAAAGGGTACTTCAAATGGAAATAGAAAAGTTTTAGGTCTTACCACTTGAATTGCTGAAAACTGGATCTGGTCCCGGATTAAGGTTTGTCGGAAAAAACCCTAAAAATTCAAAATGTGAATTTTGACTTTCTAAAATGATAGAAAGATGTCCCTTGATGAGATGATAAACCTGGTGTATTTAGAATTTGAGATCTGCAAAGCTACACCCTTCAAAACTGCCTTTCTGTCTTCTCGGATTCACTAAGGAGATCCTTGAATTAGGGTTTGAGTTTCCTGGAGATCTACCCAACCAAAAATCTTGATCCAAACCTCTAAAATTCGATTTGTGCAAGGAGCTTCTAGCTATGTCTTCAGATTCCAAATATTCCTATTTTTGTGGAAACCCTAATTTTTAGGGCCGAATCTAAAAATGCTCAGAATTGAATTCTGATTGGACATATAGATTCTCCTTGATGAGTAGAGTCAATCTACTATACTGCTTTTCCAAAATCTGTGGAGAGAAACCCAATAAACAAGAAACCCTAGTTTCTGTCACTGCACAATGTCTTCTTCTCAGGTTAGCTCAGATACCATGTTAAATTTTGAGCATTAATTTACAATACTCTAGGATCTTTATTGAGAGAATAACATGTACAGTATATCAATGCATAACAATCATAACAAGCATGACAAGCATGATACGCATCAAAAGCATGAGAGACAAGAGACACAGAGTTTCTGTGGGGAAAACTCTAAGGTGAAAAACCCCACAACTTCCTCAGAGATAGAGAGAGCAATGGCTCAACCAAAGTACAACCAAAATACATAGAGATAGTCTCCTAGTAGTAGATGATCCTCCTCCTCACTAGTGCGCCACGATCTGAGTGAGAGAAGTGTGAGTTTTCGAGTGATCAAATAGAGATCTCCCGATCTCTATTTATACTTAACCTGTTTTCCCAGTTACACTATGGGGCCGGATTGTCTAGCTACGTACATCCACAATATAATATATATTTCAGGGCTGACCCCACACATAGTGGTCTAATAACCCATCGGAAAGTACACACACTTGCGACACTTGTCAATACACATGACAACACTTCCTTATAGCGGAATAACACATCTCTTATAAGGGTACAATAAATATATATGAAATGCATAGATGAAATACATTCTGAAGTTACATATACATCAACATGGCCACTATGGACATGTCCAACATGGCCACGTGGACATGTCCAACATGGCCACTATGGACATGTCCAACATGGCCACTATGGACATGTCCAAGTCCGCTCGCCGGTTTGAGTTTCGTGCCCCGGAGCAAATCCCCAAAGTGTCCCTCAAAGGCCCCGAGGTGCCAGACTAGAATGCCCGTAGCAGCCAAACCGTGGCTCCGTTTGTGATCTTGTTGATTCCGGTGGGTCTGGGACGTCGGGTTTTAGCTAGGCCCCCCCCCCACAGCGTCCGTCGAAGACCCAGAAGTGGTGCCAATGCGCCATCTCCAGAGCTAGGGTTTTGCTCAGTGGGGGCCATCCAAATTCACTCAACGAGGCCATTTCTAGTCCGGAGGCCCCTGAGCGTGCATGGCCACCGTGGGCAAGTCCATAATGACCACGTGGACCTATGGGAACCGATGGAATCCAATTCCGTTCTCCGGTTTGGGTTCTGTGGCCCCATAGCAAATCCCCAAAGAGTCCTTGAATGGCCCTGGGGTGACCAACTAGAATGCCCGTAGCAGCCAAACGGTGGCTCCGTTCGTGAATCCGTCGATTCCGATGGGACTGGGACACTAATTTTAAGCTACGAGTCCCCCACAGCATGCCTCGAAGACCAGAAAGAGGTGCCAATGGGCCATCTACGGAGCTACGTTTCTGCTCAGTGAGGGCCATTCCAAATTTGCTCAATGGGGCCATTTCTCATCTGGAGGCCCCCGAGCATGCGTGGCCACCGTGCACAGGTCCAAAATGGCCACGTGGACCTATGGGAGCCGACAAAATCCAATTTCGCTTGCCAGTTTGGGTTCCGTGGCCCTGGAGCAAATCCCCAAAGTGTCCTTGAATGGCTCCGGGGTGGACGACTAGAATGCTCGTAGCAGCCAAACCGTGGCTCCATTCGCGAATCCGTTGATTCCTGTAGGTCCGAGACGCTGGGTTTCAGCTAGAGCCCCCCCGATAGCATGCCTCAAAGACCTAGAAGCGATGCCAATGGGCCATTTTTGGAGCTACGGTTTTTCTTAGTGAGGGCCATTCCAAATTCATTTAATGAGGCCATTTCTCGTCCGGAGCTCCTAGTGCATGCGTGGCCATCGTGGACAGGTCCACAATGGCCACGTCTACCTGTCCACGATGGCCACACATGCCCAGGGGCCTCCGGACAAGAAATGGCCCTCTTGAGCGAATTTGGAATGGCTGTCACTGAGCAAAACCATAGCTCTGGAGATGGCCCATTAGCACCACTTTCGGGTCTTCAAGGCATCATGTGGGGGGTCCCCTAGCTGAAACTCAGCGTCCCGGACCAACCAAAATCGACTGATTCATGAATGGAGCCACAGTTTCGCTGCTATGGGAATTCTAGTCGGCCACCCCGGGGCCATTCAGAGACATTTTAGGGATTTGTGCCAGGGCGAAAAAACCCAAACCGGAAAGCGGACTTGGATTTCGTCATCTCCCATAGGTCCATGTTGACATTGTGGACCTGTCCATGGTGACCACGCATGCCCGAGGGCCTCCGAACGAGAAATAGCCCCGTTGAGCGAATTTGGATGGCCCTCACTGAGCAAAACCCTAGCTCCAAAGATGGCCCATTGGCACTGATTCTAGGTCTTCGAGGCATGTTGTGGGGGGTCCCCTAGCTGAAACCAGGCATTCCAGACCCACCGGAATTGATGGATTCACGAACGAAGCTACTATTTGGCTGCTACGGGCATTCTAGTCGGGCACTTGAGGCCATTCAGGGACACTTTGGGTATTTGCTCAAGGGCCACGGAACCCAAACCAGCGAGCAGACATGGATTCGGTCAGCTCCCACAGGTCCACGTGGCCATTGTGGACCTGTCCAGGGTGGCCACGCACGCCTGGGGGCCTTCGGACGAGAAATGGCCGCCTTGAGAGAAATTTGGATGGCCTTCACATTGGGGTCAAATTTGCAAAATCGTTGACCGGGCATGTATGGCTAGCGTTCCCAGCTGGAACCTTCCTAGACACACTTGCAAGAGTCCCCGGAACCCGGTTTTGTTGCACGGTTGGAATTCTATGTCCCTGGTAGGTATCTAGTAGGTGTCCCTAAAGGACATTCGTATGAGAGACATAATGAGCCATATAATGACGACCATGGCTCGGATCGACAAACCGTCGACTCCATTGGATTTTGGACATCGGGATAGTGCTAGGGGTGCCCCCCTCCTCCGGTCCCGTGGCCCAGGTGTCATCTTGTACATCCATTTTGGAAAGTAGGATTTTGCTTAGTATGGGAGTGTGCAATTTTTGCACATTGGGGTCAAATTTGCAAAATCGTCGACCGGGCAAGTATGGCTAGTGTTTCCAGCTGGAACCTTCCTAGACACACTTGCAGGACTCTGCAGAACTCAGTTTTGTTGCACGGTTGGAATTCTATGCCCCTGGTAGGTGTCCAGTAGGTGTCCCTGAAGGCCTTTTGTATGTGAGATAGAAAGAGCCATAGAATCACGATCGTGGATCAGATGGACAAACCATCGACTCTGTTGGATTCAAGATGTTGGGATAGTGCTAGGGGTGCCCCTCTCCTCCAGTCCCGTGGCCCAGGTGTCATATTGTACATCCATTTTGGAAAGTAGGGTTTTGCTCGGCACAGGAGTGTGTAATTTTTGCACATTGGGGTCAAATTTGCAAAATCATCGACTGGGCATGTATGGCTAGTGTTCCTAGCTGGAACCTTCCTAGACACAATTGCAGGACTCCCCGGAACCTTATTTTGTTGCACGGTTGGAATTCTATGCACCTGGTAGGTATCCAGCAGGTGTCCCTGAAGGCCTTTTGTATGCGAGACAGAATGAGCCATAGAATGACAACCGTGGCTCGGATTGACAAACCGTTGACTCCATTGGATTCAGGACGTCGAGATAGTTCTAGGCATGCCCCTCTCCTCTGGTCCTGTGGTCCATGTGTCATCTTGTACGTCCATTTTGGAGACTAGGGTTTTCTCAGTACGGGAGTGTGCAATTTTTGCACATTGGGGTCAAATTTGCAAAATCATCGACCAGGAACGTATGATGATGATGATGGTGATGATGATGAAGACGTTGATGATGATGGTGATGGTGATGGTGATGGTGATGAAGATGATGATGATGAAGAAGATGATGATGATGGAGATGTTGATGACGAACCTAGAGATGACAATGATGATGAAGATGGTGATGATGGTGATGATGATGGTGATAATGATGAAGATGTTGATGATAATGGTGATGGTGATGGTGATGGTGATGGTGATGGTGATGGTGATGGTGATGATGATGGTGATGATGAAGAAGATGTGATGATGGAGATGTTGATGAGGAACCTAGAGATGACAATGATGTTGAAGATGTTCATGATGACGATGATGGTGATGATGATGAAGATTTTGGTGATGATGGTGATGGTGATGGTGATGGTGATGAAGATGATGATGATGAAGAAGATGATGATGATGATGGTGATGATGATGAAGATGATGCTGATGACGACGAAGAAGAAGTGATGATGGAGATGTTGATGAGGAACCTAGAGGTGACAATGATGATGAAGATGCTCATGATGATGATGATGGTGATGATGATGAAGCCGTTGATGGTGATGGTGATGGTGATGGTGATGGTGATGGTGATGATGATGAAGATGTGATGATGGAGATGTTGATCAGGAACCTAGAGATGACAATGAAGTTGAAGATGATGATGATGGTGATGATGATGGAGATGTTGGTGATGATGGTGATGGTGATGGTGATGGTGATGAAGATGATGATGATGAAGAAGAAGATGATGATGATGATGAAGATGATGATGATGATGACGAAGAATATGTGATGATGGAGATGTTTATGAGGAACCTAGAGATGACAATGATGATGAAGATGTTCATGATGATGATGATGGTGATGATGATGATCATGATGATAATGAAGACATTGATGATGATGGTGATGGTGATGGTGATGGTGATGACGAAGAAGATGTGATGATGGAGATGTTGATGAGGAACCTAGAGATGACAATGATGTTGAATATGTTCATGATGATGATGATGGTGATGATGATGAAGACGTTGATGATGATGGTGATGGTGATGGTGATGGTGATGGTGATGGTGATGGTGATGGTGATGAAGATGATGATGATGAAGAAGATGATGATGATGATGGTGATGATGATGATGGTGATGATGATGAAGATGATGATGATGATGATGAAGATGTTGATGATGATGGTGATGGCGATGGTGATGGTGATGGTGATGGTAAATTTGATGGTGATGGTAATGAAGATGATGATGATGATGATGTTGATGAGGAAGAGGAAGAAGATTATGATGATGGAGATGTTGATGATGATGGAGATGGTGATGGTGATGTTGATGATGATGGTGATGGTGATGGTGATGGAGATGACGATGATGAAAAAGATGATGATGATGATGATGGAGATGTTGATGAGGATCCTAGAGATTCCAATGATGATGAAGATGGTGATGATGATGAAGACGTTGATTATGATGGTGATGGTGATGAGGATGATGATGATGATGACGAAGAAGATGTGATGATGGAGATGTTGATGAGGATCCTAGAGATGACAATGATGATGAAGATGGTGATAATGATGAAGATGAAGATGGTGATGATGATGATGAAGATGTTGATGATGATGGTGATGATGATGATGATGTTGATGATGATGATGAAAATTCCCTCTAAGTGGTTATCTATAGGAATCAAGCATCAATCTCCAACCATAAATGAGCATGTTTTAAAATAAATTGCTAGGATACATATCTAAGAGTCTAGAAGATCTCTATGGATTTTTCCATCAAATTTGGTCAAGGAGATTCTAGAATCTAGTTAGAATATATTAGTGGAAACCCTAGGTTGATGACACGATGCTTGGATAAGGGAAAAAACCCAAAATATAGCTAGATTTCAGTGAGCATTGAGCATGGGGAACCAAATCTATAAATATGTGTATTGTTAAATATAATTTTGTTGGGTGAAGCCAATAACCTACATAATCATCATAATATAAGAGTTTTTTGGGTTGGGGATATACCTCAAGGTACCCAAAGCATGAAAAAAGTTTGGGTGGGCACAAAACCAAGAGAACCAAAAATGTTGAAGAGGACATGTGGGGTGGGAGGTCGGCCTCCAAAATCTCAAGCATTGACATGAGTGAGGTAGGTCTAAAGGAACTTCTCTCATACCAAATGAGAGAAGTGGTAGGGCTAGTTTAGGTTAGATTAGTGTTTCTAGGGCTAGTTTAGGCTTCTAGGACTAGATTAGGTTTATAGTATTCTAGCTTAGTTTTCTAGTGTTAAATTAGTGCTTCTAGGGTTAGTTTAGCTTTCTAGGATTTCTAGGGCTAGATTAGGTTTGTAGGGTTATATTAGTGCTTCTAGGGCTAGACTAAGTTTCTAGGGATAGATGAGGTTTCTGAACATTAATGACAAAGGGTGAAATGATGACATGGCAAATGGATGTATCTCTATGTATGTATGTATCTGTATGTATATATGCATGTATGTATGGAAAATACATGTATGTATGTATGTATCAAGAAAAAATGCATGTACCAACAAAATAACATAAAACTACACATACCTTGATGTAGAACATAACATTCTTTGATGCAATTCTTTCTCTTATGTAAAGTTGATTGGCCTCATTCAATAAATCCATCTGGATCCTCTCTATTTCTAATTGTCTCCATCAGTCCCTTGTGCTCTGAATGAGGCAGGTAGTAGTGTACCTTGGTTGAGCTCTTGCTTGAAATTTTCTAAAGATGGATGTTTGTGCCAACGATCAAGTTTGTGAAGTGATACACCACTAAACCTGGTTTGTAATCCATGAATACATGCCCACTAGTCTTTCTTGACTTCCCATCTAGTGTAAGATATTCCCCCTTAACCACCATCGATCCAATAGGAAATTCAATGCCTTCATCATCGATTAATGATGCGTAGAGGGTTTGCTTACCTTGGGTGCACCATGCCAACCAATAATCCACACCCCATTCATTACCTTTCTGGGAAACAACTGCGTAAATGTGTCCTGGTTGTACAAGATCTAAGATATGGTCGTAGTCTGCCGAAATCACTGACTGACCCTCCTCTAATTGGGTGTTTCAACAACTGCACGTTGGTCTACTACAAGTGACACACGATCCCACTCATGAACCCAGTCCATGCATTCGCATTCATCCCATTCACCACTACTGCAAGGGATACAAAAGCATGCAAGCTTTCGCGTCCATATTTCAAATAAGGGGTTGTTTGAGCTTCGAACTGAATGAAATCCAAGTGTTCCTTGTACTGTGCCGCAACTATAGGAACACGATCAATCTATGTCAACCACCCGCAAAAAATTTCTTACCACACATCCTGCCACTGATGATGTTCATTGATCTATGGCTCAGTCTGACATTGTTGCAGAGCACCATTGAACTATGGATTCTGCATGTAGGATATGAGGTTCCCTATCAAACCTCATATCTTCCCTTCATAGTGTGGTCTTGATGCATCCCCAACCCCATCATGCTCGCCTTTTCCGTGCTCGGTCTCAAAATAGTTCCAGATATGCGGCACATTATAAGTCTTATGCAAAATACTCATCCATTGGAATACTCGGGCATTTTTGAACTGGCCCGCACAACCATCCAACCATATACAATGCTGATCCATCTGTATATCTCTCTCCTTCAACTGATCATAGAAAATTCGAAAACAATGTTGCACATAATGGAGATCATGGGTTCTATCATCACTTATGTAAAAGTTTGTCTTCTTCAGTATTATCCTCTTGTCATTGTTGCTCTCTGGCCCATGCCTATACATAATATGTTCCATGATGTTGACTTGGTCTGAATGGTAGTGTTGACTCTGGATTTCATTTTGTGGCTGAAGGGTGTAATTTTCTGCAAAATCCACAATTGACACTATGGTTCCAACAGGAAATGTGTCCTTGCATTTTCTGTACTGCTCATCTTGCCATCGCGCTACATGCACATGTTGAACATACTGCTTTTTTTTTTCATAGAACTCCATCAAGAAGTCACATACCAGTGCCTGTTACCATGAAAACAAGGGAAATATTACAATGTGGCATTTGGAAAAATGCATATGTCATAAATTGAATCTGTAATATGAAAGAAATGCAATATTCATTTGTACCTGTGACTTCACTAATGCAATCTTTTAGTTTCGTTGGCATTGTCTAATTGATAGGTTATACACTTGAAGCTCTGCATCTCCACATCCATCCTGCCAAAATCGTGCTCCTTGCTTTCATGGATGCAACAGTTCAAAAGAGAAAACCCATTGCACCTAGAACATGTCCCATATAGACACGCTTTTTCATAATATTTTTGTCCTTTGGGTCTTGGACACATGATGTTGTGGATAAAGTCTCTTGATGCATTCAGTGGTAGAATAGATCCATTGCATCCCTACACAATGTTAGTATGCAAATCACAAAATATATGTTTATATGTGTCATAATAATATTCATATTCTACGTGGTATCTAAAACAACAGGTGTTCCAATCAATGCATATGCGAATGTACCATGGTTTGCATTTCTCAAAGTACCTTTGGCCCAGGTTGAATTGTGTGTGCTCATTCCTGAATCTCTCATAGAGTTCAGTCTGTGTGGTGTTAAGGAAGTGTTTAACATGGGGTTCACATTTAGTAGAACCTTTTCTTAGCTTTAGCACATCTCTTTGGTTTGATGAAGGTCTAGTATGGCCATGCGAAAACTTTTGTACTATCTCCTTAACAGCATCAATTAGCTTCCTATATGCATGAGGAAACCTACCAACAAAAGCCCAACAATCATTCCCACCCTAAGTGTCAAGATTTTCTCTTATAACAGAGTACTTTTTAATAGTTTTTCTATTTAATTTGAGTATGTGAGAAGTGTATGATAGCAGGTGACGTTGCCTTGTGGACTTGCTTACAACTGATTCCGCTAAAACACGACGAGCCGCACAAAGATCTTTTGTATGAGACGTCTTCCCAATCGCATTAAATGCAGATTGGAGATTTCTAACAATGTGATTGTTGGACTCTAAACTTTTAACCATCTTTATGCCCAAAATTATCCTAACAACTGATAAACAATGTGACTAACAAAGATAGAAATAATTGACATGTACCTGCATCACCTTTGGATTCAAAATATTCCTTGACAATTTTGTTGCATTTCCATTCGATAGTGCATTTTGGCAACTTGCCTTCAAGCCCCGACATAGCACTCTCATCCACATGAATAAGTCTAGGAGTTCTTCTTCTTGCACTGGATAGTCGAGGTAGGGAGGGTGGACATGACACATGAATACCAGATCTTGTTTGTTGTGGTGCTTCGTTCACAGATTGGGCCATAATGGGAGTGTGGTCGACATGGTTGTGGTATTCTTGGGGCTATTGCAAATTAAGCAAGGCTTGTATGTCCATCTCTACAAATGCAGCATCTCCCAAAATTCTTTTTGTCGTGAGGAAATTCAGCATGACTCATTGATGGATTGTTGGTCGGAGACTGTGTTTATGTTGGACTTTGAGTTGGGTCCGTTGGATGCGACCGCTTTACCTGTGGTTCTGAACAAGAGGTTTTCATGTCAACAACTATGTTAGGATCAGTGGCAGGATCCTGGGCAATGATAGGACCATGTCTCAATCTTTCCATTCCAAACCTGGCCTTTTCTCTTAATTCATTGACCTTTTCAATGGGCAAATTCCTTCTATATTTTCTTTTTGTGTTGCGTGAGTTTCCCATCTCCAAAAGTCTCTTTAACACAGCTATCAGGCCTACCCCTGCAAAAGAAACAAAACTAATATATTAGTGCCATTATACAATGAACTTGACACATTCCAACATAACTTACCACTTTACAAATTAGCACATACAATTCCAATCAATATAGATGATGGTTGGTCAATTGTAGAGTGGAGAAACTAGTGTCTTGCCTAGCCATGAATTCAGAAAAATTATGGTAGTAACACCCTACAACAGAGATGGCTAGAGATGCCTCGAGAATAGTTTGATAGTTTTTTCTACATCAAATAAGGTAAAGCGAATAAGTTTACTAATTACACAATGAGGAGGTTGCAAATTCCCCCAAGGAATTATTATTGGTTTACATCATATTTTTCACCTTAATTAGTTGCATTTTTTGGTTTCTCCCTTAATGTTATTAATTCTAAATTTTGCACCGAGTTTGATTGCTTTGTCTTTATAGTGGAATGGTATATCCTTCCATTTGAGGCAATTTCCTTTACCATCATAAATTACTAGGTTATATAACACCTTAAGGAGTTGAAGAAACAACAACAAACTATTTCCTGAGATCTATAAACCTTGAGATGATAGAATGTGATTTTGAGTTTAAAATACCCATGGTTGAATTCAACAATGCATCACAATAGAATGAATGTATACTTTGTATTGTGCAAAAACTTAAGGAGGATGCAAAGGTTTCTAACAAGGATCATGTTCTTGGGAAGGGTGATTAGGGGGAATATAATTTGACCTTTCAATGTGCAATATCTAGAGCATGGAGGTGTTGGAAAGTGGGGAACTAGGGACTATACCAACAATGATCATGTTGGATAGAGCATGAAGTGGGAAAGTCTTGGTTTTTGGAGAAAAAATCATTATTAAAGGTGAGGGGATATTGTAAGGATGGTAAATATGGATGAATATTATCATATTTGGATTCATAGAGAAAGAAAAGATGCATATACTTACATATATCCTCCAACCATACAATGGTATTGAATAAGAGATGAGAGAGTTGAGGTTTTGTGGATGAGTGAAGTGATATTTTTAGTCATGTTTAGTGAGTGTGTAATATTTTTTGCTAGCATAATATGAGGTGAAAAGAACAAAATTAACTTGGGAACTAATTACACAATGAGGAGGTTGCATACTTCATCTTGTCTAGTGTTGATATGAGATTTTTTAGATGTGAACTTGGGAATTCTTCTTGTCAAATTCATTGTTGTCTATGCATGGATATTGTTGTAGGCATATGATAAAAACAAAAAGACATGGGAGAATCTCAAATCTTGTGAATGAAAAGAATTATTTACACTTCACTATACCTCTATAGAAATGATCTCCACTTGCAATGGAAACTGGTAGCTTGAATGTATCCACTAGATTCCAAGACCACTGAAGATGTTTGTTGGATTCCAACGGTGATTTTGTGTCGAATAGATCAATGAGTGTCCAAAATATCAATGAGTGTGAGCCAATAAGAAACCTGTAAGAGCTTGAAACCTATGGAAGAAATGAAACCCGTGTTTTTGGTAGAATTCCCGAGAAATAGAGAACTCTGTTTTTTTTAAATAGTAACAGGAACGCGCATGCATGCTTAAACACGTGCACGCATGTTTTTTGCGCGTACACGTCAATATCACGCATGGACAAAAACACACGCACACGCCCCTGTATAACACTTAAACCATTTATTCCCCAATGTTTACACCATTCAATGCCAACCTTCCCCTGCTTGGAAAATATTTGCATAAATTGGACTTGATGATGAAGTTTGAAAGGTGGGTCTTAATTTTTATTGGAAGGGCTTACTCTATGCATCTTGACACATTTGATAATTTATGGTTGTCTATGTGCCTTGACACAATTGATATTGTAAGGTGGGGATGTGCATGCATAATAATCCTTATTTATGACAATGCGATGAGGATTTAAATGGGAGAGGATGTAAAGACATGTTATTTTTATACGTATTTTGATGGCAAGTGTCGAAGAGAAATGTGGTGATAAACCACATATGTTTGGAAGGACAGAGGGAGGTTACATGATCATGATCATGCCACCCATCAAATTGAAGACAATTCCTGAGCCA
This sequence comes from Larix kaempferi, assembly GCA_027924585.1. Lineage (NCBI taxonomy): Eukaryota > Viridiplantae > Streptophyta > Pinopsida > Pinales > Pinaceae > Larix > Larix kaempferi. The sequence goes on from BSBM01000673.1 coordinate 27,067,718, forward strand.
AAAATTGTTTTTTTAAATTTTATTAATAACCATTGTGGTACTTTGGTCCAAATGTTTTTTCTAACTCATTGTTTCTCCATATTGTGTGCCTACTGCCATGTCTCTATATCAATGTATAAAATCAACCTCTGCTTGGTTTGTAGTTATAGTTGCATGCCATTATTTGTAGTTACATGCCATTGAGTGTTGTTTAGAGTTTTCGTGAGTCTATGACATTCATGCGATAAATGAAGTGTTGTAGAGGAGGACTCATCAAAGCGGCAATTTGAATTTCATTTTGACAAAAAATATATTTTGTGAAGATCAAATGCCATGAATGCATCCTCATCCTACCATGCAAGACCATGGATATCTTGAAAAGCATTGAACATCATCGAAGAATGAAAACAAGATCCTCAAGATCTTATTGAAGCATATTGAGCTCAAATGAATTCCACTTGGGCCTTAATTGAAAATTTTAGGCCTCAAGCATCATCAATAACACATAGAATCCATGACACTATCCCTATACAAGGATCCTTTTGCATATGAATTGAATATTGTTTCCTTTATAATCTCTTGGACATCAAGGATTTATCTTGGCTCCTTAACCATGGCTAGTGGAGGGAAACAAGAGCCTCCAACACTAACTCTTGATTCTTAGACACAAACACCATGAATGAGTCCCTGGACCACCACATATTAAATCTATAGGGTATTAGTCAACTTCAAGTGTGTTATGTGTGCTATCACTAGGTTAGTTGTGAACCAAAAATGGGTCTCGAGGTCTGACCAAGGTATATGGACAACAAGAAGCTTCTCATGCCTTAAATGACGCTTCTCAATATCAAGCACCATGAACAACACCTACAACTCAAGAATCTTCTTAGGATACGATGTTGAATGCTTCTTCAAACCACCACACATAACCCTTGTGGGGTATCTCTAGCAAATGTAGAGGTATACATATACCATGATTAGGATACATTGCATGCGTTAAACAAGATGATGATGATGACTAATATCGTCATCATCATCATCATCATCACCGTCATCATCATCATCATTGTAATAATCATCACCACCATCACTATCATCATCATTGTCATCGTCTTCATCATCAACATCATATTCGTCGTCATCATCATCCTCATCATCATCGTCATCATCATCATCAATGTCTTCGTCATCACCATCATCATCATCTTCATCATCATCATCTTCTTCATCATCATCATCTTCATCATCATCATCATTGATATGATGACAAAGATGATGATGATGATGACGATGATGATGATGATGAAGATGATGGACGATGATGAATATGAGTATGAAGATGAAGATGCTAATGCTGATGATGACGAATATGATCATCATCATCATCCTCATCCTCATCATCATCATCGTTATCAATGAAGATGATGAAGATGATGAAGAAGATGATCATATTCTTCATCATCTTCATCATCATCATCGTCATCATCCTCGTCATTATAATCATCTCTATCATCATTATCACCCACTTCCTCATCATCATCCCCATCCTCCTCCTCATGATCATCATCATCATCTTTGCCATCATCTTCATCATCAACATCATCATCATGATCATAATCATCATCAACATCATCATCATCATCTTCATCATCATCATCGTCTTCTTCATCATCATCATTGATAATGATGATGATGACGAAGAGGATGATGATGATGAAGATGACGGATGATGATGAAGATGATTGCGAAACTGAAGATGATGATGTTCATGATGACGAATATGATCATCCTCATCCTCATCATCATCATAATCATCTTCGTCATCATCATCCTCATCATCAACATCCTCATCATCATCATCATCCTCGTCATCAACATCATATCCATCATCATCATCATCGTTATCACCCACTTCCTCATCCTCATCCTCATCCTCCTCCTCGTCATCATCATCATCTTGGTCATCATCTTCATCATCCACATCATCATCATCAGCATCATCATCATCCCTCATCTTCATCATCATCATCATCATCATCATCTTTGTCATCATCATCATTGATAATGATGATGATGATGACGAAGATGATGATGATGATGATGAAGATGATGATGATGATGATGACGAAGATGATGATGGTGATGATGATGATGATGATGAAGATGATGGATGATGATGAATATGAGTACGAAGATAAAGATGATGATGATGATGATGAATATGATCATCCTCCTCCTCCTCCTCCTCATCATCATAATCATCTTCATCATCATCAGCATCATCATCATTATCCTCATGATCATCATCATCTCCATCATCATCATCATCTGTTGTAGAAATTTCTCCCTACGGATAGGTAGAAACTCTCTTAGGATAAAGTAGGATGTACTGATTCTATGCTAAGACAAAAAGGAAACAAATGCTACCTTGAGTTCCTGAACTAATCTTCACAACAAGATTAAATACATTCAGAAGAGATGAAAGACGTAACTCACCTTCCAATTCGACGTTTGTCCCGCTTCTAGCTCTTGATCCCGAAGCTCCAATGTAGAAACTGTTGAAATCAAACAAAGGAAAAGCATGCGATCTTCCAAATACCTTGAAGCAAAGGTTAAGTTCAAATCTAAACTAGATACATTTCATATCAAAGATTTATACAATACACATGAAATGGGAAAAACAAGACAAGTTATCTTTTATTACAAACTTGAAGAGTGCTTACAAAGGTTGCTTGATATCCAAGCCAATCCTCTAGCTCCAAGTGCTTCCTCTAGCTATCTCTGCAGAAGTCTGAAGATCATAGGTTTGATGCCCCCAAATTCCTCCCTTTGGCTCATGGAAGGCTTCTCTCTTATAGCACATGGGAAGGTTAACCAACAAGAGAGAAGTGTGGATCTATGGAGGGTTTAGTGGATCAGGCCAGCTAAACAAAGAAGAAGTTAGGATTGAACCAAAGGTGGTAATCCCAACAAAATCTCCTCGAAGGTCGAAATCCCAAAACCCAAGGCAAAAAGGCTAATTTCATACTACCGCGCCCCTATAACTGAGCATAACGCAGTAGTACTACGTGCTAGAGAAGGAGCAAAGCGCAGTAGTGCTAACTACCATGCCCCTGTAGATATGCAGGGAGTGGTAGTGCTCACAAAGAGGGCTAAGTTGGGTTGGCAGATGGCAGAAAAAGTGTTTGCTTTCAGTGTTCAGTCCATGGTTTTCATTCTGGATGTTCAGATGATCTTTAAGGGAAACTGTCGTTTAGGTCGCTAGTGCAAGGACACGACACTAATACATAATGTGTAATATTGAGGTATAACAGATGCCCCCTAAAGTGTGAGGTCAGAAGAGACTGATGGCCGAAAGACTTTACAAATATTGTTCGAAGATAGCATCGAGGGGAGCAACAAGGTGCTAAAACAAAAACAAAATGTAAGATATACCACCAAGGCGGGCATTCCCTTGCTCAGAAACAAATGACTCAAAGCATGGCTACCGACCAATACATTGCAGATTCATGATTACTGAGATGATATAGACTGTAGGCAAATCATGGCTACTATGAACAAGCGTAGATCCATGAGATAGTAATGACACAGCCACGACCAATACAAAAGTGGATCTGTGTGACAATATAGAGGAAATCTCCATTGCAACCTGGAGGTAATCAAAATACAAAAGGGTGTCTAGGGTCTTCTACCTGATCGCAAATGATACGAATCTAGCCATGTGATTACAAGGTGTTGAATTCAAACATGGTAGAAACCATTTGATTATCGGTCAATGATGTGAACCGTTAACAAATGCGAGGGAAATCACCAATGATGACGATTATCCCCAAGGTATCTATAATACATCTCAACGAAATGCGAATAAAGAAGTTGATGTCAAGCATCCGAGAGATTATTCAATCAGAGGTCATTGATGAAAACCTACTGTTGAATACGAGGAAACCTGCCATTGAGGCATGCAGGTACCAAGGTACTAGTGGTTGACTCCTAAGCCTAATTCATGGATAGTGATTTGGTGTCGACAGGAATAGACTTATCGAAGGTGGGCCATAATGATTCCCACATCACCGACATGAAATCAGAACAAGAGATAGCATGGACCGATGAAACAATAGAATATGTACTGGCACAAAGGGAAGGTTTGACATGAAGTGGAGGTGGACTCAAGGTAATAACCCTTTGAACATATAATGGCATGAAACAGATCTTGGCAGCAGGGACTACTTGAATAGACAGAACCACAAGAAGTGTGAACTCATAGCAATAATGAGGACGCATGATCAAAATGATGACACTATCAACAAGACTAACTACCCAAAATAGACAAGGTGAGGATGCATGCCATGTTCAAAGGTGATGACTCACAAGCTGCCAACAAGGTAAACTTCACTCATTTTCCCATTTTCCCCTAACATGATGGACGAGTACCTCTTTGTTGTTTTACGAGCTTGAGGAGGATAACGGATGCTCCGTATAGCTCATATCATAGATGAGTCTGATCTCACATTTTTTACGAACCTAAGAAAGGAGGGGTTTGACCCAAAGTGGGCCCTTCGATGTTTAATTTTAACAAGTCCAAGGAAGGAAAACTCGGTTGTCATTTCATGTTTAGAGAGTCTGAAAAGAACTAAAGAAGACTCCAACGGTCCTTTTTCGTAAAGTTAGCCTCATCACCCGAAAAAGGGTAAAACAACGCGGGAGAGGACTCTTCCAGTCATAATTGGCTGGAGTATTCCTTTTTCGCAAGTAGTGCGCCCTAGTCCGAAAAAGGGGTAAACTATCACTAGGGAGATGATCATTCAAATCCTTTTACAAGCGCGAACGAATCAATTTCGCTTGGCCATCTTTTCCTATTTTAGGAGTCTGAAAAGAGCTTAAAGATGACTCCATGTACAACTTTGTCATGGTTGATGACCGAGTACGACAAAGGAAAAGTAAACTCGGCACAATTTCTTTTCCGTAAATAGTCTAGCGAGGCCGGATAAAGTGATAAACCTATACTCGTTAGACACACCTTTTTACTCCAATTGTTTAACGAGCATGATAATGGTATCAAAAGCACTCAGAATTTTTTTGATGTTTGGATCCAGATCATGAAAAAGGAAAAAGTAAGCTCAAACCACTTTACATGTTTTTAACCAGAGCACGAAAAAGTGAAAAGTAAGCTCAAACACCATCTTACTATTTTTAACGAGCTTGAAGATAGGATGGAAGAATGCTCATGATGTCTGCTTCATTTTTTAATGAGCTTGTAATAGAAAATGAACTATGCTCAGAATAATTTTCATGGTTTAATGAGCTCGAAACCTAAAAAGGAAAGTATGCTCGAAAATGTTCCCAATGGTGAACTTCTTCCCATCATGAAATCCAAAGGTTGGTACATGCCCCCAACATTATTGCTAGAAGTAAGTGACTTAGCTCCAACGTGGTGTGGAGAGGCGATCGAGTTGACTTCAACGTAACTTCTAGAGGTTGAAGACATGCCCCCAAGCTTCATTTCATTCTCCTAAAGTATAGGCAGGTGAAAAGAAGGTTCAGGTACTAAGTCTACGAGGAGACTCGACTCAAAGGTAAAGTATATGTTTCATTTTTTAACAAGCTTGACATAGGAGTAGAACATTGCTTAGAATACTGGTTTCATTTTTTAATGAGCTTGAAGCCAATGGTAAACTCTGCTCACAGTTAAGGCCCATTGACAGGTTCCTTCCCAACATGATGACCAGAGGTTGGTAAATGCCCCCAGCATGATTGCTAACGGATAAACATGCCCCCCAAGCTTCGTTTTGTCTGACTACTCTTCTTCCTTACCCAAAAAATCCTAGCCACTAATCGGAATGTGTTCACCAAGGGGGGTAGGGATAACCAGGACCAAGTGACCCAGGAAGATGAAATGAAGGTTCAAATCCTAACTCTAGCAAGAGACTCGAACAAATGGAAAGGAGATCTATTTCATTTTTACACAAGCTTGAAATAGATAAAAACAATGCTTGAAAGGGTCCTTTTTATTTTTTAATGAGCTTAAAATAGAAAGAAATTATGCTCGAAGGTAGTTTCATTTTTACACAAGCTTGAAACCGAACGTAAACTATGCTTGGGATTGGTTTCATTTTTACACAAGCTCGAAACCAAAAGTAAACTGTGCTTGAGGGTCAGTTTCATTTTTTAATGGGCTTGAAACAGAGAATAAACTATGCTCGTGGGAACCTATTTCATTTTTTAACGAGCTTGACATAGAAAGGGAACTATGCTCATAATGATGGTTGGTTTCATTTTTACACAAGCTTAAAACCAAAAGTAAACTATGCTTGAGAAAATGGTTTCATTTTTTAATGAGCTTGACACCAGAATAGAACTTTGCTCCAACTTCCCCCCCTTAGGGGGAATAAACCACTAAAACATGTGGAACATTTAGGGAAGTCTGGTGACTAGGAGTCATGCAATGAGTGGGATCAATGGTCACAACATTCCCATGATGGAGAAAATACATCACTCGGAAGAGTGAGGACACTATGGCCTTCATTGCATAGACGTAATCACGTCCAAGGAGTAGATTAAAATCTAAGGGACCTTGGAGGACCATGACATCAATACAGACAGTTTTCCCTCCCAAAGTGATAGGTAACTGAGGAAGGGACCCTAAAGGTCTAGTAGGCCTTCTATTGAAAGCCAGTATCTGGTCAATGACAGGCACAAGCCAAGGAGAACCTAAGGCTTTCCAAGCAGTTGAGGATAGAATACTAACAAAAGCTCCTTCATCAACTATCGTATGAAAAATTTCTTTATCGGAAACCCCTACAAATATTTGAAAAGGAACACTTGAAGGAAGATGAGATTCTGTTAGACCATTCCAATCAAAGGAAATAACCTCAGTACTTTGAGGGGGTCTCGCAGAAATGGATAGGGTTTCCCCTTGCCAAGGACATTATGAACCGATAAGGAAAACATCAATGGTTTCCACTTCACTCTCGCTGGGAAGATAAGAATGAGATGAAGATTGTGCCAAGGTGACTGCTTCAGTCTGGAATTTCTCTAATGAAAGAGCAGGATCTAGTGGGGATGACAATGACTCGATCACTTCACTCTCGGGAGGGAAAGTGGGATCAATTGCAGATGAAACTGAATTGATCACTTGGTCAACCAGTGGGGCATCGAGGGATAGTTTACTATGGTCTGTTGGAGGCACCAGTTGAGAACTAGTAATATCTTCCAACCACCGCAAGGCTTCATCCATGCTTGGACAAAGGAAAGTACGGTGCACACCCTTGCATATCAAACAGGGATATAGGACTTTACCCTTCCTACCCTTTACCAAGGGATCACTGGTTGAGGGAGTGTCATCAACATGATGATCAGAGGTCGACAATACAAGTGGTTTGGGGTTTTTAGACCACACTTTTGATACATAGGAACGACTGGGGGAATCCTTGAGAAGGTGATCACCCTTACAAAGTTTGCAAGGGAACTTGGGCTTACGGGGTGTTTTCGTAGAATGAGTGCTATTAGAGGCAACTGGTTTACACTTGGTCTCTTCCTTATCCTTCTTCTTCTTAACTTTCCTTTTCTTCTTCTTCTTATCCACCTGATTACTAACACTATTGCTTTGATCAGGCGAGGAAGAAGGAACGAAAGAAGATTCATTCGACGAAGAAGGGGAAGGATTAGTTTGGGATTGACTCTCTCGTGGTGGAGAGTTAACATTCGAAACATTGGGCGCAATCGGAATTACCAGATTGAATAACCATACTGGTAATCCTATGGTTAATCTAGGAATATTTAAAGTGGCAATAAAGGGAGGACCAATATCTTTAATGGGAGGAAACGTAAAAGGTACCCCTTGAAAAGGGGTCTCCGGATTGGTAGTCCCAGAAGGAGCATGGGTGCACGCAGGTGGATTCTCCATGGAACAAAACTAAGTGATGTGGACGAAGTGTTGTTAAAAATAACTCAAAAAGCCTCAAGCAACCGAGCGTGCGAAAGGGGAGCTCGGAAAAGGCAAGGCTCATAGGCCAAAAGAGCAAGCTCAAAAAACTATACTAAGGCCGCTGCCACAGTAAGTGAGCTGTAAAACAAAATGGCCAGAATGCCAACAAGCAACCCTACAAAGAAAAAGACTCTCTACAAGATAGCAAGCAAAACCTCCTAACTAAGAGCTGGAGACCTCACCAAATTGTATCCTTCGCAAGGTGATGAAATCCAAGTCAAACAATACAAAATGAGAGACCAATAATGGAAGGATATCCCTCTACCGAAATGGATCCTGCGTAAAGAGCCCTAGAAGAAAAGTCACTAAGCTACCTTGTTCATGACACGTTGGAAAAGGTTTTCGGCGCTTATGCCTTATCACCCTTGCATTACTATGAATACAAGGAAGACATTGATCGATGTTGCCTTAGGGCTAAGTGGAGTGCAGCATTCCACAGAGTCCGTCCGGTTCTCAATCTCGCAGTAGTTTAACCCCTGAAAGTTAAAAACAGTCAGGAAGCCACTCCATAAACTGGCTATGACCATGTCAATAAATACTAGAGGATTTTAGTTCCCTAAAGACAACGACTATGTCTCAGATGAAAAATGACAAGGGGGAATTATTTTGATGTCTATCCCCGGTGTCCTACCTACCTACCAAATTCTTTTGATTTCCTCAAGTGAGGTTAATATTGGTTTAGTTAGGGAGATTAATTTTAGAGGCTGTCTTACACAATCGGGTTATGGAATTGCAACTTGATGGTGTTGTGACGACTCAAACCATGCAAATGAAGATGAATCGAAATGAGCCTTTCTCTTCAATGAACACTAGCTAAAGTAAGGAAGAATTCTTTCCGTTCCCAATATGTACAACCCAATGCAAATGCAATTTTATTTCTTTCAAAATGATAAAAAGAGGTAAAAGATGTACCCAAAACTAACCCAAAGCAATAAAAAAGTTCTTTATATGAACACCAAACGTAATGATTCTAATCCATTTCCTATCTTTTCACACTTGAAAAAGACACATCCTAGCTACGGAAAGAAAGATTCTACAAATGCTTCCAATCAAATGCAAGACAAAGAGAAGAACCTAATAATATCGTCTAACTCAAATGCACATAAATATGAAACAAGCATTTCTTCTTCTCATGAATGTAATACCAAGAATGTCAAATGATTAAATTAAAGCAAGAAGAATACTTATGTGTTTCAATTTCATGAATATGGTAAAAGAATGACAAAATCAATCTTCTCTTTGAACTAAAGCGGAGGCAAGGAATCAATCTTTTCAAACAATCATGAGATAGGATGTAAAGGAAATAAGATGCCAAGTGATCCAAACACACCAAACAAAAAAATGACCTCAAAACCTTAATATGGGTCAAAACGACTATAGGATGCACGATTCATGGCCCCCCCGGCCATGAGGGGGAATTGTTTTTCAAAAATAGAACCCATTTCGCTTAGAAATGCGAGCAAAACACTAGTGTTTACTCAAAGGGCCAACATGGATCCAAATCTTGAAAAGACCCAAAAAATAACCAAACAAACCAAATAAACACACTTTCCAGGAACTACCGTGGGCCTACAGGCCACCTAGGAGCGGTACTAATAGACTACCGCGCTCTAGACAGCGCTCAACGGGTGGTACTGCTAGACTACCGCGCTCTAAACATTGGATAAGGCGTGGTACTGTTGGACTACCACACTATAGACAGTGGTTAAGGCGTGGTACTACCACTCCGTAGGCAGTTACGGGGGCGTGGTAGTGTGTGAACAGAGGGAAAGAGGCAGAATTTTGAGAAAAGATCTTGACTTTTCAAGGGTTTGCCAACCCAGAGGACTTACTGATCTGTAACAGAAGTCTAACAAAGAGAACAGGGAAGTGAATGAGGGTGAAAGAACCCAATTCTTACAATCAATGAGTGAAATTGAAATCAAACTTCACAAGCAAAGAAAATGGATTCAAGTCCCCAACAGAGTCGCCAGTTTTTGTTGTAGAAATTTCTCCCTATGGATAGGTAGAATCTCTCTTAGGATAAAGTAGGATGTACTGACTCTATGCTAAGACAAAAAGGAAACAAATGCGACCTTGAGTTCCTGAACTAATATTCCCAATAATATTAAATACATTTAGAAGAGATGAAAGACGTAACTCACCTTCCAATTCAACGTTTGTCCCGCTTCTAGCTCTTGATCCCGAAGCTCCAATGTAGAACCTATTGAAATCAAACAAAGGACAAGCATGCGATCTTCCAAATACCTTGAAGCAAAGGTTAAGTTCAAATCTAAACTAGATACATTTCATATCAAAGATTTATACAATACACATGAAATGGGAAAAACAAGACAAGTTATCTTTTATTACAAACTTGAAGAGTGCTTACAAAGATTGCTTGATATCCAAGCCAATCCTCTAGCTCCAAGTGCTTCCTCTAGCTATCTCTGCAGAAGTCTGAAGATCATAGGTTTGATTCCCCAAAAGTCCTCCCTTTGGCTCATGGAAGGCTTCTCTCTTATAGCACATGGGAAGGTTAACCAACAAGAGAGAAGTGTGGATCTATGGAGGGTTTAGTGGATCAGGCCAGCTAAACAAAGAAGGAGTTAGGATCGAACCAAAGGTGGTAATCCCAACAAAATATCCTCGAAGGTCAAAATCCCAAAATCCAAGGCAAAAAGGCTAATTTCAGACTACCGCGCCCCTATAACTGAGCATAACGCGGTAGTACGGTGCCCCAGAGAAGGAGCAAAGCACGGTAGGGCTAACTACCATGCCCCCGTAGATATGCAGGGAGAGGTAGTGCTCACAATCAGGGCTAAGTTGGGTTGGCAGATGGCAAAAAAAGTGTTTTCTTTCAGTGTTTAGTCCATGGCTTTCATTCTGGATGTTCATATGATCTTTAAGGGAAACTGTCATTTAGGTCGTTAGTGCAAGGATGCGATACTAATACATAATGTGTAATATTGAGGTATAGCATCATCATTATCACCCACTTTCTCATCATCATCCTCATCATCATCCTCATCATTATCCTCATCTTCCTCCTCCTCCTCCTCATCATCTTGGTCTTCAACTTCATCATCATCTTCATCATCAACAGCATCATCATCGGCATCATCATCATCCATCATCTTCATTATCATCATCATCATCTTCTTCATCATCATCATTGATAATGATGATGATGACGAGGATGATGATGAAGATGATGGATAATGACGAAGATGAGTACGAAGATGAAGATGATGATGTTGATGATGACAAATATCATCATCATCATCCTCCTCCTCCCCCTCCTAGTCATCATTATCATAATCATCTTCATCATCATCAACATCATCATCATCATCATCATCATCATCATCCTCATCATCGTCATCATCCTCGTCATCATCATCATCTCCATCATCATCATCATTGTTATCACCCACTTCCTCATCATCATCCTCATCTTGGCCATGATCTTCATCATCAACATCATCATCATCGTCGTCATCATCATCAACATCATCATCATCATCTTCATCATCGTCATCATCTTCTTCATCATCATCATTGATAATGATGATGAAGATGAAGATGATGATGATGATGATGATGATGAAGATGAATATGATGGATGATGATGAAGATGAGTACGAAGATGAAGATGATGATGCTGATGACGACGAATATGATGATGATGATGATCATCATCATCGTTATCACCCACTTACTCATCATCATCATCATCATCATCATCATCATCATTATCATCATCTTGTTCATCATCTTCATCATCAACATCATCCTCATTGTCATCATCATCATAATTATCTTCGTCACCATCATCATCATCCTCATCATCGTCATCATCCTCATCATCATCATCATCATCATCATCATCATCATCGTTATCACCCACTTCCTCATCATCATCCCCATCCTCATCATCATCATCATCATCATCATCTTGCCCATCATCTTCATCATCAACATCATCATTATCGTCATCATCATCATCATCAACATCATCATCGTCCTCATCATCATCAACATCATCATCATCATCTTCATCGTCATCATTAAGATGATGGATGATGATGATGATGACGAAGATGATGATGATGATGATGATAATTAAGATGATGGATGATGATGAAGATGATGGATGATGATGAAGATGAGTATGAAGATGAAGATGATGATGCTAATGATGACAAATATGATGATGATGATCATCATCATCGTTATCACCCACTTCCTCATCATCATCATCATCATCATCATCCTCATCCTCATCCTTATCCTCATCCTCATCATCATCATCATCATCTTGGTCATCATCCTCATCATCAACATCATCATCATCATCATCATCATCGTCTCCATCATCATCATCATCATCATCACCCTCTTCCTCATCATCATCATCATCATCATCATCATCATCATCATCATCATCTTGGTCATCATCATCATCATCATCATCATCATCTTGGTCATCATCTTCATTATCAACATCATCGTTATCAACATCATCATCATCATCTTCATCATCATCATGTTCACCCATTCAGTAGGATTTTTGTATGGATGCAAATGTGTTTGAGCTATGGTTTGGTCTGATTTTACTAAATAGCGCATACGCACCACTAGCGCGTACGCACTAACAGTGCGTACACTCTATTTATGTGTACGCAAAGTTAATTCAATGCACACGTGCCATTTGATTTTTTAAGTTTTGGCGGGTAATTCCTTTCCCACTAACATGGTGGATGACTTGGCTGCTATGGTTTTAGGTTCGGGTTGCCAAACAGTGTGTTATAACAAAATACATATTATTCTATAACTTCTCCTGTTTCGAGCATGATTTTGCATATGCTACACTAGTCCACTGCTAATGAAATTGCACACTTCTAGAACTATGTGTGCAGATTCCGAATATATAATTTTTTATTAAATCTATTATTTGTTCCTATTTTTTAATTAATTTCAATTGCACTAACATCAATCTTACACAAAAGGTAGGTTATTTCTTTCATCTATAACTTTTGATTGGCTCACCTATTTTGAAAATGGAAAAGAACCCACACAGGTACACACAAAGACCTACATCCTAAAAAAAAAAAAGTTCATTGATTATGTTAAGACCCTGATGTTGTGCACTAACGCTCGACCTAGTCATTTTAGGGCTTGGCTGACTTCCTTAATTAAAAAAAAATTAAAATTAATATAAATAAATATGGAAAAATAGCGTTGCACTAGAAAGACCTGTTATCTACGACTGTATATAACTTTTTTTACAAAATTCCACCATTTGCATACCGAACTAGCAAACTAACGCAAACATATTTATTATGTTTTCTTAAAAAAATAACATACCAACCTTAGGAGAACCCCATTTTTTGGGAGTTATACTTAATTTCCAAAAATAATATTTAAATATTCCAGAAGTTAATCCAATTCTCTACGTTTCATCTTCTTTCACCATATTCCAAAAAGTTGTGTAGGTAGCTCTAATATTGCTTTTTAACGTCCAGATTTATGTTTTTCCAGGAGTCCATTGCGACTAATGCGTCGTGAGTGTCCAGCATTAGCTTGCTCCAGCCCATAACATATTACTAGCTCTTAACGTGAAAATGGAACTTGTTTATTGCGATTCCTTCTTCATGGCCTCATAACATAACAACATCGCATACCGACAATTCTTTAGCGCGGCAACGAAACCATTTGTTGGTTACCTATTTCTTTCTCTACTTTCCTTGGGGATGACCTGAGTTCCGTGAGGTTATTCCTCTAGTATTTAGTCCAACGAAATACCCTTCACTGGCCCTTTCAGCATCAACCTTCGAGAAAGATGAAGTCTCACCCGAAGTGAAGATGGGTGGTTACAGAATCAGGTTTCTGTAACCTGGTGACACGTAGTTATGTTATGCGAACTGACGTCCGTAGCTTACTAAAATCTACTTCGCAGATCCTGACCAACATGTATCTGTGCACTTCACATATCTCAACAACCTATCAGTATCTGTGCACTTCGCAGATCTCGACAACCTGCCATAGAATATCAGGCAGTAATCAGAACCCTAGCTAATTCCATTTCCTTGGGTATGAACCACATTGTCATCCACATGGATTCTCAACTAGTGGTTTCCCATCTTAACCAGGTTTACACCATCCGTGATCCCACCTTACTCCGTCTCTTTAGACTAGTATGTCTCTTGGAAAGGTCATTTGAATCTATTCAGTACCTACACATTCCACGAGAGTTAAACATAGTTGTCGACTCGATGGCCAACTTCATTTTGGATTGGTACATCACACACACATAATATTCATAATATGTAAAAGCATTCAAGACATATGTAATGTATAAAAGAAAACATGTAAACAACATCACATCACTCATCGTTTTAAAACACATAATGTATAAATCATTGGGAATGTCTGTATATATATACCATTCAAAAGTAGTGCTAGTGCAAAATCTGAAGCGCAATGGCTTTCAGTGAGTCTCTACAAAATCTGAAGCATCGTAGCTTTCAGTAGTACAAAATCTGAGGCCTCTAAAGCTCTCAGTTCAAGTATAATAGTATCATCAGGACTGACCCGTACAACACCCCTAGCACGGATAGCCCACTGTTGTTGAGTAAGGAAGCAATCCATGGTCCTCTCTACCTTGCGGAGTAGGGCATTGAAGCGTACGGATGCTCCAACCCCAAACCTATGCATAGGTCTCAGTAGGTCATCTATCACTGGCTCAAGAACCTCTATTGTTAACTAAGACAAGTTCCTGTATACCTTCTCCATCTCCTCGATGGCAGCATGAGCACCCGGGGGCACAACTACTTCCCCACCTCTGTCTCTCCTCACCAGAAGGGAAAGTCCTACTGGCCGTACGGGCCCCACATCTGCACACACATGTTACATACTTGTCAGCACTGCATCAAAAAAATGATAAATATGCAAAACTAAAAATACAAGGGTTTTTGTTCTCACCTATGTCAGCCCATGTTGCACCCTCAAGCAGCACTAAGTCAAGATCCTCTCTAAAATCCATAATGCCGTATGGGAAGTCCTTAACCATGAGTAGCTGGCCTTCCAGCCAGCTGAAGAACTCATGACCAAAGCTAATGATAGGTACTCCACCATGATGGGTCATCACCTCAACCCATCTGAGCATGTGAGGATCTCTAGGCTCCCTGTAATCTAGTACTAGCTGTGGATGCAAGAGAGGGATCTGCTCCAACAGGAACGATACCACGATCGATCCATAACCATTCATCATAGTTTTTGACAATTTTTGTCATATTTGGGGCTATTTGACAGATTTGCTAGTGTGCAGGAGTTATAAGTAGTCTTTTGTGTCGTTCCTCATATCACAACTATCATCACAGGTATGAACACTCCCTTGAACGTTTTATCGTTATTTTTGCAATGGTTAGTTTGTAATTATTGCATGATGATGAGTTTACTCTTTGTTTGTTCTCGTACTCATGAAACTATGAAAACAAGTACCAAGTTATGATTTATCACTTTTCCGGGCTCGTTAAACTACCATAGAAAAGGACACCCCCAGAGTCTACCGTTAAGCTCTTTTCAGGCTCTCAAAAAAGAAAATATTGCCAAGTGAACTTGTCGCGTTCACGCTTGTTAAATTATTTGAATGGTCATCTTCTTGGTGATAGTTTACCCCTTTTTTGGACCAGGAGGCACTAATTACGAAAAAGGTATACTCCAACCAATCATGACTGGAAGAGTCCTCTCCCACGTTGTTTTACCCTTTTTCGAGCGATGGGGCTAAATTTACAAAAAAGGACCATTGGAGTCTTCTTTAGTTCTTTTCAAAAAATTTAAACATGAAATGACGACCAAGTTTACCTTCTATGGACTCGTTAAAATTCTCACATTAAAGTGCCCGTCATGGGACGAACCCCTCCTATACCAGGTTCGGAAAATATTTGGGATTGGACTCATCTATGAGATGAGCTATACCAAGCATCTGCTTACCCTCATCAAGCTCGTAAAAAACACATGAGGCAATCATCATTCATGATGGGGAAAAAGGAAATCATTTGTGTTAGATACCTTATTAGTGGCAGTTATGTAGTCATTCTTGAACATGGCACTCATCTACACTTGCATACAGCACTTGGATCATCCGTTTGTCCTCGAGTTCCATTTATTTCCTGAGTCTTGTTACTCCTCTGAGTCATTCAAATAAAATCTTCCATCATCAGTCACTTTCATAATTTGTGTCGCACTCGTCGTGTCAATACTGCCAAGTCATGCCATGCCCATGTTCAATAATATGTCTATCATTTATCATCTGTAGTCAGTACACCCGCCATCACGTCGATCTACTTGGAGTCAGTCTTGCATGTTACTATACCATCCGATCCACCCTATACATTTTTGTCGTGTTTCATGTCGATTGATGGGGGATTCATCATGGCCCTCCTTCGACGGATTCGTCCTTGTCGACATCAACACATCATCCGAGGATTGAATCTAGAAACCAATCAACTACCTTGGCCCTGCAGGCCTGAATGGCAGGTTACCTCGCTTTCAACATGAGTTTACATCATTGACTCTTGATTGAAAGATTTCATCTTGCATTCCACTTCAACTCATTTAGTCACACTTGATGACATGTACTGTGATACCTTGGGAATCATTGACATCAATGGTGATCTCCCTCGCACTTCTTAATGGTTTGCATGAATGGTCGGTAATCAAGTGGTGTCTACCATGTTCGACATCAAGACATTTGTAATCACATGGATAGATTCGTGTCACTGCGGGTTCATCTTGAACACCCTGGGGAGTCATGTTTTACCCAGGTTGCAATGGAGTTTGTATTGAGTTATATCACATGGATCCACATTTGTATTGGTCGTGCTTGTGTTATCATCTCATCATGGATCTAGGGTTGTGTCTAGTAGCCATGATTGTGTTCAGTCGGTCATTACTACCATGGATCTGCACTGTATTAGTCGAAATCCATGTTGTACTTCATATGAGATTGTCAGTTGAGAGTCAGTTGTACTGCAGCAGTGTCCTTCATCAGACAAGCCTATTGCCATTGCTTCTATCAAATCACTTCACCTGTCTATCTTCAAGAGCTTCAATATTTGGGGGGAATTCTGTTACACCCAAAATCTACTCATGATAAGATTCAATGTATACACCCCTGACTATATCTTGACTAAGTGATCAACCAGAGAGGATTTCTACCCAATTGTGTTAGGTTTTGAATTGTTGTCGCAGGCTGCACATGAGCAACATGTGACGTCGCACCTTTCCCTATTACATGGTGTGACCAAGTCAGTTAGATGGAAAAAATAGCTTCTTCAAGGTCCTTCTCGAAGCTTGCTGGCTTGGGACCCTATCCCTGACCTCTTGAAGGAGTTGGAACTCGGTTCCTAATACTTTGGAGAGATCCCTTAAGCCTCTCCTACCATCTCTCAACCTATCATATTCATACCCTATCCACTTAGTCCTATATGAATGAAGCTCACTCCCATCCCAAAGGGAGGAAGTCTATGGTATCTACATGCTGGTGAAATCACCCTTGGAACATCTCCACTCACCTATTGGATAACTCAAACTTCCTTGGAAGGATATGGCAATCGGCTTTGTCAGAGAAGGGTTGTAGCGTTAAGCCTTGGTTGTAGTTCTATTTCTCTATTATGTCCTCCCCTCTTTTTACAGTAATACAAATGCTTTCCACCAATATTGTTTATGTGCGTAGTGATATTGAGTAGTTTACCTGCTTAACTATTTACTTAGATCTCTTATTGTATAGATTCTTTTTACTTGTTTCTCTTGTTTCTTGTCTTGACAGGTCTTGCAGCTTGGATCTGATGACCTTGAGACGTGGAGCAGCATTCAGGAGAAAGGATTGCGAAGTGAAAGGTAAGACATCTAATACTCGATCCTTAATTAGATCTAGGAAATGCATTAGTAGTCTATTCTATTTGTTCTAGACTCACTTTGAGCTAGGGAGATCCTGCTCGCGTCTGCTCGAGTGGATAGTCTGATAACAAATTTGCTTCCTCTTAGTTTATACGACTCATTCCCAAACCGTTCCATGGTTCATTGCTGAGAGATCTAATTCATTTTTGAATCTAGACTTCGCCTGTTGTACCTGGGCAGTGGGAACAAAGTGACACTATGTCATTCTTGGGTCTTTGTTCTTTACCTGTTAGTCACTCATCGCATGCTCTTCACTGGTAAACTGCGACATCGTCGTACTTCCCGTGTAGGTAAACTGCGATGTCACACTATGTACAAGGACAGAGTGCGCTGATTTTTCAAAATTTGGCATGCAGGCATCTCCTCTCCAATTGACAATATAGACTTTGGTTTGGAATATGAAATCCCTCTGTGCTGCAAGATCCAACCAGGGATCCCACCTATGATTTGTGTTTTGAGTGTTTGGTTTTGTTTGGATTGATTTTGGGTTCCGTTTTGGACAAGTTTGAAGACTGGTAGTGGTGGATACTCTTGTCTCCTCCACCTTCATCCACTCACCCATGCATTCCCTTGCTTCCATCCCTGATCTGATAATTTCATTAAGATCAACTTCCATACCTCATTTACAGTTGTTTTGTTTGAGATTTTCTTGCTTGGTTTGCTTGCTGCTGCTTGATTTTGAGTTAAGTGTGCCTTTCAGCTTGATTGAGTGCTTGTCTTTTCTTGAGTTTTCTGAGTATCCTAGTGCTGCAAGTAGTGTTTTCTTTTCGTTCATTTAAATATGAAATCTCAGTTGTTATCAATTTTATTCGTTGATGCATCTATCGAAAAGTTAAAAAGTGTTGCTTTCCCATAATTTCTTAAGCATTATTGAAGAATTTTTTTGTGCATTGGAACGTTTTTGTTTGTGTTTTGGAAAAATTGAATGAATGTATGATCTATTGTGTTTTTTCTCGAATTATGAATCGCTCATTTTCTTGAAAGACTCAAGGAAAGATAGATGCATTTTTAATTTTTGTTGCTTTTAGACCATTGAAAGTGAAATTGAAAAACTTGCATATTCTATTTCAGAATCCTCTCTTTTCATTACCTAGTGTCGTTTTGCTTTGAAAAGAAAAAGAAAAGGAAAAATGTTGTGATTTGGATAGTAGTGTTGTGATTTTTTGTGTTTCGTTGAAAAAGGAAAATAATTTTTTCATAGTCAAGGTTTGTTTGAATTGGGATTGTGTTGCATTGTGTTGTTTTGGCAATCTCGATGGAAAGAAAAAGATTTCTCCTTACCGTAGCTAGAATTCATTGAAAGAAAAGAATATTTCATGCATGTAGCTAGAGCTTGCAATATGCTTCCGATTATGTACTCACCTCATGCATTAACTTAACCGTCCAAGATAAAATTAACGCTAGAACTAGGTACAATTTTTAGCAACTTGTGTGTAAGTTAGAGACGTGTTCCGGCGTCGTTACGTGTGGTAGCTATCGTTATTTTCCAGCGCTGTATCCCGAGGGTATTGTAGGTCTTCCACGTACTTATCAGTATATCGAGCTCCTTCACATACCCACCAAGTACCATAATCCATACTTGGCGTATATCGAAGGGTGTATCACCTACTTGGTAGTATATCGGAATGTCTCTTGTCGAACGGTTGTGCATTAGACAGCACCACTATGTATTTGAGCTCCCACGTACCTTGCATATATTGGGAGACACCACTAGGATTCCTGAAACCAACTAAGTTAACCATTTGGCCGTCCTGGCAAAGAAATACACGGAGAATAGCACTCGGGGAGATTAGCACGCACGTACTGTCTAGGTAATCGGGTATGCAGGCAAGGGTACGGTCCCAATCCTCCTTGTCGCGTCATATTGTTGGAATCTGCAGTATATCATTGTTTGCGATGCCTTGATAATCCCGTGAGGTTCCAGACTTTTGAATCCACTCTGTCACATAAGTTTACTTGTTGCCTTAGTTTGAGTAGGTTTTTCTGGACTGCTTTTCTTTTAGCATACCCTTAGGAGAAACGTTGTTTCATCCATCCTGGCTGATTATCCTGACGCTCTGGTGGATTTTCCCTGGAGAAGATCCCATAGGATCTTAAACTTATCACCCAAATATCCCCTTAATCTGGAGGTTATTTGGAGGGTATGAATGGATCAGTGTAGCACGGTCATAGTTATTGAAGTGGAAAACCCCACTCTGAATGTTGGAGGACTTTTGTTTCCACAAAGATCCCAGGATTCACCTACCTCTCATCCCACATAAGATGAAGGAGCACAAATCCCCACTTCACAAGACCTTTCTCTCATCATCCCGAGAGAACCTGGATCGTTGGAATCGATAAACCGACCCCAGGACGACCCTACAGCTACTGTTGGTCCTTCAGCAGCTTATTAGACCTCTTCTATAGACCACCTAGTGGCTCATTTTTCCATCTTATCCCCACCTAACTGGACTACTAAAGACCTCTCTAGACCCTACTACAGGCCTTACCCCACCGATATTTTCAGTCCTATCCATGAACGTCTGGAATAGTTAAGTCTTAGCGGTGATGACCTTCGAAGATAGAGTCTCGAGCAATGCTCTGAAGTGTTTCAAAATCAAAAATTCCAAATAAGATTCGATGACAGACTCATCCCGATTCATCGGATATCTTTTGGATCACCAGAACAACTTTCCTGCCACAAGACCACTAATAAGACTGATCAACCCTCACAAGAGTACAGTCCTGCACCTCAAGTGAACAAACCGGTGGAAGGACAACAGTCCAACACACCTATTACTACCACAGTTACTTTACCAGTTCCTCCCCCACCTCAAAATTCGAGGGGAGGATATTCCATTCCCATGGATTATCCCATCGGTAATGTTATTACTATGGTAGTTAGTCAACAACCTACGTTGGTTCAAACTTTCAATAGTGGTCAACCTGTTGTGGCTGGGGGAAACCCCCATTTCCTAGACCATCCACCATGGGATTATCTCATGTTGGGGGGCCATCCAATGTAACCCTACACTCATGAAGTCAAGCGTATCTAGGTTCTGTTAACCCTGCGCCGGGCTAATCTAATCCCGTAAACACACCATACGGGATACCTTATCCCAGGAATCCATACACTCTATGGGGAAAACAACTTGTGTTGCAACACAGAACCCAACCGACTATCCCTCAGGTACCACCACCCCCGATCAGTCCTCCCACACCTCTTGCTGGAGGAAGCGGGCCCCCACCTAACCTTGGTGGAGGCCCACCTCATTTTACCAACAATATCCCTCACCCTTCCGGTGGTGGCAGGAATGGTCCACAACCCCCTCCCACTGGAGGCAGTGGGGGACCACGCTATCATGGTGGAAGAGGAAATTTCCCTTCGGGTGGCGGAGGTGGTCCAGCACCCCCTCCAAGCGAAGGTAGTGGAGGACCTAATTACTATGGTGGCGACGGTGGTGGTGGAGACCCGCATCCTTTTGGCGGTGGAGGTGGTGGGGGCTACCATCCTTCAGGTGGCGGAAGTGGTCCACCACCCCCTCCAGGCAGAGGTGGTGGTGAGCTGCCTTGTTACGGTTATGGAACCCCACCTCCTCGTGGTGGTGGCGGTGGACCTCCACCCCCTCCCAGTGGTGGAGGTGGACCCCCACCTTATTGGAATGGACCACCTTATGGTGGCGGACCCCCTTATGGTCCGGGCGGCACACCCCCCTATGACCAGTTTCCTCCTAGTACACCTTACGGTCATAGTGGTCCTTACATGCCTTATCCCTATTATCAATACACGCAGCCTAACCCACAGCTGCCATTCCTAACTACTTTGGACCTGCATGACCTATCCCGTTTAACCAACGATTGTATTTACCATGGATCTAACTGGCCAACAATTCCAGTGAAACTTCCGTCTAATATCCCCAAATTTGACAGCAAGCCGGGTGAAGACCCTAAACACCACATGATGACATACCACTTATGGTGTTCATCTAATTCCTTAATGGATGATTCAATTCATCTTAGATTGTTTCAAAGGACTCTCACTGGTTTGGCTGCCAAGTGGTACATTGAGTTGCCACCCCACTCTTTTCTTGATTTTGGTTCTCTTGCCATGAACTTTTTGACACATTTTCAGATACCCATATGGTATGAAACTGGTATTGAGCTTTTAACCTTGCTCCGTCAGAATACCGCCACTCATATTTCTGATCATATCCATGAGTGGCGAAGGAGACAACATCTCATTAAAGCTCCTATTCCATATCAACTCCTAGCAGACTAGTTTACAAAATCCCTCATCCCTACCATAGCAAGAGATGTTTCCATGCGCGGTGTTGTCACCAAAGAACAAGCCATCACGAGTGCCCATGTACTAAACCTAGTCTACACTCAATCCAAC